>BMAC01000154.1:6616-141616 GCA_014905375.1 Phtheirospermum japonicum
CCCCCCTCCCCCTTCTTCAACGCCAATCCTCACACCAATTCATCTCTAATCTTCTTCTTCTTCTCTTATATTTTCAAAACATGAAATTGTTAATTTGTGAAAAATAATATCGATACAATCAACCTTCTTCTACTCGTGTTTATAGTCTTTCAAAATATTGCCAAATATGGTAAAAATATTGTCGAAACAATGGTTTCATCCAAAAAAAAATCTATTTATGTGCCAAATCATTGGAACTTAACTTATAAACTGCTAAATGATTCTTATGAATATGGATAAGCATTGTTTGTTTTATTTTCTAATCAATATGTTGCTTTTGTTTTAGATGCCCATGCGTGGGATGATTATTATAATATGATGTCGCTTTTAAAAAAATTTAATGAAACGACTATAACTTTATCGAGTATTTATTATCCTAGCTCTACACTTCTTCTGGTTCAATGTATTCAAGTTGTACTTATTTGTACTTCTTTACTCGATTCGCCTGAATTAGGTGGTTACATTTCTAGCATGTTGACAGAATGGGTAAAAAAAATTATATACATTCCCGATTTTTTTTAATTACAAAAGTTTTAGACTTGTATTATCGAACCGAAGGTTTAGGTGATTTGCTTTCAGTTTATTATGAAGCATTAGGATCTTTTTTACAAAACTTGAACATTGAGATTCCTAACCCCTCAAGTTGTACTAACCAAGCAAAACAATCTTTATTTGTTCTTTTTAATGAATATAATCATTGTTTTAGGGATGTTAATGCGTCACCTTCCCCTTCCTCTTCCCCTACCACTACTTCTAATATAACATTATTGTTCAATGACCCTAGACAAGCTCTAGCCCCATATATGATGTTGATTGAGGATACTAAGAATAAATGGTAAAGGGTTAGTGCTAGTCGAACAATGGAATTAGAATCTTATTTAGGTAATTTTGAATAAAAAATTATCCCAAAGAAGCCTGATGGTACTAAATATCTGGTACAATTTTGGTTAAGAATGGCTACTATTCCTCCCACACTCTATAAAATTGCAAAAGAGGTTATTGTCGTTTCTGTTTCAAAGATTTTCGTTGAGCAAGCCTTTGGCATGGAAAACTTTGTATTTGATGATCGATGTTTTAGCTTATTGCCTAAAAATCTTGAAAATGAAATGTTAATGAATGATTAGATCAAAGCGCAAAAATGAGAACACGAACTAAAATTGATGAAGGTGAAGAGAGCGACCATTACGATATCATTTCAGGAAGCAACAATAGAAACAAATGAACGAAGCCGAACCTACTATCCACATAGGTAGGTAAGGTATGTATAAGAATTACATGGTTTATCCTCTATGAGGATACATAGGCAAGTTACTTACAATATTAAAAGTTAAAATTTTGAACTTTAATTTCTAATATTAGAATTAAAATCAAGTTCCTTTTAAAAAAAATTAAACTCAAGTCCATGTTCGGTTAAGTGAAAATCTAATGACCTAAGTTAGACATTTGGATATGTTTTTGTAAATATTTGGAAGGTAAAGAGGGTAGAAAATTTTCTAATTAAAGAGAAAATATCTGAAATATGAATTATATCGATTATTTATTAAATTCGAATCACTAAAGGGGTTGGGCCTTCTTGTCCTTGAGAGTTGGACTCCAAACTATTTAATTCCTTGGTTTTAATTAGTATAGAATTTCTTTGAAAGATTCTAAGACTTACTTGGTCAGTAAGATAATGATTGACTTGGTTTAGGAATTTTAATTCCTACGATTTCCTACCTTATTTAAGGGTTCCCTCAAGTGTATAAATATCAACCCATACATAATGTAAAAAGTACATCAAAAAATATCTCTATTGAGTTCTTCTGAATATCATCATCACGCATACATATACATCATATTCCTACATGTCTCATGTATCATATAGCCTGCAGTTGGAGTTTTGCTCAGTTATCTGACCAACTCACGTTTGCTGGGTGGTTGGATTGACTTCTTCTTCTGGTACCTCTGTCGTTGTATATTGGGAGATTCATTGCCATAAATACATGAGTACGAGTTTGCTAGGGTGATCGGATTAACTTTTTTCGGTACCGTTGGCATTGTATCTTAGGAGATTCATTATCGTAGATCCATATGTACGAGGCTAGGGTGATTGGGTTTACTTCTCCTTCCAGTACCGTTGTTGTTATATCTTGGGAGGCTCATTGCCATAGATCCATGAGTTTGAGTTCACTAAGGTGATCGAATTGACTTCTCCTTCCAGTACCATTGTCATTGTGTTTTGGGAGATTTATTGTCATAGATCCATTAGTACGAGTTCGCTAGGGTGATCGGATTGACTTCTCCCTCCGGTACCATTTTCATTGTATCTTGGGAGATTTATTGTCATAGATCCATGATGTATGAGTTCGCTAAGGTGATCGGATTGACTTCTCCTTCTGGTACCGTTGTTGTTGTATCGTGGGAGATTCATTGTCATATATTCTTGAGTATGAGTACGGGACAATAAGAATCTTAAAGAAAAAGTTCGCTCGCCTCCACACTTGTTTTGCTATTATTTTTCCATTTTTATTATATTGTAATAGATCTGTTAGTTCAAATTATTCTCCATTATTATCGTAATTTTATTATTGTATCCCCAACAAGGTTAAGATTTCATGTTTGGGCTAGTACTCCGAATCTTGAATTCGGGATTCAAAATACCTACTAGTAGATTGTTCTATGATTTAAAAATCAAATACTCAAATAAAAATATCTTACAACTAAACAATTAAATATTACTAAGTACAGTATAATAATACACTATCATTGACTTTTCAGACATGATTTGACATCAAATACAATATAATAATACATTATCACCCACTTTTCAGACATAATTTGATATTTATAGTAAAAAGTAAGTGATTATGAATACTATAATAAACTAGAATTTACTATTCACATAATTCCGAATACCACAAGATTTTGAATACTGGAATTCAGAATTCCAATAAATACTAGTCTAAAGAGTCCCAACTTATTTATAACTTGAACATATTAAAAATTTGACGGAGTTACCACTACATTGACAAATCTTTTTCCAAAACTAAAGCTAGAAGATCAATACGAGTGCGACAACCACGACAATTAGTAGGTGCACCTAAGTGCACCCTGTCTATCTTGTTATCATTCAATTATATGTGATGATATATGACAGTTATATGTGATGATATATGGTAGTTATACGTGATGATATGTACCAAAAATTTAGGGTTTAGGTTTACTTTTTCATTTTAGGGTTTATTTACATTTTAGGGTTTAGTATTGCATTTTTAGGGTTTAATTTTACATTTTAAGGTTTAGTTTTTCATTTTTTTTATTAAATTTTCCATTTTAGTTCCCGTCAAAAATCTATCATTTAACAGTTATATGTGATGATATGTGACAGTTATATGTGATGATATTTAGGATTTAGAGTTTAATATTCGATTTTGGTGTTTGGTTTTTCATTTTAAGGTTTAATCTTCCATTTTTAGGGTTTAATTTTTCGTTTTAGGTTTGTTTTTTTCATTTTAGATTTTTAAATTTGGACTATCAATTATTTGTGATGATATGTATCGATTATATGTGATGATATGTAATAGTTATATGTGATGATATATGTCAGTTATATACGATGATAAATTAAATTACTGGGTGCACCTTGATGGGTGAACCTGGGTGCACAGTATACTCTCTCGAAAACCACCAAGACACCAAAACGTTCATTTTTTAATCAATTTATCCAACCAAGGAATTCTTCTATTGGTTCCAGAGCTATGATCATCTCCAGAAGCATCTTATAGAACTCTATAAAACATTATTAGCTCAAATTAACTTCATGGACTCGCCATCTTCAAATCCACACCAACACAATGCTCTTGATTATTCTTTCAACACGGCATCACACTCCTACGAGAAGGTGATTCTAGCGTCAAGCCACCCGAAGAAGCACGCCGACGGAAGAAGTTCAAGGAGACGCCTCACCCCATCTACCGCGGCGTTCGGGTGAGGAACCTCGACAAGAAGGTATGCGAGGTGTGTTGGAAGTTTTAAAGTCTAAGCTAGATTCATTATTTAGTTAAATTCATGAATATGTCTTTTCATTTGTGTGCATGCATGGAATTAAATGTTAGTTCATGTATGGGATCTAGGTTCATTGTAGGCTATCCTATAAATACCGTTGTAGTCTTTCATTTTAAATATGAGTTCATGAGTTTGTAAGTATTTTATCAAGAAGAAGAAGAAATCTTAAAGAGCACTACTTATGTTGATTGAGTGAGATACATACAAAAGACAGTTTTTCTCCTCTCCACATAATTCTTATAATATTTATTCCGCTGCAATATACTTTATTTAAGCCCACATTTCTAACAAAGTGGTATCAAGAGCAAGGTTCCTTTCTCTAGAAAGACGATGGCCGCAAGTGGGGCCTTTCCATTCCCAAAGCTCTCAAAGGATAATATAATCGATGGAACATTCAAATGAAGACATTTCTTAGTGGACAAGATGTTTGGGAAGCCATTGAAGTGGAATAAGATGAACCACAAGATCTAACTTCTTTAAGTCAAGCCGAAAGGAACTCTTTGAAGGAAGCCAAGGTGAAAGATCAAAGACCCCTCCCTATCATTCAACTAGGCATGGATGACTTGAAAAGATTTCACAAGCGACCACTTCTAAGAAAGCATGGGATATCTTAACAATGCTTTCAAAGGCATTGACAAAGTAAAGAAAGTTCGACTCCAATCACTTCGAGGAGAATTCAAGTCACTACAAATGAAAGAATCTGAAGAAGTATCTGACTATATCTCAAGAGTCATGACGGTTGCTAATCAACTTGATAGAAATGCAGAAAATCTTGAAGAAAAAAGAACTATTGAAAAGGTACTTCGATCCATCGTTAAGAAATTCCACTACATTGTAATGGACATCGAAGAATCAAATGATTTGAGACTCTTAACTTGAATGAGTTGCTCAGTAAATTACAAGTTCATGAAGAAGAAACCAAGAAATGAAATAAAGGACCAGAAATCGAGCAATCTCTGAAAAGCAATGACCATAAATTACGACCAACATAAATCTGATAGATTCATCTATTGCGGTCGTGGCAGAGGCCGCGGTAGAGGGCGAAGTGGAAATTATGGCCGTGGACGCAGACGTGGTCATGGACGTGAACGGGGACACAAGGAATAAAACCCATACAACAATGATGAGACACAATCTGAACCTCGCACCTCACAAGCTTGCGGAAGAGGTGGTTTTAATCGTCATCAACTTAAGCGACATATTGAATCTTATAATTATCACAAGTTTGGGCACTATGCTTTGGAGTGCCGAAATGAGTCCATTTCTGAAAAGACTTATCATGACGGAAAAGTTTTTGACCAATCCTCATTGGTATTAAAGGTTTCAATGTAAGAAGGAACTACTTCGTGATATCTTGACTCGGGGACAAGCAATCACATGTATGGAGAAAAACACATGTTCGTTGACATTGATACTGCGGTGACTGAAAATATAACTTTTGGTGATATGTCAAAGATTACCATCCATAGAAAAGGAAGGATTCTTATTCGGTTGAAGAGCGGCGGACACCAATTCATCGAAAATGTTTACTATGTACCTGGGATGAAAGCAAACATTTTGAGCATTGGACAATTTCTTGAAAAAGGGTATGGCGTGCATATGAAAAATCAAAACTCGTACATAAGGAACGTCGAAGGGAGATTGATAGCTAGCGTACCAATGTCAAGTAACAGGATGTTCCTGTTAAGAATTCAGCATGATGTGGCAAAGTGTTTGAAAGTGTGTTTTGATGATAATTCTTGGTTGTGGCATTTGAGGCTCGGCCACATAAATTTTGGTGAACTGAAGATGATGTCTTCTAAGTAGTTGATGACTGGACTACCGCTCATAAATCATCCTGTTCATATTTTTCAAGGATGTCTTGAGGGAAACAACATCGGCACACCTTTCTAAAAGAGTCTCTTTCAAGAACGAAGCATCCACTAGAGCTAATCGATATAGACATATGCGGACCTATCGAACCAGCATCACTTGGAGAAAATCGATATTTCTTTACGTTCATTGATGATTTTAGTAGAAAGACTTGGGTGTTCTTTTTGAAGAACAAATCAAAAGCATTTTCAACTTTTAAGAGGTTAAAATCTTTAGTTGAAAAGCAAAGAGACAATCATATTAAAGCAATGAGGTCTGATAGAAGAGGCGAGTTTACTTCAATGGAGTTTCGGAAGTTTTGCAAAGAAAATGGTATTCGTCAATCCCTTACTGCTGCTTATTCTCTGTAAAAAAATGGTGTTGCTGAAAGAAAAAACTGATCAATTATGAATATGGTTCGATGCATGTTGAAGAGCAAAGATTTGATAAAAGAATATTGGGTAGAAGATGTGGAATGTGCTGTTTATTTGTCCAACAGGAGTTAGACAAGAAGTGTTTATGATCAAACACCACAAGAGAAGTGTAGTAGTTTCAAACCAAACATTTCACATTTGAAGGTGTTCGGTAGCATTGCACATATGCATGTACCAGATCAACACAGGAGCAAGCTTGATGTGAAGAGCCAAAAATATATTTTTGTTTGTTACGATCAAGCATCAAAGGGTTATAAATTGTACGATCCAATTGAAAGCAAAAGGAAGCTTAGTCGATATGTAGTGTTTGGTGAGAGATTTATAGGGATTGGAATACTCACGATAAAGAGTAATATACTTTTTATCCTTTTGAGCCAATTTTGATAGAAGTCGAAGAAAAACTGGTGGAGCCCATGATTCCTCCATCATCCTCTTCATCTGGTCAACCTTCTTTAGAAAGTGAGATCTCGAGTAGTGAAAGGCCTCAAAAGACAAGATCGTTGTGAGAAATTTATGGGCTGAATCAGAATCCAAACTTGCTCTGCTTGTTTGCTGATACTGAGCCCATTAACTTTGAGGAAGCGTCAAAGAGCGAGAAATGGAAGAAAGCTAGGTATGATGAGATAAGTGCAATTTAGAAGAATGAAACTTGGGAAATCTCTTCTCTTCCACCCGGACAACAATCCGATGGAGTTAAATGGGTTTACAAGGCAAAAAAGAATTCAAATGGAGAGGTAAAAAGATACAAGGCAAGGCTCGTAGTTAAAGGATACAAAAAAAGGATGGAATCAAACCATCAGGTTGTTGATCTCGTTGGCAGCCTAAAAGAAGTTGAAAACTCATCAGATGGACATAAAGTCAGCATTTTTGAATGGAGTGCTCAAAGAAGAAGTTTACGTCGATCAACTTGAAGATTACTAGTTACCAGATCATGAGAGAAAAGTGTTGAAGTTAAAAAAGGCTTTATATGGTTTGAAGCAAGCTCCAAGGGCATGGTACAGCCGCATTGATCAAACTTTTATGAAGAAAGGATTTAACAAATGCCTCGTGAACATGCCCTTTACGTGAAATTTGATAATAAAGGTAACATGTTGATAGTATGTTTATATGTAGATGATCTTATTTTTACAGGAAATAATGAGGAGTGGTTTGATGAATTCAAGCAAGAAATGACTAAGAAATATGAGATGACGGACATTAGGCTAAAATCTTATTATCTTGAAATCGAGGTTCATTAAAAGGAAGATGGATTTTTATTTCCCAAGAAGGCTATGCAAATGGATTTTTCAAGAAATTAAAGATGGAAAATTGAGAGACAACCAATATTCCGATTGAAGTTGGGACCAAACTCTCAAATCAAATAAATGGAGATCATGTCGATCCAACCTTATTCAAAAGCTTGGTTGGAAGTTTAAGATATTTAACATGCACCAGGCCCGATATTCTATATGCAGTTGGTCTCATTAGTCGTTACATGGAGAATCCTACTAAGTATCACTTCAAAATATAAAAGAAGATACTTCAGTATGTCAAAGGAACAATCACGTTTGGACTATTTTACCCAAAAATAGGAGACATGAAGTTGTTAGGGTATAGCGACAGCGATTGGTCCGGAGATCCCGATGATCGTAAGAGCACGAGTGGTTTTATATTTTATTTTGGTGGATCAGCATTCACATGGTCATGAAGGAAGCAACCAATAGTTACTCTTTCTACGTGTGAAGCTAAGTACGTTACTGCAACTTCAAGTGTTTGTCAAGCTTTGTGGTTAAGAAGTTTACTTAAAAAACTTCACCTTGATGAAGTGGAATCGACGGAAGTGTTTGTTGATAACAAATCTGTGATTGCACTAGCGAAGAATCCTATTTTCCATGATCGTAGCAAACACATCGACAAAAGGTTTCATTTCATTAGAGAATACATTGAGAATAAAGAAGATCAAGTTAAATTCGTGAAATCTGAAGATCAAGTGGCGGATATTTTCACAAAGCCCCTCAAAAGAGAGACTTTTGAGAAGTTGAGGCAAAAACTTGGAATGCGAGAGAATCAAGCTTAAGAGGGGATGTTGGAAATTTTAAAGTCTAAGGTAGGTTCACTAGTACAGAAACTGCATTCTAGAACAGAAAAAAAGTCAATTTAGAAGGGTATTTTTAAACCTGTTATGGATAGCACTTTTTAGAACGGTATCTTTCAATACCGTTCTGGAATGATGACTTTCCAGAACGGGTTTACAATACCGTTTTGGAAAGTATACTTTCTAGAACGGCAATTGTAATACTGTACTGAAATGGGCATCAATCCAGAACGATATTAAAATACCGTTTGTTGATGGTCGGTACCTCCCGGAAGTGGATCCGACCAGATGGACTCTGCGGGTCAGAAAGAACGGCTTAATGCCGGCGAGGCCGAGCTGCTTTCCGTCCCGGGTGCCGATCTCCCCAATATCTGCCGAATTCCTGCGCCGAGTGCCGCCCAGGGCATCGCGAGCTCGGCCCCCATGCCGAGCTGAGGTTCCCGCCAAGTGCCGCACGCGACAGCCGAATTCCTGCGCCGAGTGCCGCCCAGAGCATCGCGAGCTCGGCCCCATGCCGAGCTGAGGCTCCCACCTGGTGCCGCACGTGACTGCCGAATTCCTGCGCCGAGTGCCGCCCAGAACATCGCGAGCTCGGCTCAACAGCGGTATTCGATTAGTGAATCTAGATAGGTCCGAGTTGAGAAACATTTGAGTTCGGTTTTAAGTCGGCGGAAATACCTGAGGTCGGTACTGTAGCAGTGGATACAAGGATAGATATTTTCAGAATGACCAATGAGAGAGTGCCATGTGTTTAATTAGGGTTGAGATGGAAAACTATAAATAGCCTCTCCAAGAGAGAGAGCAAGGGCCCCCAATTTTTTAGAGAGAGAAACATAGAGAGCTTTAGAGAGAGAAAGCTTGTAATCTGATATTGAGCACTTATAAAGGGACCCAGCCAAGGCCGATCCGATCTGATTTTTTAGGAATAAAAGTTAAGCACTTTTTCCTACTCGTTTTCTGCTATTTGATTGCGGTTCTCCTGTTAATTTTTGGTTTTATATTTGGTTGTGTTACTCTTAACATTAAACACCGTTCTAGAAAGCATACTTTTCAAAACGGTATTGTAATTACCGTTCTCGATTGACGAACATTCCAGAACGGTATTGAAGTTACCGTTCTGGAAAGTCTATCTAAAAAACAAATTACAATCCAAAACGGTATTTAAATTACCGTCCTTGAATTATTAATCAAACTAGAACGGTATTTATAATACACCGTTCTGGATTTTAATAATTTTTTTGTGAAAGACTTTCCAAAATAGTACTTTCAATACCGTTGTGAAATGTTCGTCAATTCAAAACAGTATTAAAATAACCGTTCTTGAATGTCTTTCTCAAAAATAAAAAAAAATCCAGAACGGTATTTTTAATAATATCGATTTGGAAAGTCTTTACCAATTTAAAATGTTTTCACAATTTCGGCGTGGGGAAATAGAGCGGGTAAATGAAATATTTTCACAACTTAGATTATTACTTTGTCTTAACCAAAGTACAAAATCCTAGGCCTGTTCCAATACTCTCCCACCTCACCTCCACCATCCGCCATGACCTCTCCCAGCGCCGTCCCTGGCTGGAGCTCCTAAACCGCTCCTCCTTCGCTCACCCTGACCCCCTCAGCGATGCCGCCACCCACATCCAAAGTCACTGAAATCCCCATCAAACAGCCACTGCCGGAAACCATCTCGACAACTATTCCCCTCCCCCAATCTCGAGAATCCTCTGCCACCATTAAGATTCAGTCCGATTTGGTCGAGTTCGGAAGTGGGTAGTGGTATTGGAGGGAGGTAAGGGTTAGAGGTATTTTTCTGCTCCACTTATCTTTCTAAACACCGTTCTGGAAAGTATAACTTTCCAAATCATTATTTTCTAAAAATCGTTCTGGAAAGTGTCACATACCAGAACTGTATTTTTTAAAAAACCGTTCTGCAAAGTGGCGGATCAACATGGGATGGTACCGTTTTAGAACATAAAGTTTATTTTCTAGAACGCCTTTCTTTCACCCTTGTAGAAAGTCCTCCAATCCAGAAGGGTAAGAAAAAACGTTGTGGAAAGTACAGACTCTCTAGAGATATGTCACTACAAAAGGCACAGAAAGGCGTTTTGGATAGGCAGAATTACCCTCCTGAATATGCAGTTTCTGGACTAGTGGTTCACTGTTTTAGTTAAATTCATGAATCTGTCTTTTCATTTATGTGCATGCATGGAATTAAATGTTCATTCATGTATGGGATCTAGGTTCATTACAGGCTATCCTATAAATACCTTTGTAGTCTTTCATTTTAAATATGATTTCATGAGTTTGTAAGTATTTTATCAAGAAAAAGAAGAAAGCTTAAAGAGGTGAGATACATACAAAAGATATATTTTCTCCTCTCCACATAATTCTTCTAATATTTATTTCTCTGCAATATATTTTATTTGAGCTCACATTTCCTACAAGGTGTGCGAGCCCACCAATTTGAAGCGGATGGCAACACCACCCGAGTTCTAGTCCTCGTTCACGGCGGTGATATCGGTGAAGCAGTTGGTCTATTCAGCGGTGACGCCATCGCACGGAGAAAGAGGGTGAGTGGCAGAGGGAGCATCGTTGTGGCTGTTTTCTGACCGCTAGTCGCCTGGTCCGTACACAGGCTGTTCACGACTTACTTGGGCAGTGTTGCTGACGGCTTAGACCGCGCCCGCGAGGGAGGCGAAGAAGTTTGTGGCCAGTCTAAACACGGCGGCTAGGGGAAGATGCTGCAATTAGTGGGCGATCTACTGGAGAAGAAAGACAAAGCCTAGAGCTTTTGTTGGGCCAACATTAAGTGTTTGGGTCTAAATATTGAAGGTTTACCAATTCAAGTCTTAGGTTGGATGTTGGGCCAGAGTGATGTTTTAATAAGGGCTTGTAGTTGGGTTTAAAATGCTTGGCACAACAAGTTTATGTGATAAAGCATTGATATATAGTATTGGGCTACATAATTAAGCCTTGGGCTAAAGAAAATTTGAAAGAATGACTCATTGATTTTTGGCATGGTTTGTGTTATGGGTCCAATATCAACTCGGCACGGGTCTTAAGTAAAATATTATTATTTACTTGGGCTCAATTAATTAAAAGATGACTTCAGCTTTGGATTATATTTATAATAAATGTTGGGCTTAGTTTTTGAATTAGGTTCAAGTTTAGTAAATTGATAATTTTATGTTTGATTTATTTATGCTTAGAAATTCTATAAAATTTATAAATTTGGTTCTGGGTAAAAGTTATAAAGTTTAATATATTAAATTTGGATCTAGTTTTAATTGGGTCAAGAAATTTAATATTGAAGTTTCTTATATCACTTCAAGTTTAGATGGAGGCTAACGTTGTCTTATTAGTTAATGAAGTGGATAGTGAGATAATTAACATGAGATAAATGATCTCATGCCTATTGAGTATTTAATTTGCTAAATTCATGTAAAGTTTGAAAAAGTAAAGGAAGATTATGAGAAGTCATAATTATTGGACCTATGCCCTTATTTGAAAAATGGGTGTTATAGCTTTTTGAGGTTATGATATAAATCCCATAATAAAGTCCAAGATATTGGTATATCTGAATATTGTATCTAAAGTCAGTTTTGACTTAAAACGCAAATGGGATATTTTTGTTGAGTCTATGATGACAAATGTATATTTTCATTCGTTGGAAAGATTTTTCACCTCTAGAGTTAATTCACAATAGTATATGTGATATGAAACTTGTGCAGAGGAGGCAAAAAGTACTTTATTAATTCATTGATGAATGCACAAGATATTGTTATGTTTATTTTCTAAGTGGCAAAGATGAAACAATTGAAGTTTTCAAAACTTTCAAGAATGAAGTTGAGAATCAACTAAACACTCGAATTAAGGCAATTCAAAGTGATCGAGGTGGGGAGTATGTTGCATCTTATGAGAAATCTTGCTCTGAATGTGGCGTAATTCATAAAACAATTGGTCCTTACTCATGTCAATCAAATGAAGTTGTTGAACGTTAGAATAGAACCTGAAAGAGATGGTGAATGCCATGTTAATCAGTTTAGGGTTTCCCACAAGGGATATGAAAATACTCCATACGAGCTATGGAGAGGAAAAGCTCCCACTTACGGTTACCTTAAAATATAGGAGTGTCTGGTAAAGGTAAGATTCCCAAAGCCAAAACAAGTGAAGATAGGACCTAAAACAGTCGACTGTATCTTCATTGGACATGCGCATTATGATACTGCATATAGGTTTTTGGTACAAAAGTCTGATATACTTCATATGACTGAAGGAACAACCATTGAATCAAAGAATGCATTGTTCTTTGAAACATATATCCTTGAAAAGCAAATGGTGATGGTTCTAACAATAGAGCTCGTGATGTTGAAGATGCAGCAACACCTCTTGCAATTCATGGTGAACCAAAGCACGTCAAAAGGGATATGATTGCTAAAACATTTGGTCCAAATTTAATGATCTGTTTGCTAGATAATAAACCTCGTATAATTCAAGAAGTCTTGTGTAGTCTGATGCCCCTATGTGGTAGGAAGACATCAATGTTAATATTGATTCATTCATGCAAAATCATACATGGGATCTGGCCTATCTTCTCCATGGTAATAAGTCACTAGGATGTAAGTGGGTCTCAAGGAGAAAGTATAAATTTGATGGCTTAATTTATTATTATAAAAATAAAAATAAAAATGTGGG
This sequence comes from Phtheirospermum japonicum, assembly GCA_014905375.1. Lineage (NCBI taxonomy): Eukaryota > Viridiplantae > Streptophyta > Magnoliopsida > Lamiales > Orobanchaceae > Phtheirospermum > Phtheirospermum japonicum. The sequence continues at coordinate 19,748 of BMAC01000154.1, forward strand.
AGATAAAAAAAGATGCAGGGTAAATCTATGATGGTGGCCAAAGGCTTTAAACAAAGAGAAGGATATGACTTCTTTGATACTTATTCACCCGTAACGAGGATTACATCTTTTAGAGTAATTTTGGCGATTGTTGCATTGCACAATCTTGAAATTCACCAAATGGGTGTAAAAACTAGACCTAGAAAAATGGAATCGGGTTAAATCCGTAACCGGAGTCATGGTCAACGGTTGCAGAATCGGAATTAGAACCAGCTTCTAAGGTTATTATTACAGTTCCAGGCAATAAAAAACTGTGGAACTGGCGGTTGTGAAACCAATTCGCAACCGGTGGTTAGAATCTCTGGTTCCTTGATTTCTTGTGTTTTCTTGTTTTATATATATATATATATATATATATATATATATATATATATATATATATATATATATATATATATATATATATATATACAATATTACATTTATAATTAATTTATAAATTATATATAATTAAATATTTTATCTAAGATTACATAATATAAAAAATAGACAATTCTGGTTAAAACTGTAATTAGAACCGTGGGAACTGTAATCGTAATCGGATCGAAACTGCTAGTTCCGGTTTTAGAATCGAAACTGTAAGGCCACAGTTCCGGTTATGGTTTCCCATTTTGGGTAATCGAGAATCAGCGATTGCAGAATCATAACCATAACTGACGATCTAGAACCGTAACTGTTCTAGAACAACGGCCAGGTCTAATAAAGACTACATTTCTATGGTGAGTTAGACGAAGAGATCTATATAAAACGATTGGAAGGGTTTGTAGTTCCTGGTCAAGATAACAAGGTGTGTGGACTTGTTAAATCATTATATGGATTGAAACAATCACCAGAGCAATGACATCTCAAGTTTGACACTATAATGTCTTTCCCATTAATGAATGTGATAAATAAGTTTATGTAAAATCAACACCTGACTCGTTCATCATTATTTGTCTATATGTTGATGACATGTAGATATGATCACGAGGACTAAGAACATGCTAAAAGACAACTTTGACATGAAAGATATGGATTTAACTGATGTGATTTTTGGAATCAAGATTATAAGGCACTGAAATGGATAATTCTTTTTCAGTCCCACTATGTGAAAAACATACTGAAAAGACTTCATGCGTTTGATGGTGACATGGATAAAAATCTATTTGATGATAACCTTAATTTAGTGAAGAACAAAGGTACTCTAATGTCTCAACCAGAATATTCTAGAATCATTGGGAGTCTTATGTACATTACCAAATGTACTCAAACAGATCTAGCTTTTTCATTGAACAAGCGAAGTAGGTTCACGAGTAATCTAAACAACGACCACTGGAAATGGTTAAATAGATTATTACAGTATTTGAAGTATACTTTGAGATATGAGCTGCATTGTACAAGATATCCAAAAGTACTGGAAGGGTAGTGTGATATAAACTAGATATCGGACTTTAAGGATTCACACTCCACGAGCGGGTATGTCTTTACCATTGGTGGAGACGTTGTGTCTTGGAGGTCCACTAAGCCAATATGCATAGACCTTTCCACCATTGTATTAGAACTCATAGCTATGAATAAATCTTGTGAAGAGGCTGAGTGTCTTCGAAAGTTCCTCGAAGACATTCCATTCCGGTAGAAGCTAGTATCTATGATTACGATACACTGAATAGCCAAGCAACTATCGCAAGGGATTATAGTGGTAGATCTCAACACATATGTCAAAAACATAAAACCATTAAAGAATTGATCTCAAGAGGAATAATTTCCATTGATTTTTCCATTCATTATGTGAATCCGAAGAAAAATATAGTGGGTTCATTTATAAAGAGTTTAATTCGAGATCAATTCCATATATTGCTAGAGGGAATGGGGTTAAAATTCACAACTAAAATGAATAGTCTTTAGTGGATACCCAACCATGATGACTGGGATCCCAAGAACCTAGTTTAATGGGATAACCAAGCTTTAGACTGTTCAGTATTAAACACATGGTATCTATCCATGAGCTAACCCATCCCTAGAGAGAATAACCAAATGGTATGTCTGCTGAATGTGGTGAGGTTAAGTCCAAGAATTTTAATGGCGATCTATACTTATTAAGGTGGAGTATTTTATGGATACTTTTGATAGACAAGGTCGACCACCTATTTAAGTGCATTGGAATGGTCGCCTTGACCGGAGCACTTAATAAACCCAAGTGTGTTTCAATACAAGAATAGACACAACATTAAGAACTTGAGAAATAGTGTAAATATTGTTAAGTGAGTATCACTGTCTTGGTATACTTGTAAATGGAATATCTAATTTGAATGTCGACTGGGATGCGGGTATATTTGATAGAACTTAATTAAGAAGGGTTCAAAGCCACAAGCTACTTGTCCTGATGTAATAAAGTGCGGAAACTGAGCAACTGCGTCACATGCATTCATGCATTGTTTTGACACATGTAGGATTGTTGGAGAAAATGAATTTGAAAAAGTTATAGATGGTAACTTTGGTCAAATATTCCAAATATAGATGGGACGTTATTTTTGAAAATGAACGTCAACTCTATGTTTCGAGTAGTTTATCTTGGTATATGTACTTTCATAAATATATGTTCGGGTGAGTGGAAATTAAATGACCTAAGTTAGACATTTGGATATAGGTTTTGGTAAACATTCGAAAGGTAAAGAGTGTATAATTTTCTAAGTAAAGATAAATTATCCGACATATGAATGATATTCATTATTTGTGAAAATCGAATAATTAAAGGGATTGGGCCTTCTGGGCCTTAAGAGTTGGACCGAAAAGTATTTAATTTCTTGACTTTAATTAGTTTAGCTCTTTCCGAAAGCTTTCAAACCTTACTTAGTCCCTAAGATAATGATTGACTTGTTTTAGAAATTGTAATTCTTATGATTTCATGTTTTATTTAAGGGTTCCCTCAAGACAATAAATTTCATCCTCTCCATAGTTTAAGAACACATCAAAATCATATTTCTGATGAGCATTTCTGAATATCATTAGCACACATAGATACACATCATATTCCTACCTGCCTCACGTATTATATAGCCTGCAGTAAGAGTTTTGCTCAATTGTCTGACTAGTACTCATTCACTGGGTGATCGGATTGACTGCTGCTTCAGGTGCCGTTGTCATTGGATTATGGAAGATTGATTCCCACAGATTTGAGCATGAGTACGGGGCAATAAAAATCTTTCACTCTCCTCGACACTTTTCTTTACTATTATATTTCTTTTTTTCTATTATATTGTGATAGATCTGTTAGTTCAGATTATTTCCCGCTATTATCATAGTTTAATTACTATATCCATGGAATAAAATTCATTGTGATCACTGGATAATATAACTTCAAATCCCTTTGATTGTATTCAACTTCCATTGTTGTTCTTTATCGATTTTTCTGAGTTATCAAACTATGTGTCGCTTAACTCGTATTTCAGATTCGGAGCTATTAAAAGACAGGCAATATCGGGATGTTTATATAGACCCCTTATCCCTTATCTATTCTTCAATATATGGATCCTTAGTGAATGAAAATCTGCAAATGATTCTCTTAAATAATGGCGAGTTCTTTTTTTTTTTTTTGGCAATTTTCTTTTTTAGCTTTGAAGTAGCTTAGAGCTTAAGTAGTAAAAGTATTAAATCTATGTGGTTAAAAATAGCGTGTTTGTAAAAGAAAAGTATAAAAGAAGAAGATACAAAGGAGACGGTAGAATTAGGGTCCTCTTATTTATCAAAGATTCTCTTTATATAGGGTATCAAATACATGTTTCCATAATCCATAAAGATACCAAATACCTAAACTATCCCTCATCATTTATTAATTGATGAAGGCACACTAATTGTGTTTTTTCTTCAACACTTCCCCTTGTGTCAAGTCAAAGGGTGAAATGGTTTTTCATTATTTTCTCTCGTTAAAACCTTGCCAAGTAACAAAACCCAATGGGAATATAAAAATTGGTCGAAATAAAAGGAGTACACACCTATGTTGAGACTCCCCCTAAAGTCTGCACCTCTTTTGATATGTACATCTATCATGAGAACTTTGAAAGTCTCCACTTTCTCAATTTCAATTTTCTTGACTCTTGAGAAAGTCTATAATTGTTGATTATACAAGAGTTGTAGTGATATGGTTCATAGTACCACCTTTCATGTAGTATACTTTCATTTGTTCGTTGAGACTTGCATATCTTCATATCTACAAGTGAATTCTTCAGTGGGATAGTTAAAATAACTATTCACAAAGATATGTTTCATTATAACACTTACCATAGATACTCACGAACTACTACATGTATGATAATGATCTATTTACTTTGATCAAATGAGTAACCAACATCAACAATACTATTTGGTGTTTCACAGTAGGAAGTAAACTTAACATTTTCTTTAGTGGTTACAAGACCATCTGCAGTACCAAGTATATTTATAAATAGGAAAAATAAACTTGCGTCCATGGTTTCTTTTAGTATCAAAATATATTTGATTTCATTCAAGTGACATTCCGCTTTCTTGAGTTAAATCAAGATAACAATTTTGAGAAATTAATATTTGATCAAGTGTATTAGTAATGGTACAATAATGCGCATATTGTACATATGTAGAAAATTTTAGCTCCCACCAGTTCTTCGTCATTCCACTGACGAAATTGATCTTTCCTTATATCTTCACTTTGACCAATCATAGGAGTGGTAATATATTGAACTTATACATGTTTAATCACTTGTCATCTTTTGGATATATGCAAGCTGTAGAATTTAGTATTCCATAAATTCTGGTTTTAGTTTAAAATCTTAACATGACGGAGTTTTCCCATGATTCATTATCTCAAATTAAGAATTCAAGTAGCTAGTGGTTTCTCTTATTTCATTAAGAGTGCATATTATGTTCATATTATGGACATATATATCTACAAATGCAAATGTAAAACTTATTTTCTTTATAAAGACGCAAGGGTATATATTATATTTTCCCAATCAATTAGTCACTTAGATGGTTATAGCACATCCGTATGATTATTTCAATCCATGAAGTGAGTGTTTCAATTTAATTGCAAATGCACTATGTTGATTAGAGTCACTTGCCTTGTCAAGGAAAGGTCAGTAAGCACTATCATATATATCTCTAAATCATGATTCTCATAGAGATATGATGTAACCACATGTATAAGATGCATTCTCATTCTTTAGAATTATAACATCTATTATGTGAGAGTACAAGTTCTCATAGTCAATTCCAGGTCATTGTGAGAAACTCTGTGCTTCAAGTCTGGTTTTGCATCTCATGCCTTTATATTTTTCATTACGCTTTCTGACAAAATATTATTTATGTCTTACAGGTTTTACACTTGGTGAGGCTAGCACTACCAGACCAAATACCTGTATTGTTGTCAGTGAATTTAGTTATACTTGAATTGATTGTTTACATTTAGGCCAATTTGCTCTTTATTGACATTTCAATGTAGCATGGTTCGATATCATCGTGCTCTATGATTCCTCGAGCAACAGTGTATATCATCAATGAGTGTGGAAAATCTTTCCATCAACTCATATAAACTCTCATAGTACATTAAGATTCTTTTATTCTCTAGAATCATATTAAACATCGGAGCGTCCTCCATTAATGATTCGTGGACATAAGTATAAACAAAGATAACTCATAAGATTTATTATCTTCAATGATGATTAATTGAAGTTGTGTCATATATACCCTCTTATTCCTTGGGCGAGTAATGATTGAACCAATTGACCTCCCCCTAATCCTTTTAGGGAGTCACGACCTCAACCTTACATCCATTAAGTATGGTTGCAATGTCTTAATCTGTGACATTGCGCCCCTTATGGGGACTTTGAACCTTGTAGACATATTTGCAGCTGGTATATTTATGGTCTCGTCACTTTAGAAATTAAGTCTCCGATAATTTGAAGATCAATTGTTCACTTTACTTTACTTTCACTTTACATTGTGAAATGCGGGGATCATAATAAGACATAGTGTGAAACTATTTTTATTGTTCTATTAGAACATACCTTTATTATCTCCCCCCAACGAAGGGATGACTGTCTCATTAGAGTGACAAATTCGCAGATTTAGCGATAAAGAGATCATCAGTCAAAGGTTTCAAATAATGGATGATTGTTTGAGATTGATATGTAACATAAACACTTAATCGTCTTTAGAAACACTTATGAACGATCTATGGGGCGCAATAAGCACATATACTGCGTAACCAAATATGCGTAGATATGAATTACCATCCATATATCCAGTTACCAACTGGTATGCAAAAACATTCGTTTAGCAGAGGTTCATAAACGAATAAGTTAGAGTTGCGTGCGATGTTGCATAACCCTATGTAGAGACAAATATATGAGTGCGTATAGATATTGTCTTAGTCACCATCTATATCTTTTTCGATGGCGTCTTCTTTAAGACCTTATTATATATGTACATTATGGTACAAGATGCACCACATAGATCTTGATTGAAATTCAATAGATATCAAATACTTTTGATGTAAACTCTCTAGAATTATGAGTCTTGAGTGCTTTATAAGGGTGGTGAGTCCTCAAACATGCTAAATGTTCTAGAAGTTTTACAAATACAACATTTTATTGATAATACATGTCGAACCATCAACCAAAATAATAAAATACTCGAATGATCCGCATTTTTAATGTTTATGTCCACATGTATCTTTAGCATATGCATACAATTTTGCTAATGAACAAGTTTTGAAAAAAAAAAAAGAGTGATGTTTCCTTAAGATATGAATGTTTGTGGTGCTCCTGGTACTTTAGAATGCACTGACTGTAATTGAATAGCATTAGGTCGACACTATAATGTACATCGGATTTCTATCTTGTTTTTTGTTTCACTCTAAATAAAAGATGTCCATGTTAATTTCTTATAATATGGATCATCATATCACGAACAAAGTATCCATGTCGGTCGTGTCAAAACTTGAATGAGTCAGTGTCCAAAAGTTCATTGTTGTCATATCTTATGATTCAATAATCAAAAAAGTAGTGAAGTAAAATTAGTAGATTGACTCACGAATTTTTCTAAAACGTGCTTCCTTCCATATAAATTAAAGGTATAGTTTCATTCTCAAAATGTGTTTCTCAATGATAATCATCAATATGAATATCATCCAATTTAACAACGTTAGTTTGGCTTTTGGTCCATACTGAGCTTTTATGACTTTAATCAATTTGCCACCAGGCATCAAGAATTTGGCAGTTTCTTACCCTTTGATTGGTTAGGATGATATAATCATAATAGTAATATATAAATATCAATTCGGTGAATAATTGTCTATTCCTCGACAAATCTCACGTTCTTTAGAGACTTTTAGAACAACATACTTTTCATTCCAATATTTTGATTTATTTTCTAAATATGTTACATTATATCTTAATAGTATTACTCTTGAACCTTGTATGTGAATATGTGGTAAATAAACTCAAGTATTCAATGATTTAGAATGAAATCCAAAACTTACCAATAAGCCCAATAAGATAATAACTATTATTTTAAATCATGCCATATCACATAAATCTAACTTAAAATAAACTTTCAAATCAAATACAATAGTCCAATATGAATGTATCATTGTAGTTTCACAAGTTTTATGGAAAGCAAAGAAATAAACAAGTTTGGTCAGTTAAAATATAGAATATGCATTATCTAAGCAAGGTCATTGGAGAACCTCCACGACTTCTATCACAGCCAATAAATACCATGAACCCTTATATTTTTTTTATCTCATGGTTTATTCTTTCCACATAGGTAGGGATCAACATGTCTCGTATTCTTTGCTTTGAGATTACTTCCACTATTCATATGGACCATAATTAGCCTCAAGAAATTTCCTTATCTAGAGGTCTAACATTGGTATTTGACATTATAAATAATAATTAGCCTCAAGAAATTTTCACTATTAATATTATACAAGTGCATCAGTATATTTGCTCAAGTGGAAAAACAAAATAGAGTAAAATTGCATCTCTCAACTACTTGTGTTCATTTAAAGTGACTTTCTTTTTCACATATGATAAGACATATTTTGAGTTGCAACATATCAAATTCATTGCCCATTTTCAGCAAGCAAACAAATTTCTTTTCACTGAATTCTTAGTCTTGGAAGTAGTGTTTCATAAAATCCCCAAAATATTAATTTAGAGCACATTCCAAAGTTTATTGAAAGTTTGTACCTAAATATACTTCAAATATAAAATTTGGGGGTTAATATGAAGTCTCAAATTCATTTAAGAATTGACTATGACTTAGTTTCATGATTATTTGTCAGTTGGGGGTTGGTGGATGATATTATTGTGGAATTATAATTACACTAGTTTCCACATCAAACGACTGATGGTAGTACTCGATTTCTTTTGAGTATATTATTTTGAATTTAGATTGAGTTAGTTCAATCTATTTCTTTAGATAATGAATTTGAAAAATATATGTCATACCCTTTCTTTGATATTATGTGAATATACTTTGTCACAAGACTTATTTGTACAATTTTGTAGCGTTAATGAACTTTTATTATCATGAAACTATGTAAATATACAATGATTAATATATTTAAAGTAGCTTATAAAATTTCAGCTTGAAAATAATTACCAACATACAGGAATCTATTGATTCATCAAATATCATGATTAACTAAAACATATTGGCAAAATCATGATCAATCTCTCATCTAATCATGTAAATAACTTTATTTAAGATTTCTAAATAAGAAATCATCTAAGAGCATAAGTAATAATATATTATGTACTCTATGAATATCAATAAAATATTATAAGATTTGTTTGTCAATATTGTACATAACATCACATGCATATAATCATAGGTAACATTCATATACATGCTTTATATAAGAACTTGGATTGCACAATAATACATACCATGCCATATATCCATATAAACAATATTTATTATTTTAATTTAATAAATAATAGGGCAATTCGAATTACCTTGGAGAAAAGACACGATTCTTTCCTAGGGCATTTCTCGATTTTTATTTTTGCAAAAGTTTGTTCGCGACATGTTTCTTATGACAGAAATATTCAAACCTAATCTTCACTGTACAAATTTAACCACTGGTTTTTGAACTTTATATGCAAAATTCAACTTCATCCAACAGTTTGATTGTGTGTAATCCAATTTTTAAAAGAATCTGGGCGGACAGTTCGAGAAATAAGATCAGCTCTGTTCAAAATTCATTATCGTATTCTAAGATCCTTATATTCATACCTCCACCGTTCAAATTGAACTTTTATATGTATAGAATAACATATCCTATTTTTAACTTGATCTAACAGCTCAATCGTACACAATTTTGTTTCGCTAAAAGCTGCACATAAAATTTCAAAAACAAAATTTGTTTTTTTCGAAATTGTACATATATTTTCTCATATCTTAGAATCCAAACTGCACCATTCAAAACATATCTTGAAAGTGTTGTAAAAACTGGAGCTTGATCCAAAGATTGAAACGCGAAAAACCAATTTTTCAAACATACAACGCTGTTAGATTTTCAATGTACAAAAATTGTATTATTGTTGCTTTGGTTATGGAGGTTTATTTGTCGATCACTCTCAATAGGTTAGAGTTAGTACTAATAACATGTAAAAGGAAAAGTATGGCAATTTATTAGGTGGACCTGGGTGCACCTTGCTAGGTGCACCCTGTTTTACGTGATGATATCTGATAGTTATATGTGATGATATCTAACAGTTATACGTGATGATATATGGTAGTTATACGTGATGATATGTGTCAAAGATTTAGAGTTTAGGGTTTACTTTTCCATTTTAGGGTTTAGTTTTACATTTTAGGGTTTAGTTTTTCATTTTTAGGGTTTAATATTTCATTTTAAGGTTTAGTTTTTTTATTTTTAATTTAATTTTCCATTTTATTTCTATCATTCTGYCAGTTATATGTGATGATATGTGTCAGTTATATGTGATGATATGCGATAGAAATTTAGGATTTAGAGTTTAATATTCAATTTCAGGGTTTAGTTTTTTATTTTAGGGATTAATTTTTCATTTTTAGGGTTTAATTTATTGCTTTAGGTTTATTTTTTTAATTTTAGAATTTTAATTCTAAATTTAGAATTTCAATTACTTGTGATGATATGTACCAGTTATATGTGATGATATGTATCTGTTATATGTGATGATATATACCAGTTATATACGATGATAAATTAAATTACAGGTGCACCTTTACTGTCCCGAAAAGTATAAAGAAGAAGATACAAAGGAGACGGTAGAATTAAGATTCTCTTATTCATCAAAAACTCCATTTATATAGGGTAGCAAATACATGTTTTCATAATACAAAAGATAACAAATAATTAAATTGTCTCTCATCAATTACTAGTTAACTAATGCACACTAATTGTATTTTAACTTCGACTATATTTGAATTAAAATAAAAATTCTTTTATTTCTCATCCATCCCTCTGTAAGACGGTTCCACAGGAAACATGTTAGTCGGGGTATGATATATTGTTATGAAATACTCGATGATTTTTTTCTTGTTATACTTTATTACTACTTGCGTAAATCATAAGCTCTCGATGAACTCATATAACTGAGAGATCCACATTGAAAAACCTATAAGGTTTCCTAAACACATAATTGCAAAGCATCATGCCTCGTCAACAATATAGCCTCGAGACGAGGGCTAAATCGCCACTGCTAGATCTCTATGACATAAACTAAAGACGCTCGCCTCAAATATAGCGCTCCATAACACATTTGAATGAATGTCTTAAACCTTGGCAGGTAAAACACGGACTTCATCAAGTACCGGACCACAGAGACTTCCGAAGTCATCGATCTTGGTATGGTAAAACGAGCTGAAGAAAGTCAGTCTCGTCCTGAACGACACCGCGGTGAACTTAAAACTGTAAACCTTAAACTTCCCTTTCCCTTGGGACTGAAACGGAGCTTTCATCGTTTCTTTAGCGGCGAAGGCTTCGACCATCATGGATCCGTGACACCCGTTCTTGGCATCCCCGATGACGAATGTGAGGTTGTAGGGTTTGTTTGGGACGGTTCGAATGACTTGGGCGATGGCGCTCTCTCGTCCCGCGAGTAGCTCGACTGCGGCTTTCCCGACGGGGACATTGAAATGCTCCGCGTCGATGAATTTTACGGCTTTTAGGGACTCGATGATCCATCCGGGGAGTGGGGATGTAGAGTCTTGTTGTTTCGGTGGGAGGAGTACACCGTGGGAAGAGTTGAGTAAGCGATGTGGGCCCTCTTCATAATCACCGTTCTTGACCAGGTTAGCTGCAAGAGAGAGAGAGAGAGCGATTGAAATGGAGTTCGCACGACTGAGTTAAAGAGAAGTTTTTTAAATTTGAAAGCTCATTGGAGTCTGTGAAAGATATTATTAGAAAAGAACAGACATACTACAAGTCAAGAATCTAATTTAAGATCTGGAAATGGACAGTTTGAGTAAATCAAGAAGTCAAAGCAGAGGCACAATTCGTGGGAATAACAAAAGTGAGTCTATTATAAAATCACAATACTCATGTCAGACCTGCTTTATAGTTAAATCACTTTATTTGTGACTTTTAACACATCTTTGTGATTGTGATACTTTATTTATGCTTTGTGATACTTTAATCCTCCTTTAACTATGATTTGTAATATTTTAATCACATGAGAGACTTTTATGTAGTCTCAGTGTGAGACTACAAGTCCACTCCTGATTCATTGCTCTTTCTACACTAAATACACACTCCCAACAAATAGGATAAACCATATGTTGCAGTCTAGTTGACATTGGATAACATAGATAAGGAAGCAACATTATGACTCAAAAACTGCCAAATCCAGATATCCACTAACCATGTAACCAAAAGCAACTAAGGCAACAAACAAGAACATGTAACAAAGACGCAACATCCTCTACTCCATTCTATATTTTATCGACCGTCACAATGCGTCATTTTCTCTCAAATATGTGTCAAACAAATTATATTAATCAACACACTAAATTCTTGATATCATTGGTTGAATCTAACGACATTTAATAATAAACGGGGAGTATACGATGAAGAGGGATTCAAGAATGTAAAACCTCTGGTGGGCATCGGAGGGAAAAGTTCTTTAATCGCAACGGCGTCCAACAGTGGGCCACAAGCGGGGTCCTCTTGCTTTCCGGGATTGTGAAACGTCACCGTCACATTGTTAGAAGTAGCCCTAAACCCCCAAGCGTATGTGTCCCCGCCGTTGCTGCTATACAGGGTCTGCAGGGGGAGATCCCCTGCTTGAGAGGGCACCGACACTCGGAGCACCTCGTCCTGCGCGCAAGTTCTCGATGCTCCGAACGTGAGCGCGTATAGGGAGCCATTCTTGACGGGGATTGTCTGAGAAATGGAGGCCTCGTTGCCGAGGCGGACGGCGTGGACGCCGTGGGCCACGGCGAAGAACATGCCTCCGGGCTGTGGGCCACCGGAGATGTATTCGACCAGGCCCTTGATTTCCCATCTGGGGAGTGCGTGTTTGCCTAGGAGCTTTGTTTTGTTGAGGCTTGTGGGCTTTGGTTTCTCTTCGAAGTTGCCATTTGGTAGGAGCCCTGTGAAAACCATTAGAGCACAAGAGTTGGGCATTATTATTTTTCTTTTTAAAGGAGAATTTGTTGTATTTTAGGGGAAAAGATGTTTGATTTTTTTTTTTTTTTTTTTAACTCAACCTCATGGATAGTTTTTATAATTATCCCATACATTTAGCTTGGAAATGGTTCAGATCTTCACACTTCAAATAAGTAGAAGTTCAAATTGAGATATTCAGAAAGCGAGGATATCTATATGTAATAATGTAAAGCACAAACCCATATGTAATTGTATTTCAAGAATGTCTGTTATTATAAATAAATAAATATATACAGACAGACACATATATATACAAGCACTTGTAAAGATCTAAAGCTCTCTACACTGTGAATCAGAATGTGAGGTAATACAAATTAAAATGTAGTTAAAGTGTACCATACCTTCAAAAGGAGGAGGAGGTGGAACAAGAGCAGAAACCGTGTAGAGAAAGCACAGAGCAAGCAAGAAAGTAGCCTTCAGTGCCATTTTTGCAAAACAGAACTCACTCGAGACAGAGAGAGAGGTCTAATATATAAAGATATATTAGATAGGGCATCTATGTTTGCATTTATTTATACAAAATTATGTGCAAGTGTAGCATGGATTATGGACCCCCTTTCAGGCCACCCCTTTTTCTGTTATTTTTGGTCACCTCCCAAATTTATGTTACCTCCCATTCCCCTATAACCTTTTTCATGTCCCCGTTGATTTTTATTTATATTTTTTATAATTCAATATTATTTATATTTATTTATTAAATCTATTTAAATATTTTATGAATATATATATATATATATATATATATATATATATATATTCTTGTTTTTTTTATTTATAAATTAATTTATGATTATTTTAAAATAATTGAAAAGAATTACTAATTGATTAAAAATACTACATATTACAAAAGAAAGAAATACCACAAAAGAAGAAGAAAATAAAAATGCAACACACAACAAACGAGAAATAAATACAATAAAAGAGTAAATCTCCGATCTCTTTAATAGTATGCCGACCCTTCTCCGACCTTTTAAATAGAATATCAACCCTTCTCCGACCTTTTTTTCGATTCTTCTCCAATATTTGGAATGACATGTCAACCCTTTTCCGACCTTTTGACTAAATAATAAACTTTTAATAAAAGGAGACGACAACACTCCGACCTTTTGGATTCCAACATATTCTCAACCATTTCGTAATATATAATGATATTTCACATCAATTTTTAGTTATCTCTTCTCAACTCATCTATAATCATTCACATCGATATTCACTTAACTCTTACAACATATCTCTCATCATTCACATCAATGTTTCGTTTAACTCTTCCTGTCGTATTTTTCATTATTCACATTGTGCATTACTCTTCGCAACAACCTAATTTTAACTCTTCTCAACCTATTTCTCTATAAGATGAGGGGTAACTCTCCACTCTTCTCAATCTAAACTTATATGATTTTTGAAAAAAAATAAATCCTTTCGACTCACCCCTCTTCGTTTGTTGAATACGCTAATGCATGTACACCATTAAAGGTTAATCTAAAACAAAGAGTTTGACTATCACTATTTTGTTTAGGTCATGTTTGGTCTAAGACTCACAATCAAGGGTTGAGATTTTGAATCTCAATTTTTGTTTGTTCTAATACTCAAAATTTTACATTCAACAAACAACTTCGTACACTTAACATATATATTATACTATCATATTCAAACAAGCAACTCTTTTATTCTAACATCATTGTATATAAGTAATTAAATACTACAAAACACAATACAATAATACAACATTACTTTTTATAGATGATTTCATATCAAATACAATATAATAATACATCACCATCCATTTTCTAGATATAATTTGATATTTACATTAACAATAATGAACTATAATTTCCACAACAAGAAATAATTTTTACTATTCACAAATTTGTGAATACACAAAATTCTAAATATCATGATCCAAGTCCCAATGGATTCTAGTCAAACACACCCTTGAGGGCTTGATTTGTTGAATATCACATCATAAGATAGTTCATTTAGGGATAATATTTGAAATACACGGATACCATAAGAAAACTTGCCTTCTACATTCATAAAAATACTCTTTATCTTTTAAATGACTCAAACACCCCTAGTTTTTGCCTACCCACTCCACCCTAATTTGTCCTTTTATCGGGTAGAAAAACAACGAAAGTTTAAAACAAACAAATATCGTTTTCATCTTCTTCCCAAATATTAGACATTCAAAAAATGAAAATAGAAACTGATAATCTGACCGCTGCCATCACCTCTATTAAGAGTCTAGCCACTACCACTAATGTCGTCACGACCTAATTCCATCCACGCCTCCGCCACCATGATTCCATCCTCCACTAACGTCGCCGTTGTCGCGATTCCACCTCCACCACTACTGCCGCCACTAACGCTGTAAATTCACCTCCACAACCACTAAGTAATTGAGAACCTTCTTAATCTTGTCAAATCATGATTACGGCTTGAATGTGAGAATTTTGTGATTTCTTGTGTATTGAGATTTGATTAACTTTGTGATTTATATACTAGAATTTAATTAAATTTTTTATTTGTATATTGGGATTTTGTGATTTAAGTTAAATGTTTGGATTAATTTTTTGATTTTTATATTAAGATTCGATTAGACTGATTCCATGATTTGTGTGTTGAAGCAGTCCCCAATAATTGTATAATTATTGTATACTGGAATTTGATTAGATTAATTATGTGATTTGAGTGAAATATTTGGATTTCATGACTTGGGATTTGTATATTGGGATTTGATTAATTTTCTATTATTTGAGTTAAATATTTGGATTAATTTTATGATTTATATGTTGGGATTTGATTAGACTAATTCCGTGATTTTAGTTTGAAGTAGTTCCCGATATTGGTGTTGTGATTGTATACATTAATTTTATTAGGTTAATTTTGTGATTTGAGTGAGACGTTTAGATTTCATGACTTGTTTGTACATTAGGAATTGATTAATTCCGTGTTTTAAGTTAAGTATTTAGATCTCATGACTTGTGATTTGTAAATTGGGATTTTATTAATTTCGTGATTTGAGTTAAATGTTTGAATTTCGTGATTTATGATTTGTATATTGGGATTTGGTTAATTATATGACTTGAGTGAGATATTTGGATTTTGTGATTTGTGATTTGTATATGGGATATGATTAATTCTATGATTTGAGTGAAATGTTTGGATTTCGGGAGTTTTTTCTGAAGTAGTTCCTAGTATTGGTATATAACTAATATCGGGAATTGACCAATTTCGTGACCTGACCTATACCGTGAATTGGCTAGATTTTTTGACAGATATTTTTTTCCACATGTTTGATATAGTTATGTTTACATATTTATTTCTTTCAATATTTCATATTGAGGATTGGTGTTGGAAGAGACCAAGCTTAAGAGGGACGAATGGGTCCATAAATTTATATTTGAAGGATTCGATTATAGAAATTATTAAGAAACAATGGGTGGATATGGCGCGTTCTGGGCTGTATCAACAATTCGAGCGTTGTTGTTTTGAAAGATATCTTCTCTACAAGAAGAAGGGTCCATGTTCTAATTTTTACATACATGATTTGTTAGGAAACATATTACAAGGCCTGATGCACGGTCCAATGAGCTTTGGTTCCAAATGGGTGAGCAATTCACTAGGTTTTTGAAGATAAGAGTATGCCTTGGTGGCCGGTTTGAGGTTTGGACCTATAGATTTTTAATTCGAATGTAAAGCACGATTCTCTGGAGGGAGTACATATATGCAAAACATGCACGAAAAGATTAAGGGTCATGTATTGTAGTAAATCATCCATGATCGATTTTCTCGTGCTAAGTATGCGGGTTCGACTAGTGATCGAGTGAAGTTTGTAAAAAAAATATTTGTGTGTGGCTTCTTATTTGGGATTGACGGGCCCACAAAGGTGAGAACAATGGGTTTGGGCATTGACCAATGATGATTATAAGTGGGAGAGTTTTCCGTGTGGTGCATACACTCTCTAGATCCTTATCAACTGGTTGTTACTGTAGAGCTAAAAAGACAACGTAATGGGTTTAAGTACACGGGTTCTCCTTGGCCTTTCTAGTAATTCTTTAATTTATATTTTATAATTAAATTTTATCCCAGTCATTTCATTTAATATACCTAAATTGGGAAAACAAACTTGAAAAAGATTTAAACTATTAAATAATTTTGGATATTTGAAAAAATCAAAAATATTATAAATTGGCTAAATAATTATAAAAATAGTTGTTATATATATATATATATATATATATATATATATATATATATATAATTATTTATTTTAAATTTTGACATTCTCCAGTTTCCTATTGTCCCACACACTAAGGATAAACGCGTCTGGTCTATCTCTCCTTCTGGGGATATCTCGACCAAAATTGCGTATGACCACCTTCGTCAAAGTTTCTCAAGGTTCGGTGGGGATGTTGGATTTGGTCTTCTCATATTTCGGCTCGGCGCTCTATCACTGTTTGGAAGACGATCTTTAATCGGCTCGGGGTCTTTGATGTGATCCGCAAGTAGGGGTTAATTGGTCCTTCCTTTTGTTGCTTTTTCTTCGGTATTTTTAAGACGGTTGATCATATTCTCACGGAATGCCAATTTGCGCGACGCATTTGGAGCTGGATTGAAGATTCTTTCGACAACCAGCTCCCCCTCTCAGGTGGTTTCCCTCATTTATGTGTTTTTGCTATTGACTGTCATTTTAATGTGCAGGTACTCTTTCTATGGAAAGCGATATTCATATCGGCAATATGGATGATCTGGCACCTCCGGTGCAATTTCATCCATAATGGAGTTCGGCCCTCCACCATGGAGGCTCTTATTCTCATCCGCTTGCTCATTCTGGAGTCTTCCGCCTTAGATCACGGCACGATGGCTAACACTGTTACAGACCTGATTTATTTGCACAAATTGGGTGTGCGTGGTAGGACCATGCCTCCACCAACCCTTACCCCGGTGTTCTAGTTACCCCCCTCACCAGGCTGGATTAAGGTGAATACGGATGGCAATGCTCTGGGTTGTCACGGAGATTGCGTTGAGGCGGGAATTTTCTGCACGTACGGGGCTTTGTTAAAGGCGGCTTTTCAAGATCGCTTGGCTAGGGTTTCGCCTTTGAGGCAGAGTTGGAGGCCGCGATTATTGAGGTCGAGGAGGCTGATCAGAGAGACTGGAGACGGATTTTGCTGGAATCCGACTCGACTTATGTGGTGGAGCTTTTTGTGAAGCGTAGCCTGAATGTCCCTTGGCACTTCCTGGCTTGCTGGCGTCAGATTCTTTTATCACTACCTCGATCAAGTTCATGGTTTCACATGTTTATCGAGAAGGCGATCGCACTGCTGATGCACTCTCCAAGTCTGGTTCTCCCCACTACGACTTGTTCACGTCGCCTCCGGCGTTCCTCCTAGATCTGGTGAACAATAATATTTTGGATAAAATAGTGTACTGTTCATCAAGATCTTGACATCAGCCCCTCTGTTGGCAATTTAATCTTGGTTCGGCAGAGAACCTTGGTATTGCTTCTCTTTAGATCACGACCTGCTTGCTATAGCTTATTTTTACTCTTAGCCGGCTTTTGGTTCTTAGCGTGTTATATCTCTTTGTTCGGTTCCTTCAACTACTGGCATGGGGAGGGTACTCTTTCCTCTACAAGGGTTTCTCCCACAAAGGTGGGTTTACCTCGAGAGGTTTTAGTGAAGCCCGAACAGATGCCTTTAATCAGGGATTGGACGTCGTGATCTTTGTTCGTATGAACAGTTTCCTCTTTTTAATAATATTTTATTACTTTATTAAAAAAAATTAGAAAATATCGTGCAGCGATTGTAATATATATAAAAAATTACATTTTATTCCAATCATTTTCTTAATAAATCAGAAATTGAAAAATAAATTATGATTAAACTTGAACTATATTGATCTCTCACGCTTTTGATCTTCCGTTAAATCTCTTGATGTTTTATATTATATTTTTGTAAATCAATATGTATGGTTTTTCAATATATAACTATGGTATAAATTCTTTTTTGAAATAATCATAATAAATTTTCACATATGAAGTTTCTATTTTAGATTCAGCGTACATGCATTGAGACATTGGAGCCCAGAAATGAGGATCTTCGTGAGGACAGATGGTGGCCCCATGTTCATGATTATATTTTATTGGGTGTCCAGTATGGGCACCTAAGGTCACCATTTATTTCTCCCCAAGCTCCTCTCCCAACTCGTGGTAGAGGTAGAGGTAGAAGTAGAGGTAGAATAGCCATTACTAACGGCCAGACGTCTATGGATTTGGATATAATATATGATCTACCTTCCATCCCGTTGATTATAAATAATGTCTCGTCGGCTCATGATGATAGTGCCACACCTCCGGTAGTTTTAGATAGTGTATCACCAATCATTCCAAAGAGTTTGGATTTCACGATGGATGTTGATCATCAACATGGGTCGTTGACACATATTCCGCACTCCCCACAAAAGCGTAGTCCTCGACGCTCATCGATATGTATTTCTTAACTCTATCACCTAGTCCTCGGCCCTCACCAACATATACTCGTCAATGGTCACCTTTGCGTAGTCTTAAGTAGTGGAAGAGGACCCACATAGTGGATAAAACACATGTTGACGTCCTCTCAGATTTATTAGCTCAGTTGTTGGAGGGACTTAAGCATCAGAATGTCGATATGATGGAGAGAGTTAAGTGCAACAATGACATTATGATCGAGTTAGTGATTGAGAGAGTTGACCAGCATGAATATGAGCTAGAAATTACAGTTGTTACAAGATCAAACAAGATATACCCGCAAGTGAATAAGCTCAAGAGGTCCAGAGATTAGGATGTACGTAGATTGGTAGTTGATGAGGCCCGATGCATCTTGTATGATCCAGATGTTACAATGAGGTTGCATGGGCTCAATGATCTGACTATTGCACAAGGGCCCATTAATCTAGATAAGAGTAGAGTCCACCGTCATGTCATGATACGAATAGAAGAGGAATCTATAGGGGCTTAGTGATCCAGGTGAGGGGCAGAGTCCCCCATGGGCCTAGTGATCTAGTTATTTTGAGGACTCCATAGGGGCTTAGTGATTTGGTCATTTTGGGGGCTCCACTAGGGCCCATTGATCTGGATGAGATGCAGAGTCCATCGACACATCGCCATCCACCTATTCCACATACTAAATAAGGGGTCAATGATATGAATGTTCCACAAAGTGCTTCGTTTATTCCATTTAATGGATTTTTGTAGACATGTTGGATGCATTTACTGATGATGACCTAAAGTCACTTTATGTTCTACATCGACTGCCTCATGAGCCACCAGTCACACCTACCCAGTTCCTGCTACCTTTGGATGCACCACTCGCACCTATATATTTAGGTGTAAAGAATTCCCCGAGTTCATTCTAATTATCGATGGTGACCGCTCGTCGTTGAAGCATCAAAAATAATATTTATAAAAGTCCTTGACTTTCCTCTACTAACTAGTAGCAGTGTCAAGCAAGGGTCGATCCCATGAGGAGTGTGGATTAATTTGTGATTTTATTGTGTTTTAATAAACTAAGAAAACGGGGGTAAAGAATATTAACTAATCTAAGAAAACTAAATAATTAAAGAAAACTATTAAAATTAAATAACGAAACAAATAAGAAAATAAATACTAATAAAACTTACAGTCCTAGTTCAGTTTCCACCCTCGATCGATTCATCTAACCAATTGCAATATTATAATCCACTCATTATATGAAACTAAAAACCCTAAGTAACAATAGGCTCTGCTACTCGAATTTGCCCTTACTGTTTATTTAATTAAAACAAGCTCTTTAATTAACTCTAATTATTGAATAACCTAGAATAAGCTCTCTAGATTCAATACACCAAAAGCATTAAGAACCAGGAAAATAGGTTAATCTAAGAAATAAACTCATAAGCTCAGTTTATTTAACTTATGTTGTGTTACCCCTAATGATGCAAGACCATTAGTTGCTTCAGAGAAATCAAAATTACGACAATTACACGGGAAGCGGTCCTCTTTCTAGCAATTGATAACCAAATCCCTAATCTAGATGGTCAATCCAAACCAAGAATTCAGCAATCATGTCATGAATCTAGCAATCATGATATGTAAACAAAATAACACAAGCAATCTCATATGAAGAATGAAATAAATACGCATAAATTAATTAAAACATAATCTCATGAGGTTTTCCACATCCCTAGGACTAGATAAACAATCTACTCGCTCATGGAGTTCATGAAATAATAGAAGAAAAATAAATAAAACATAATTCTAAGATAAGAGGGGATAAGAAAGCTTAGATCTTGAATCTTGAGTCTTGGATCTTCAATCTTCAAGATCCCTTGTTGGTTGGGTATTTTGGACTCCTTTTGGGTCCTAGGAACCCTAGTATTTGTGTATGAGACGTTTTCGGCTCTTTCCATAACTGTTTCCTGCACTTTCTATAACGGTTGCCTGACTAGCGGTTATACTACTAGCGGTAGGTCAGCTACCGCTAACCTTCTATACCGGTTGAACACTGAACCGCTGTCTCTCGGCCAACACAGCCAACTTTCGATTTCTTCGTTTTCTTCGCCGATTCTCTCGTTTTGTCTCTCGTTTCCTCGTGAAACTCTTAAGAATCATCCTTCAATCTTCGATTCACCAATTTAGTACCTAATTACTACAAAATAAGAGAAAAATACACAATTGGTGCTCGAATACTCATAATAATAAATATGCGAGAAATAAATATATATATATATATATATATATATATATATATATATATATATATATATATATATATATATATATATATATATATATATATATATATATATATATATATATATATATATAAGATTATTAAGCACACAAAAATATAGATTTTAAACCATTAAATATCGCACATTTTCTCTCTTATCAAATTCCCCCAAACTTAAACCTTGCTTGTCCTCAAGCAAGTATAGGATTAAAGCACAAAACAAATATAATATCAGTAAGTCACTCGAATTGATCGAATGAACTCATCCGGACTCTAGACACCGTTATATTTCTAGAAATCACAAGCGTTTCATGTATTGACTCAAGTGACCCCAGTAGATTGACAACCCCTTTTCATATACGTCACGTCAATGTACTATGGTGCCCCCTCGCTATTCGATGGTTCGACTCTATCTATTGTTGGTCACGATCAAATATCTCGTCCTCCCATTTATTTATTTATTTATTTTTTAATTGAGGCTTGCTCCTCTGTGAATCGAACTTTTTTGCTTTAAAAATAAAGAGCTCGTTCGCAAGAGAACAGAGCTATTGTAGGCGATAAGCTGACTCGAGTCGAATCACGAGGAATTGCAATTGGCGTCGATAAATATTTGTTCAACGTTTTAACATTTAAACACACGATCCATTTTCGGGAAGGGTTTCTATAAACTACGAAATCAAAAGTAACATGAAAGTATTAAAAACCTAATTGAACATTAAAACCTACTTGGAAGCATAAGAAACGGGAATGTAAAACGAGAAAGCAACATGATTAAACTAGCGAATTAAACGTGCTAAAATTACTAAACTAAAATGAGTCTAATAGCATTCAAACCTTGAAAACCAAATCCAAAAGCAAATTACAAATACAGAAAACTTATGGTTCATATGATAAATGCAGCAATCGAACGAACTTCAGCTTCGAACAACTAATGTAAATGATGAACTTGGTAGAAATGTAAGAGTGACGTGATCATCTACCGGAATCTTCAAAGTAATTAAATGAATGATACTTGAGGCTAAACTACGAAATATAACCTTGCCCCAAGTTCTCTGGTGTTGAATATGAAGAAAACCACCGGTATTTATAGATTTCTCCAACAAAAACCGCCCAACCGCAGGTGCGTCGATCGACGCGTGCCGAGCTTCGATGTCGACGCGAACCAGGCTGCTCGCGTCGACCGACGCGCGCATGGATCGACGCTACCGAGGCTCTGTGTCGGCCTAGCATCGGCCGACGAAGCTAGGATCGACGCTACTGAAGCTATGCGTCGACCTAGCATTGATCGACGCGGCGTCTCCCAGCGTCGACACGGTGCTGGCTGCAGGCGTCGGCAGCACGTCGTGCATCTCGTCATCTTCGTCTCGAGCTGAACACTAAATTAAAGCAAAATTAGATTATTTCATATAAAATAAATTAAAAACACATTCAACACCAAACAAAATGAAAAACATCAAAAGGAAGAAAAACGATAAAAAGATAAACCTAAACACCCTAAAAGCATACAACATACGATGTAAAAATACACGAAAATCACATACAAATACTTACAAATCAACTCCCCCACACTTAGCTTTTTTCTTGTCCTCAAGCAAAATCTAATCTAGACGTAGACAAGGAAAAGCTAATTACCCGATGACTTAATTACTAATGCATCCATATGATTCAAGAAGTTAATGCATTAGATCGACTAAAAATTCAACTTAAAGGACGACACGATAACGTTGAGATAAAAGATTTAGACTAACTTCCGAACACCTAAAAGTAACAAGTTGACCTCCATGTACATCACCCATCCATTCATCGGCCAAAGTCTATCCCTTCTCAAACTGCCAAGTCGTCACCCGACTAGCCCAGTCATCTATACACCTCTTTAACAATACAATCTAAGAAATAAAAATAAAAATAAGAACTTAACTTGTACAAGGTTTTCTCTTCTTGTACTTATTCTTTCCTTTTCTTTTCTTTTTCTTTTTCTTTTTCTCTTTTATTTTTTATTTTTTTAATAAGTACCCATAAAGATGAGGTATAAAACGAGCATAATATACATACATCAAAAGCGAGAGTTCATTGACTCCAATCTTACGTTGCTAAGTACAACTGATAACATTCTTCAATATCGCATGTGGAGTCAACGTCTCCAAAATAAAAATAAAAATTACATAAAATCCTATAGAGGGTATTGGACAGCGGGGCTAGTAGAGAGTATTCGACTCTTAAGAACGAAACAAGAATAGAACAGAGGACAAAACACTTCATAGATTATTTGCACTTCATTCCCCACAATTAAACTATTATTCAAACGAAAGTCTAAATATCCTAACCAAAGCATCTAACCACGTTACTTCGTCAAGGTTCCAATCAATATCAATACACACAACTCAAATCAACCACAAGCAAGCATACGAATAATTACGAACCAAAACAAGGACAAACCCCCCACACTTAAACCATACAATGTCCACATTGTATAACATGAAAAATTATGCAAGGTATGGTAAAAGGAAGAGAAAGAGAGATACGTCCCTGAAATCGCGCTTGTGGTGAAGAGTCGAGAGTCGAAAATTATCCAACGGGCCTCAACATTGAAGGGGAACTAAAACAACAAGAACAAAAACACACAAAACATATAAAATTAAAAGTCTTGGGTTGCCTCCCAAGAAGCGCTTGTTTAACATCACTTAGCTTGACGTGATTGCACCGTCTACGTCGAGAAATGGTCAATGAGAGTCACTATCTCCTTATCTTCAAGCAATCCCGAACCTTGGAAATACGGCTTCACTCGATGGCCGTTCACTTGAAAACTTTCCTTGGTCTTTTCATTGACCAACTTCACAACTCCATATGGCAACACTTCTTCAACCAAAAATGGACCACTCCACCAAGATTTGAGTTTTCCGTGAAATAATCGGAGACGAGAGTTAAACAAAAGAACTTGCATACCGGCTCAAAGATCTTTAGCAATGATCTTTTGTCATGTTGGGCCTTCACCTTCTTTTTATAAGTATCTGCATTATCGTAGGCCTCATTACGTATTTCATTAAGTTCCTCAATTTTATTCCCCGTGTAGCTCCAGCCCGCATTAAATCATAATTCCCTACATGAATCGCCCAATAAGCTCGATGCTCCATCTCGACCGGAAGGTGACATGCCTTGCCATAGACCATCCGATAGGGGCTCATCCCTAGAACTATCTTGTATGCCGTTCGATATGCCCAAAGAGCATCACTGAGCTTAGCTGACCAATCCTTACGATTCGAATGAAGGGTCTTCTCCAGAATTGCCTTGATTTGTCTATTGCTTGTATCCACTTGGCCCGATATTTGCAGATAATACGCCGTGGCCACCTTGTGTTTCACTCAGTACTTTGTCATCAATTTTTCGAAAGACTGATTGCAAAGATTTGCACCCCCATCACTAATGATTGCCCGTGGAAACCCGAACCTACTAAAAATATGCTCTTGAATGAACTTTAGCACGACTTTTGCATCACATGTTCTCGTGGGAATAGCCTCTACCCACTTAGACACATAGTCAATGGCAACCAAATATATTCATACCCAAACGATTCCGGAAATGGTCCCATAAAATTGATGCCCCACACATCGAAAATCTCCACGACTAAATTGCTTGTTTGCAGCATCTCGTCACGTTTGCCAATGTTTCCCAAGCGCTGACATCGATCACATGTCTTAGCGAACTCATGCGCATCCCTAAATAGTCTCGGCCAATAAAATCCTGATTGGAGGACCTTGTAAGCCATCTTCCGACCTCCGAAATGGACACCACACTACTGATCGTGGAAAAATGAGAGAATACTCTGTTGTTCCTCTTCAGGGATGCATCTTCGAATAAGTCCATCTTTCCCGAACCAAAAAAGGAATGGGTCATCCCAAAAATAATCCCTGCACTTAGAAAGAAATCTCTTCCTCTCTTGGAAGGATAAATTGGCACTTACGTGACCACAAGCAAGAAAGTTAATAATATCGGCAAACCATGGAGTATTATATGAAGAAATAGCACATGTCAACTCATACAGAAAAACATCATTCAAACAACCAAATTCACTCACTCCCTCTCTATCCAGTCGGGACTAATGGTCCGCAACCACATTTTCACAACCTTTTTGATCCCTTACTTCAACATCAAACTCTTGTAACAAAAGTATCCATCGAATTAAATGCGGCTTGCTTGGGTCTTATTAAAAAGATAGCGAAGAGCCGCATGATCACTCTGGACGACCACCTTTTAACCAATAATATAGGGACGAAATTTTTCCAAAGAAAATACCACAGCCAAAAGTTCTGTTTCGGTGGTTGTATAGTTCCTTTGAGACTCGTTTAACATAAGACTCGAGTAATAAATGACTCGAAGTAGACTATCCACACGTTGACCCAAAACAGCCCCCACAGCGTCATTCGACGCATCACACATAATTTCAAAGGGAAGGGACCAGTGTGGGGCAACGACCACCGGGGCGTGGTTAACTTTTTCTTAAGAAAATTGAAAGCATTCAAACATGATTCATAAAAAACAAATGGAACATCACTACTTAACAAATGACAAAGCGGGCAACTAATTTTGGAAAAATCCTTAATAAATCGCAGGTAGAAGCCCGCATGTCCAAGAAAAAATACGAATACCCTTAATGTTCGTGGGAGGTGGCAAACTTTCAATATCATCAACTTTGGCCTTGTCGACCTCCAAACCATTACTCAACACAACATGACCAAGTACAATACCACGTCTAACCATGAAATGACTTTTTCCCCAACTTAACGTTAAATAACTATCTAGACAACTTTCAAGCACTTTAGACAAATTTTCAAGACATGAAGCAAAAGAAGAACCGAAAACTGAAAAATCATCCATGAATACCTCAAGAAAGTCGTCTATCATGTCCGTGAAAATGGAAAGCATACAGCGTTGGAAAGTCGTCGGCGCATTGCATAGTCCAAAAGGCATCCTCCGGAAAGCAAAGGTCCCAAATGAACAAGTAAACGTCGTCTTCTTGTGATCCTCCGGCGCGATGGCAACTTGATAGTACCCGGACAACCCATCGAGAAAACAATAATATTGGTGTCCGGCCAACTTGTCAAGTAATTGGTCGATGAAAGGTAGTGGGAAATGATCTTTCTGTGTAGCGGCATTAAGCTTTCGGAAGTCAATACACATCCGACATCCCGTAGTCAACGTGTCGGCATAATCTCCCCTTTGTCATTCTCGGTTATTGTGATCCCACCCTTCTTCGGCAAAACATGGACGGGGCTCACCCATTCGCTATCGGGTGCAGCGAAGATGATCCCTTCGTCGATCAACTTAAAAATCTCCTTCTTCACAACCTCCATTAGAGTAGGATTCAAATAGCGCTGAATTTCTCGAACTGGCTTTGCTCCTTCTTCTAGCACAATATAATGCATGCATGTGGCTGGACTTATCTCCATAATGTCTCCCAAACTCCAACCAATAGCTCCTTGGGATTTTTTAAGAACACCAATTAATGCTTCCTCTTCTGCTTTGGCTAGCTCGGCAAAAATGATCACCGGCTTCTTCTCGCCTTCCTCAAGGAAAACGTACTTGAGATGACTTGGAAGAGGTTCAAAGCTCGGATTTTGGCTCAGTATCTGGTTTCTCAGTTTCAAGCTCACAAAGGTCAATCACCCCCTCGGAATTAGGCTCAAGCCAATCGTCGTCCTGGGCGAGCCAAGAGTCATCGGAATGATCGATAATGTTACGAAAGTTAGAGTCCTCTTCAAACTTGTCTTGCACAATGAAATCAATGGAATCCACGAATGAACACTCGGCGTTCATGGATGAAGATGGAGTAGCATGAAAATCATGGATAGAAAATGTAACTGATTCGTCCAACACGGACAAAGTCATGCTTCCATTCTTCACATCAATCAACGTGTTGGTCGTAGCCATGAAGGGTCGACCCAACAAAATCGTATGCTCTCGGTTATCATCTCGAACTTCACCCACACCCAAAATCACGAAATCAACGGGTACGATAAGGTTTCCAACTTGTACAAGGACGTCCTCGACAATACCCTTCGGGTACCTTACCGACAAGTCTGCTAATTGAAGTCGCATCTTTGTCGGTTTAAGAGCACCTAAATCAAACTGCTCAAAAATAGACGAAGGCATTAAATTGATCCCTGCCCCAAGGTCAAGCATACCCCGAGTTTCTTTTACATTTCCCAAAGTAATTTTAATACAAAAACTCCCAGGATCGCTTTCTTTTGGGGGAAGGGGATTTTGTAAGATGACGCTCGCCGCATTTGAAATACAAACTTTATCATTTTAGAATATTTTCCTTTTTTTGATGCCAAGTCTTTGAAAAACTTGACATATGCGGGAACGTTTCTTATAACATCGAGCAAAGGCAAATTAACATTATCTTTGGAAAGCATGTTATAAAGATCAAGAAATTGCTTATCTTGCTTTTCTCCTCGAAGCCGACGTGGATATGGAATGGGAGGCCGATATGGATTAGAGGCCTTGTGAAGAGTCTTCTTAGGCTCGACGTCCTTTCCAACATTATCCGGTGACTTGGTAATGGTTATCTCCTCGCCTTCTTTCTCATGTGGGTTGGTGTTTTTGCTATCGGTTTGAAGTTATGATTGGTTAGAGATCTCATCGGGAGATGCAACTTTACTATCTACAACTCGCCCACTTCTTAGCACAGTGATTGCTTGAGCTTGTGAAGAATAACTCGACAACTTGCCTTGCTCATTGTTTCTTACTTGCTTGGCGAGTTGGCCAAAGGCTGTCTCAAGTTTATCCATCCGTTTGTCATCACGTTGCAAATTTGACTCAGTGTGTTGCATAAACGTACGCAAAGTCTCCTCGAGTGTTTGTGAAACAGGTGCTTGAGTCGGTGGTGGTGGAGGCAATGGTACTTGAACTTGCCCCCACGGATGTGGAGGAAATGGTACTTGACCTTGTCCTTGCGGTTGTGATTGTTGCATTGGTCGAGTTAAGAATGAAAATTGACCCTATCCCCATTGTTGTTGATATGGTTGTTGGGGAACAAAGTTATTTTGTGGCCTTTGGTTCGGTATCGGATTCGACGCATTATTAGGATTCGACCATGAGAAATTTGGATGATATCTCCACCAATAAGGTTTATTGTTGCGTTTGTTAGGGTTTTGATACCGTTGCCCAGCTGGATTTGTTTGATAACCTTGAACAGCGAATGCTTGTTCGTTGGTTCCTCCAGTTTGCTCGAACGTCATTTGGCATACATTCGCGCCATGACCATACACTCCAAAAATGCCACACATTTCCAATGATGGAGATATGCCTTGATTTAAAAGCGTGTTTTGAGTTTGCACCACTTGTCTTGTTAACTCGACTAGTATCTGTGTATCATCAGGGGATGAATGTGACATCTCGATTTCATGAACAACTACCTTCCTTGACCGCGAGCTTTTCTGTTGAGAATTATAACTTATTGACTCGCATATCTCCCAGACTTCTTGTGCGGTTCGTGATCCAATCTCTACCCCTGCTGCATTGTCCACCATATACTGAAAAGTAAGAATAAGCCCATCATAAAAAAATTGATTAACAAGATCCGGTGGATAATGATGATGTGGGCATTCTGTTAACAATTCTTTAAAACGTTCCTAAGACTCATGGAACGTTTCTCCCTCCGTTTGATTGAACGACACTATCTTGACTCGGAGTTGAGCCGTTGTTTGATTCGAATAATACTTCCCCATGAAACGATCATACACCATGTCCTAATTCGTAAGAGAATCAGGATCGAACAACAAAAACCAAGTCTCCGCTTTGTCCTTCAATGTATACAAAAAACATCTCATCTTCAACTGATCTTCACAAAGTCCTTGCAATGGAAAGGTTTGGGTGACCGAATAAGATTTTCGGATGAACGTTATCGGGTCTTCGTTAAGACGCCCGTGGTAAGAAGGCAAAAGACTGAAATGAACGGCCTTGAGTTCATAATCTCGGGCCGCTGGGCCTAGGCGAATGCACGATGTAGATGGTCCAATCACGGGCCGAGCGAATTCACGCATACGAGCCGGCTAAGGCTCATGTTGATAGAACGGCCTATTAAATGGCACATAAGGGCCTCGAGGATGATATTGTTGTTGTTGATGAAAGAAATAAGGCACTAGTTGCTGATTCAGATGTAAGCCTTAATTGTTAACTTGTTGATTGAAATGATCTTGGTTAAACGGTGGTGGATTTGGTATATTGTGCTGTTCATTTTGAGGTTTCTGTTGGTTCGGTTCTGCAGGATCTGATCCGGATGAATCTATCGATGTTTCCGCTATCGATGAGAGTCTTGCTCGATTTACCCGGTGAATGTTGTCGATCAAAGGTACTACTTCTCCACCAAAGGACCTACGTCCTTGCATCCACTAACAAACAAATTAAAACAATCGAGACAAAAGGACATAAATTAAATGAACAAAACAAAACATAAACTAACAAACATTTTTTGACAGCCTTTGTCAATTCCCCGGCAACGGCGCCAAATTTTGAATCGAACTTTTTTGCTTTAAAAATAAAGAGCTCGTCCGCAAGAGAACGGAGCTATTGTAGGTGATAAGCTGACTCGAGTCGAATCACGAGGAATTGCAATTGGCGTCGATAAATGCTTGTTCAACATTTTTATATTTAAACACACGATCCATTTTCGGGAAAGGTTTCTATAAACTACAAATTCAAAAGCAACATGAAAGTATTAAAAACCTAATTGAACATTAAAACCTACTTGGAAGCATAAGAAATGGGAATGTAAAACGAGAAAGCAACATGATTAAACTAGCGAATTAAACGTGCTGAAATTACTAAACTAAAATGAGTCTAATAGCATTCAAACCTTGAAAACAAAATCCAAAAGCAAATTACAAATACAGAAAGCTTATAGTTCATATGATAAACGCAGCAATCGAACAAACTTCAGCTTCGAACAACTAACGTAAACGACGAACTTGGTAGAAATTTAAGAGTGACATGATCATCTACCAGAATCTTCAAAGTAATTAAATGAATGATACTTGAGGCTAAACTACGAAATATAACCTTGCCCCCAAGTTCTCTGGTGTTGAATATGAAGAAAACCACCGGTATTTGTAGATTTCTCCAACAAAAATTGCCCAACCGCAGGTGCATCGATCGACGCGTGCCGAGCGTCGACGTCGACGTGAGCCAGGCTGCTCACGTCGACCAGGCAGTGCATCGACTGACGCGCGCATGGATCGATGCTACTAAGGCTATGCGTTGGCCTAGCATCGACCGACGGAGCTAGGATCGACGCTACTGAAGCTATGCATCGACCTGGAATCGATCGACGCGGTGTCTCCCGGCGTCCACACAGCAATGGCTGCGGGCGTCGACAGCACGTCGTGCGTCTCGTCATCTTCGTCTTGAGCTGAAACACTAAAACAAAGCAAAATTAGATTATTTCATATAAAATAAATTAAAAACACATTAAACACCAAATGAAACGAAAAACATCAAAAGGAAGAAAAACGATAAAAAGATAAACCTAAACACCCTAAAAGCATACAACATATGATTGAAAACACACGACAATCACATAGAAATATGTACAAATCACTCCGCACTACCGTTCTTGACTTGATAATGATGATAAGGCACTGGATTGGAGGATCATCTTGATTTGGTAATTGACTTGTTTAGTTCACCTCCACTTCCTTGGTATTTTGATTATATGATGCGCCACTTGAATACGTGCATGGATATGTTGAGCTACTAGCATATCTTCATTGGATTTTGCCCATAATGTAAGCGAATTGCACTTGATAAATACGGATATGCAGTTATTTCAGCACCTCAATTATCTTTGTTTTTTCACTTTTCAATTTTCAACTCACACCATGCCGGTATACTCCAACCAGACTTTATTTGACTTTTGTTTTGACTATCGAGATATCATCACACAACTGCCAACTTCAAGGCCCCACACAAACTTATATTGAGTACGGCAACCGCAAGGACATCAACAACGCAATAATCTCGAACTGACGCCCCACAAATGAATCACAAAAGTGCTAACATGCGTACCATTGACCTCTAAATCAAATGACGACTAAAGACTTTAACTGAAACATAATTAATCCAAGTAATTCAAGCAAGTACTTTTTAACATTTTTAATTCAACTCCCGGAATTTAATTACAAAAATTTCAAAAATTTATCTAAAATTAAAAAATTTAGCCTATATACGAATTCCTTATAAACCATTAACTCCCACTCCCCCCAAACTTAAAATTTAGCTTGTCCTCAAGCGAACACAAAGAAAGAACAAGCAAATCATAATAAATTAGAAGGGAAGGGAAAAGAAATCACCCGGGTAAATGTCGAGGGGGGTCTCGGTTCCAATAAACCACGAAAATCGTCCTTGATAAGATAGGCCCAATCATCCAAATTCATCAACCAAGCTTTATGTCCTTTCAACAACAAAATAAAAATCGAAATAGAAATAGAAATAATGTAAATATTGGGTTGCCTCCCAACAAGCGCCTTTTCTTAACGTCGTCGGCTCGACGTGTTACCCCTCAATTATCACTCCATGGGGGGTTGAGGAGGAGGTCTCATGGTAAATGGAACGCCCATGACTTTATCCTCCTCAAATCTTGCTCGTTTCGAAGTCGGGTGCTTAACTGGATCCTTTCGACTTTGTGGTGGCTTCTCACAGGATTTAGCAAAAATAATTTCGTCCATCACCACATATGGAAGGTCATCGGTCTCCACCTTATTGAAAACTTCCTGCACGTGCACCTCCTCATCCTCCGTCACTTGGTGCACGGTCCATGTTGGTATTGTCTCGGCTTCGATAGGAGAAACAAAGGGGTTAGGAACATCATTTGTAGGTTCAGGCAGACTATAGTCAACGTGTGTCTGCCTCGTTTCTCCTTCCTCCACCTCGTCTTCATCCTCCAACTCAAATATTAGGTTTTCCACATCTTTGATTTTCTCCACATCTTGCAGCGTGATGGCGCTCACATTCTCCATACGTTAATCGGGTTTGAAAGGTACTTGTTCACTTGCTCGTGCATCCAAACGTTTAACATGCTCCGCCAATTGGCTAACTTGCCCTTCCAAGTTCTTTATGCTAGATTTAGTATCTTGTTGAAATTGTAAGGTACTTGTTGCCAAAGATTTTATCATATCCTCAAGTGATGGAGACGTCTCTTATGCTTGGGTGCGGTTATCATACTGTCTCAAAAAGTCTCATCCCCTTTGAAAATTAGGATGGTCTCCCCAGCCTGGCTCATAAGAATAAGGATCGTAATTTCTCTCTTGCCATCTTCCAGGCCTCACTCCATAGGCGTTTGTTTCAATATTAGCTCGTAGCGTTGGGCAGTCATCGGTGACATGATCTAATGTGTGACAAAATAAGCATGGTCGAGGCTTAGGAATCCTTTCCTTAATGAGCGCGGATTTCAACTCATCCAACTGAGCTTGCAACGAACCCGTGTCCACCTCATTCACCGACTTCAATGAATTATCACGACTGCTGAATTGTTGAGAATTTGCTGCCATGTTTTATATCGAATCTCTTGCTGCCATCGGTATCCTATCCACGAGTGTGCCTCCGCTTGCCGCATCGATCATATTTCTATCCATGAGGCAGAGGCCTTCATAAAAGTATTGTATTAATAATTCCTCGCCCATTTGATGCTGAGGGCAACTAGCGACAAGTCTCTTGAATCGCTCCCAAATGTCCTTATGAATGCATGCACTCGCAACGCGGGAAAATATCTTTGAAGAAACACCCTTTCTAATGCTACCCACGTGGTGATGGATCCAGGAGGCAAATAATAAAGCCAGTCTTTGGCGAGACCCTTCAATCAAAATGGAAATGCCCGTAATTTAATTTGCTCGTCGGTAACTCCGGCGGGCTTCATGCTCGTGCATATAACATGAAATTCCTTCAAATGCTTATACGGATCCTCACCATCTAATTCATGGAACGCCGGTAGATGATATATTAATCTGGATCTCAAATCGAATTTAGCATCCTCCATGGTTGTAAATGTGATGCAAAGTTGTTGTTGCGGGAGATCTGGATTTGCTAGCTCCTTCAACGTGCGTTTTCTACCTCCTGCCATAGCCACAAAATCTAGACAGAAGATTAATGGATTGTTTTGTTAATTTTCAAAAATATTTTTTATTAATTTTTTTTAAAAAATAATATCTAACTAAATATACAAAATATATAAAAATCACAATTTAATACGCGCCACTCCCCAGCAACGGCGCCAAAATTTGACCGCTCGTCGTTGAAGCGTAAAAAATAATATTTATAAAAGTCCTCGACTTTCCTTTACTAACTAGTAGCAGTGGCAAGCAAGGGTCGATCCCACGAGGAGTGTGGATTAATTTGTGATTTTCTTGTATTTTAATAAACTAAGAAAACGGGGGTAAATAATATTAACTAATCTAAGAAAACCAAATAATTAAAGAAAACAATTAAAATCAAATAACGAAACAAATAAGAAAATAAATGCTAATAAAACTTACAGTCCTAGTTCAGTTTCTACACTCGATCGATTCATCTAATCAATTACAATATTATAATCCACTCATCATATGAAACTAAAAACCCTAAGTAACAATAAGCTCTGCTATTCGAATTCGCCCTTACTGTTTATTTAATTAAAACAAGATCTTTAATTAACTCTAATTATTGAATAACCTAGAATAAGCTCTTTAGATTCAATCCACCAACAACATTAAGAGCCAGGCAAATAGGTTAATCTAAGCAATAAACTCATAAAGCTCGGTTTATTTAACTTATGTGGTGCTATCCCTATTGATGCAAGACCATTAGTTGCTTCAGAGAAATTGAAACTACGACAATTACACGGGAAGCAGTCCTCTTTCTTGCAATTGATAACCAAGTCCCTAATCTAGGTGGCCAATCCAATCCAAGAATTCAACAATCATGTCATGAATTTATCAATCATGATATGTAAACAAATTAACACAAGCAATCTCATATGAAGAATGAAATAAATACGCATAAATTATTAAAATATAATCTCACGATGGTTTCCACATCCCTAGGAATATATAAACAATCTACTCACTCATGGAGTTCATGAAACAATAGAATAAAAATAAATAAAACATAATTCTATGATAAGAGGGGAAAAGAAAGTTTAGATCTTGAATCTTGAGTCTTGGATCTTCAATCTTCAAGCTCCCTTGTTGGTTGGGTGTTTTGGACTCCTTTTGGGGCCTAGGAACTCTATTATTTGTGTGTGAGACATTTTTGAAGGGTTATGGGGGGTATTTATAGGTGTAGAGGTCTTGGAAAACAAGTTTCCTTCCAAAAGTAGGTTTTCCGCCACTTCTATGTCGGTATAGGCACTTTCCATAACTGTTTCCTGCACTTCTGTAATGGTTGCCTGACTAGTGGTTATACTACTAGTGGTAGGTCAGCTACCGCTAACCTTCTATTCCAGTTGAACACTGAACCGCTGTCTCTCGGCCAGCGTGGCCAACTTTTGATTTCTTCGTTTTCTTCACAGATTCTCTCATTTTGTCTCTCGTTTGCTCGTGAAACTCTTATAAATCATCCTTCAATCTTTGATTCACCAATTTAGCACCTAATTACTACAAAATAAGAGATAAATATACAATTGGTGCTCGACTACTCATAATAATAAATATGCGAGAAATAAATATATATATAAGAATATTAAGCACACAAAAATATATATTTTAAACCATTAAATATCGCGCATTTTCTCGCCTATCAGATGGCTAGGTCACACCTAGTATGACATGTTTTACAACTGAGTATAACAACATATGTGGTGAACCAAGCAACACAGAGACTACATGCGAAGCAGGAGAAGGCTTATTGCAAGTTTATGTCTAGTGATTCATACAAGAGGCATTCTTATTTGTATTTTGAGAATAGTTAAATATTGTTGTTTTGTGATATAATGTCTTTACATAGAATATCACTACAAGCATACGAGTTGTTGGTGATGTCATTATTGTTCGTAAGAAGTTTAGCGTGGACATCAAGAATATTCGTGTAAGCATGGATTCAAGTATAAGTTATTTATTTATGTTTATAAATATATTTCAATAGAACCTATGAAATGTGTGTAGTCTTTGAAAATTATATTTATACTCATTTGAAACAATGTCATGCATGCTATTGATGCAAATTTGCGTATATTGCATAATTCCCTAACCTTTGTTGGAATCCATTCTCAAGGAGCAGGATGATATTTAGTTTTGGGCATTTCGTTCGGTGTAAAATTAATTTTATTGTACATTATTTCATGTTATTATTATTGTAACGTATATTGTACTGAACCTCTTTTGTTAGTGGGTCTTCGAGAAGTGTGGAGAAAAGTATACCATACACCTTGTCATATTGGTATAAAGAGAGCAAGGTGCAAGTTTTTGCATAGGGACTATTGTCGGCCTTTATTAGACTGGGTACGGGGCAAAGAGCATCTAGGGTGGATGAAGATTGTTTCATGGCATACTATTGATATGGTTAGTTAATATTCTAGTTTGGTTGATTTTTCTTACCGTGTGAAACTTTTGGCATGTAAAACTACATGAATTGGTAAAACATAAACTACATTTAATCTTGCTTTCAGATTTAAGTTTTGTATGCCTTTTAACATTGGTTCCCCATTCCTATTAATTTTAAGACGTGTGAAGTCTAGGTCCTTAATTTATTATTCTATTGGGTGACACGTGATATGTCCATGAGATGGTACATACCAGTTGTGTTGAGGCTTTCAAGGTTTTATGACCATCGCCCCGAGTTGAAGGATGTTTGGAGAGAGTGGGACCTCATATTTGCAAATGAGAAATAGTGTTTCGCTCAACACTGGGACGATTCATGCAGTCCATTTACATTGAAGACGATTGAGGTTGTAATTAGTAGGAACTCATCGAAATTAGTTTGGTAACTATTAAGTCTACTCTCACGCATATGAAATCTACCAGCAACATGATAACACACTTGCAAAACTGCATTTACTTACTTTCCCCACTCAATGTCACTGTTCACCTCATTTTTGTAGACTTTCTATGTAGTCATTTTAATGGCACAATTGCATTTCATTGATATTGGGAACTCATCGAAATTGGTTTGGTAACTACTGAATTTACTGTTACGTATGTGAAATCTACCAGTAATATGACAACATACTTGCACAACTGCATTTACATACTTTTCACCACTCAATGTCACTGTACCTCAAAATGTCTCGAGATATCCAACAATGACAGGACTACACACTGTCAGACTGTATTTACATTTTCTTCTAGTCATTGCTACTATTCTGAACACACTTTATTGAGTTTATGTGATTAGTCTATTGTCAAGGAATCAATGTTTTCATGATATTCGTGTACTCATGGAAATTAATTTGCTGAATTCCTTAGTAATTTACTTTTACCCTCGTGATACCTACCAATGACAAGACTACACACTGTTAGAAAAGGTACATAAGACTTAACTCATTGTGCACACACACACACACACACACACACACACACATATATATATATATATGTGTGTGTGTGTGTGTGTGTGTGTGTATAACACATATAGAAATACTATTAATAAAATATAAATTAATATAATATCTAATTGTCATTCTCTCCATGTAGAATACAAAGGCTAATGTCTAAATTTGATGAAAATCATACAGATGTAAGAAAATTTATCATATGGACCATAAACATGGAATGAGTAATTCTAGGTTTTTTAATCTCTTAGAATGAGTGTTGAAAGATGAGCAGAAAAGGAGAGAGAAGGCAGGTATAAAATTTACTTCGGGAGCATTTTGCATTTAATTTCACTACTGATGACATGAGCAATAGAATAGAGGAAATGGGAATGAGGTACCATCAGTACAATGTGTTATTTCTTGAGCTTGGAATTTATCCGAATCATTTACATAAACTAGTCTATGTGGATACCACTCTGTCATTTTTTTCTCGATGTAAAGTGCAAAAATCCCTCTAACTATAATGATATGAATGTATTTTTCGTATTCAGTTATATAAATTACTAACTTATTTTTTTAATGAAAGAATACAATAATATTATACCATCACTCTAGTTGTTCGATGAGCCACCAATATGAGAGAAACTGGAAGAGGTTTTCGGATGAAACGTAATCACTGTGTTACACAGAAAAATACTAATATGTTTGTATTTCCAGCGTTTGGATATTAAATTAAGTCATTGTTCGAATGTGTAATAAGATGGGATCGGGACGACCCCGATTTCATTCTGTAATTTAAATTGAGTAACGTCTGAATTTGTAATCATTGTTCTTTATTTAATCAACTTATTTGTTATTATCTTTTCGAAGTTACTATTTAAGCCCCAAATTTAATGTTTGAATATTCGAAGTTACATTTCCGATGTGAATATTGGTCACACTCAAAGCTACTTCTCAGTGAATCATATAAACTTTTTCAGTGTCTAGTCTTTGAATAGTCAAAGTTGCTATTCAAATTTATATTTCATACGTCCAAGATTAGTTACCTTTATGTGCATGAGCTTCATAAAACTTCTTCAAATATGTGTTCATAGATTCTTTAAATATTCCATAAATCATCTCTTCATCTACTTTCCACGAATATTAGTTTGAGACTTGAAAAATATTATCTACAAGGAAGATATGACCAAGTGGACTCTTCCCATGGATATTTTTCTTCTTGAATGTCTCGTGAATTAGTATAAACCAATAACAGGTTCATTGATGATGATAACAATACTTATGTTATAATGGTTGCGAGATTTCTGGTCCTTTCACAATCTTGGTTAAGCTAAATTAAAATGAGGTTAGTCAACGTGTCAAACACCTTAAAAGTCATTATACCTTCTTCAAGGAAAGCATCAAAACCCTATGGGTGACTTGGAATCATGAATTACAAAATGTGCATGCAACCAAGCAATAATAGTTAGATTTTGCAAAGTTATGTATTAAACTTTATTTTATAAGAATTTTGATCCTAAATCATTAACATGCTATTACTTTGTAACTAGGTTGATCATGAATTATCAGCAGCTCAAAGTATGTAAGAAGAATCACTATTCGTTAAAGGGATGGGCATAATATTTAAGCAATAGTAAAATTTAATTACAAAACCATGTATGCCCCAATGAACAATATTTGGTTACATTCTTGGCAAAGGAACTTCGTAGACAACAAACAAATGCAAGAAGTAATTCCACTATAAAATCATGCTATTAAACCAAGGAGATTTGCGTTGCTTTGTGAAAATGAAGTAATTTCAATGATTGTTGTTATTGTAGGTGTCAAGAATGTTAGTGCTTCTACTGTAATGTAATTTCAATTCATCATTAAATATCATAGTAATTTTATTTTATTTTTTTAGATTTCTGTAGGTGGTGGTGTATTTAATCCATTTTTAGTTTACAGGGTAATTTACTTTTATCCACTTAAATCTACTAGCGGCGTGACTCCATAACTGCATTTACTTTAATTTTTAATAGATAGTTTTACTATTCTCCTAACTTTATCGAGTTTCGATGTAGTCAATCTATTGACACATCAATGTTTGCTTGATTCTCAGGTACTTTCCTTTTATCCTCGTGATATCTACCAATGAAAACAATCACACTTTCAAAACTGCAAACAGCATGTTTGCTTGGAACCCGTGAATTCAATTTACCCCTTTGAAATATACCTGCGACTATACAACTGCATTCACCATTTTATTTACCTTTGCATTTTCTACACACATGCCTTCGAAAATGATAGACCTATAAAATGGGATGTTGGAACATATTTTCCTAATCACATTCACTTACATATTGTTTTTTCATCATCCTGATTTTACCAAAAAGAAAAAAAAATTGAGGACCCATCAACCTAACAATGCACCAAATTTTAATTTTAAATACGATTTCTTTTTTTTTTTTAAATGATAAAACTTTATATTAGTGGAGCATCCATATTGATATTGTTCTTGAAGATGAGCTCTGGGAGAGTAAGCCCAATAGATTATAAAACCTTAGAAGAGGATTACGTAACTATATCACCTGGATTATAAAAAAAATCAATGTCATGTTCAGGATAAATTTCATTATGGATGGCATAACTGCTCGAGTTGAACTTCTTGAAAAATGATATAAGCATTTTCATAAAATGTTGTCCTACAAACACTTTGGGATGGAAAAACCAGCAACGTACAAGCACTGGAATGGCTTGTACATTTTAGGAAAGACATGGAAGGAGATCCCGAGTTTACTTCAACATACCTAAAAATGGAGAACTCTAGTTCGGTCGATTGGGTGTTCAATAAAAATTTCTTCAATTGTATTTGTAAATACCACAAACATGTTGGAAATCCTCCATTGCAATTGTAGTTATATATTTAACAGATGTGTATTATGATTGTTATTTTAGTTTCATTTTATTTCAATTGTTAGTGGATGCAAGGACGTAGGTCCTTTGGTGGAGAAGTAGTACCTTTGATCGACAAAGATGTGTATAAGAGACAGAGTACGTGGTGTGCATTTGTATCGGGTGCTCTCAAAGTTTTAACTTGATAATAGAAGAGTTAAACTAAGAAAAAAATTGAATTTAATGACACCATAAAACACATACACGGTGACCATTAATCGGCTCATAACAAAATGTATACACCGCCTACAATACTGATAACAAACCCTTCACCACTAACATAAGGACTCATAATTAAGTGTCTCTTTACAACACTCTAGAAACACACAACCTAAAATAACATTAACAAACAATTCAATCACATTAACCACTTCTCGAAGACATTAACGGAAGACGTATTAATCATCAGGCATGTCAGGCTAAGGTAAATGTGGACATTTATATTTAAAATGGTTGTTCAACTTGAAAATACTAAATTGTTTAGGAGCACGACATTTTTTATTTTTCTCACGTGACTCTAGAAAATACTTTGCTTCAGGTTCAGGCATTTACATGTAAACTTCACAGGTGACATACTTTATCCAGTTTCCCCACATCTTTTACTTACTTATTTCTTCCATATAGAACTAGAAGTACCTTCTAGTCCAGCTGTAGACCTAGTTGTTTTTGGTCTTTCCACCTGTTTTGGGGTATCTTGAAGGTAGACATCACAGAACGCTCCTCACCAGGGACTACCCATGTGGTGGGATGATCAATAGGCATTACTATATCACCCCTCATTACATGCAAAGTGCTAGTCCTATAATAATTATCGACATAAACATGGATTTTGGTCTTCATTTTCTTGTTTCAAAAAACAAAGCGTCACATGGGGTGTTTGAAAAGGTTAATTAAATTTGATATGAAATTAATAGACATTAAAAATACTTACATAGCAGATGAAGTAGCATGCACACATAGAAAATGACCAAATTCATGACATGTACAAATCATGGAACTCATGTCAACTACATGCACCCCAAATATACTATTCATCTTGAATATATTTATCTGTAAGGGTTCTGCTTTTAATTTAGCGGCTTTTTCCATAACATCACCTAAATCTTCCTCTACAACTTTAGTCAATTCATGATCTCGAGACATTACTGCCATGTGCCGTTTGTAATACCATTTTATAATCTATCAAACTCAACACTTTAAGAAATGACATCGTCGGGAGTGTCCAGCCAAGAAATCCCATTTGTTATAACTTTTTATTACGTTGTAGGTCATAGACTCGTACTGATACACACGAAAATAAGCACACACTCATCTTTGAATTGTGACTACCATCACCTATTCATAAGTCCCAGGAGAGATCTCCAACAATTTTTTCATTTTCTAGTGGCAATCATTCTCTTTGAATCTATATGCAACTTGTTTGAACAACCCAATAACATGTTAACCTGCACCACTCAAGTTCCTCGTCATATAGACGATGCACATGCCTTGATGAACCTGAGACAACATAGTTTTGATTGCGTTACTAATGCATTTTTCTACATCAAACATAATTACCAGGTCCTCATGCGAGTTGTACGCCCTTCTCACTTATTGCAAAAACCATGTCCACATTTCATTCTTTATGTGACCATTTCTGGCCATCAATGGTAAAGTCTGTTTATTACCATCCTGAGTGACAGTAACAAAAAATGATTTCTTTGTATTTACCTGTTAAAAAAGTCTCGTCAACCACTATTATAGCACGCCCATGGGCCCAAAATCTCTTGATTGCAAGCCCCAAAGAAAAAAGGTAATCTGAAACTAAATGTTGTCGTCAACCTCTAGTGTAGTGACAAATCCATGGATCTTTTCTTTTTTAATATATGCAAGTATGATGGTAGCATGCCAAATTACCTCTTCTCCATCCCATACATGAGCATGACTGATTATTGTTTGACTCATAATGTAAGGTTATAAATGATTTTAGTTGAGTATTTATCATAAACTCAGTTACGAAAGATTTAAGTATGAGTTTTAAATCTTCTTGCATAAGTCTAGGTGCGAAATATGCAGCGACAACTTTATCGTGCAACCAATAGTAATCATTATAGCGTGAGTTTGTTGAACATGTATGATCTATAACTCAGTGCACCATCCAAAAATCACTTTTAGAAATTGCAAAAATCTAAAATTGACACCCGATGTCCAGGAGAATAAGCGCATATCATCCATGATCTGTTCACTTTGCCTGATAATAACCTTAGGTTTTCAACTGAAAACAAACCAGGAATCATCCATCCCCGACATCCATAATTTGCATGGGCATTTGTATTATCCCGATTAGTGTTTGATATCGTGTCATGTGTTCGTCGATTTTTCAACCTTCTTTAGAAAATTGTCATACTCATGTTCAACACATCTTTGTGTACACCACACCAACTTGGCCATTTCTATCACTTCAAGTACCCAGTTCCTAACTTCCGAAGCAGGTACCTTATCGATGGGGGTATCACAGTTAACAACATCCTCAACGTATAGGACAATATCAATATGTCAATGGTCATCACTCAAATCTACACCCTAATGGCCGTTGGATCCCCACTAGTTGAAATCTTGCGAGTGAGCTTCTTCAGGGTTTTTTTCAAAGTGATTTTCTTCTAGGTTTATGAAACCCTTGTTTGCTTCGATAATTGGTGTCGATGACGTATGATGTAGGGAAATAGGTAGATGATACTCACAGAAGGTACACCACCTTTAAAACTCAAATAAATATTTTAATTGACAAAACCCCCCCGACCACCCCCCCCCCCCCCCCCCCCCCCGTGTTTCAATGTCACTCCACCAACTGCTTGACTCTCCTACGTCACACAAGACCTGTAATTCATCTTTTTTAGAACCACAAATACAACATGAGGTTGTTGTTTTTTAGTATTGTAATAGGTTATGCAAGTCAAAGGTGTTTCTTATTTTTTTAGTCACATGGCCATTAACATCAACAACAAGATAATGCATTAGGAAAAAAAATCCAATTGAAGAAACAGATTCTTGCACAGTCATCAAGAGGTAGTCATAATAATTTTCACCAGAAGGAATGAAAACCACCTCGCTCTCTCCACCAATATACTACACGCCTTGCCAATATCATTGAAAATGGAGTTTTACATAACACCAACTCATCTGCAACAAAAGAAAAGCGAATTATTTTGACCGCAAATAAGATTTACAATAAATAAAAAAAAAAATTATAATATGAGGGAAGAGAAATAAAATGAAGTCGTTCACATTATTTTAAAAAAAATAAAATTGACTGGTTTCTTGTTAATTCCCATAATTTTTATCAATAAAATATTGGGAACTGTATATTATCAATTTTCAGAAGATTATCAATTGGAAATATTAGGAATTATCATTTTCAAATATTATATAATGTTAGGAATTATTGATCATTTCCTGAATATTATCGATAACAATCCACGAAAGATTATAGATTCTCAATATTTGGAATTCTCAATTCTTAGTATTATCAATAATAATAGGAATTTATCAATTCTCGAAATATTATCGATAATATTGGGAATTACCAATTCTTGTTATAGATAATATTTTGGAAATTGGTAAAAATATATATTCGGAGTGTCGATTCCCAAAATTCTTTATCAATTCCCGCAATTTGACAATTTTCAATATATATCAAAATATTAATATTATAGATAACATATTGGGAATTGATAATTCACAATATTGAGAATTATCAATTCCAAAAATATTATTGTTAAATTTGGGAATTGATATCGATAATATCTCATGAATTGATAAAACATATATTAAGAGTTCTCGATTCAAACTTTTTTTTTTAATTCCCTATATTTGATAATTACCAATGTACATTTCAATACGAATTATTCAATAAGTATAAAAACTACTTCAAATAAGCACATTTCGATTAGTAAAACTTCGAAAAAATTGATGCGAAAGTACCTTGAAATATTTTCCAACATAGTTGTGAAATAACTAGAGGTGTAAGTGAGTCGAGTCAACTCGTGAACTAGATCGACTTGAGGTTAATCAAGCTAAGCCCGAGCCCGAGCTACTCGAGTAGGTATCGAGTTAGAACTCGAGATCAGTGATACTAGATCGATAGCTTTGATAGATTTATAATTTTATCCTTATTATGCATACTTATTTACATATATTTATATAGATTTTAGGTTTTATTTAATTAATATTATG
This sequence comes from Phtheirospermum japonicum, assembly GCA_014905375.1. Lineage (NCBI taxonomy): Eukaryota > Viridiplantae > Streptophyta > Magnoliopsida > Lamiales > Orobanchaceae > Phtheirospermum > Phtheirospermum japonicum. The sequence goes on from BMAC01000154.1 coordinate 63,855, forward strand.
TAACTCGAGTCGAGGTGAGTCGCGCTCGAACTGGACGAGTTTTCAAACGAGGCATGCTCGAGTTTGAGAAAATTGAGTTCGTTCAATCTCGAGTCGAGCTTGAGTTTTGAGTTTTATAGTTGAGCTCGAGTTCGATCTTGACAATATTTAATTCGCCTCGCCTCGATTATACCCCTATAAATAACCCAACAGTTTATATGGACAATTTTTTCTTTCTATATTTGTGTGTTCTTGAAGAAATTCATGCTTAAGCTGGAAAGAGTATAAACAGAAGAACAAGATGCTAAATATTTTGATATATTTCTGGATAATGGTTTACAAATAATCTGTTCTACTTATATAGAACCTATAGATCATTCTAGATATTCTACAAATTTGAATAACCCTACATCCACTAAATAAGGAAATGGGTTGTACTAGACAGGTACAAAAATGGCTCAATTCAAAACTTGTGTTTTGTCATTTTGCACAGCACATTTTACGTAGCTGCATGGAGTGCTGATTTAGTGTGCATGGGTGCTTGCCAGAGATGGTCATCTAGACCTGAGCTCTTCTTCATCTTGTCTGCTTGACAGAGCTAATTATCTAGACCTGAGCTCTTCTTCATTTTGCCTGCTTGCCAGGGCTAGTCATCCAGACCAGATTTCATCTTCATGTTGCTTGTTTGCCAGAGCTGGTCATCCAGACCTGAGCCCGAGCTCTTCTACACATTGTGCACGGCTCTTGTTTGCTTGCTAACACCCCCCCGCAATTCGAAGGTAGATATTGGTACAACATTCAACTTGTGTCTCATCTTCCTGAAGAATTGTCCAACAAGAGGTTTTATCAATGCATCAGCAATCTGATCAAGGGCAGGCACATGCCTTACTTAAATTATCTTCTCTGTAACTTTTTCTATGACAATGTGTCGGTCCAATTCAAAATGTTTGGATCTTGAATGAAAAACTGGATTAACTGATAAGGCAATAGCTCCTAAGTTATCATTCTAAATCACAGTCTGCTTGGTTATCCCTATGCCTATTTCCTTGATCAAAGACTGCAACATTGTGCACGGCTCTTGTTTGCTTGCTAACCCCCCAACCCCCCTCAATTCGAAGGTAGATATTGGTACAACATTCAACTTGTGTCTCATCTTTTCCTGAAGAGTTTTCCAACAAGAGGTTTTGTCAATGCATCAGCAATCTGATCAAGGGCAGGCACATGCCTTACTTAAATTATCTTCTCTGTAACTTTTTCTCTGACAAGGTGTAAGTCCAATTTAAAATGTTTGGATCTTGAATGAAAAATTGGATTAACTGATAAGGCAACAGCTCCTAAGTTGTCATTCCAAATCACTGTTTGCTTGGTTATCCCTATGCCTATTTCCTTGATCAAAGACTGCAACCAAAGAACGTCACAAGTGATGTGTGCAATGCTCCTATACTCTGCTTCAGTCGATGACTTAGAAATGGTATCTTGCTTCTTTGCACTCAAAGAAACTAAGTTAGGACCGAGGTAATTAAATAACCAGATGTTGATCTTCTATCATCAATGCCTGATCCCCAATGAGCATCAGCAAATCCAGTCACTCTAAACTCATTAGCTGACCTGAATCTCAACCCATATCCAACAGTTCCTGCCAGATATCTAAGTATTCTCTTAATTGCCTTCCAATGAGTGTTAAGAGGGATGTGGATATACTGGCTGACCTTGTTGACACTATATGAGATGTCTGGTCTGGTAATTTTGGCGTATTGGAGGGCACCTATTGTTTTCCTGTATAATGTAGGATTGAGGATAGGTTGTCCTTGATGTTTGGAAAGAACAGGTTGTGGCACCATTGGAGAAGACAAACCTTTTGCCTCACTCATCCCTATCTTGTCAAGTATATCCTTGATGTATTTCTCCTGACTGAGTACCATTTCCCCATTGCTATAATGCACCTGTATTCCAAGAAAGTAGCTCAGCCTGCCTAGATCCTTTAGGGAAGAATGGCTTTGAATCTATGTGACAATCCTTTGGATTTCCTCGTTTCTTGATCTAGTGATTATTAAGTCATCTACATATGTGAGGATCATTGTGTAAGAAGACTCATTCTTCCTGAAGAACAAAGAGTTGTCTGATTTAGACATGGTGAATCCTAAAGACTTAAGAACTTTACTCAGCTTGGATGACCATGCTCTGGATGCTTGCTTTAGGCCATATAGGGACTTGTGTAATCTGCAAACCAATGGATTTCCAGCTTGGTCATACTGCTCAAAACTAGGGATTTGCTCCATATAGATGTCTGCATCAAGATCTCCATTCAAGAAGGCATTATCAATGTCAACTTGCCTAATGATCCACTTGTTGGTTATGGCTATGGAAAGAACTGTCCTTATAGTGGTTGGTTTGATGACTGGGCTGAATGTCTCAGTGTAATACAAACCTACGAGCTGTGAAAAACCCCTTGCTACCAGCCTTGCTTTGTGTCTAGCAACAGATCCATCTGAGTTTTTTTTGGTTTTGAAAATTCATTTGCAGCTAACTAGCTTCTTATCTAGAGGTAGTTCAGATATAGGGTGAGTGCTCCAGGTCTTATTCTTTTGTAGTGCATCATACTCTATGTTCATGGCCTCTTTCCATTTTGGCATTGTAAGAGCTTCCTGATATGTGCTTGGTTCAATGTTTTTCAATCAAGACAGAAGCATAAGTCTTTGGCTTTGGAATTCCAGCCTTTGATCTTGTCACCATGTGATGCCCCGTATCATTCCTGTGACCTGCAAGACTTTGATCAACTGCAATGTGATTGTTAGATTAAGTAAACACATCAGTACATACTGGTAAATCAATAGTTATATGTCCTCCCTGGATTTCAGTGTTAGGGGGAATTTCTATTGGTTGATGGTCATAGGAATGAGTGAGAAGTTGATGAAGCTGGTGATGTGTGTGATTGAGATGTAGGGATTTGATGGCCAGGGCTAACATTGGGGATTAAATGACAAGCTCTGTCAATAGGTGAAGGAGGTTTGGTGAGTTTATCAATAGCGAGTAAGGGAGTGAATTGGTTATTGTTGGTGGTGAAAGGAGGAGGATCTTCCTTAGTTTGATAAGGAAATTGGGATTCATCAAAAATAACGTTTCTAGTGACAATGATTTTCTTATTTGGAAACAATACTTTGTACGCTTTGAATTGTGTGATGTATCCAAGGAAAACAACAGGAGTGCTTCTGAAGTTAAGTTTGTTCTTGTTCATTGGTCCCAGGTGAGGAGAACATAAACATCCAAAGAATTTCAAAGTACTATAATCTTGTTTCAAACCAGTGAGAGATTATGTGGTAGTTTTGAAATTTAAGATCTTGAATGGTAGTCTATTGATCAGGAAAACTGCAGAAACAACAGCATCATCCCAATAAGAATGTGGAACATGAGAATGAGCTAGCAAGGAGAGAGCTATTTCAAGAATGTGCCTATGTTTTCTTTCAGCAAGTCCATTTTACTGTGGGGTGTAAGGGCAGGAAATCCTGTGATGGATTCCATTTTCAGAGAAGAATTTAGACAAGGTTTTGAACTCATTGCCACCATCTTATTGAATGGCTTTGATTTTTATATTAAACTTGTTCTCTACAAGATTCTTGAAATGGACAAAAGCATTATGAATGTAAGACTTTAGCTTGAGTAGATATAACCAAGTGTATCTCGTCTTATGATCTATAAAAATTACATAATAATTATTGACGTTATTGGATTTTATTGGAGAGGGTCCCCACAAATCAGTGTGAATAAGATCTAAAATGCCATAATGAACAGAATCAGAAGGATTATAGGGTAACTGATGACTTTTAGATTTAAGACAAGATGCACAAATGAAATTTGATTTATTATCATGGAAAGGAACATTACAACTCAAAAGAGATTTTCTGACAATATTTAATGAGGTATGTTTAAGTCTGCAATGCCATAGACTCGAATCAAGTTTATTACTGAGCTGACTGGAATTTATTAAAATGGGAAGTTGCATATGATGTGAAATATACCACAACTTGTTTGGTTTTTGAACAGTGGTGAGGTTAAACTTGTAAAGGCCATTCTCAATAGTCCCCTTGAGTAGAACCATTCCTGTGTCCCGATCCTTCACCAAACAGAAACAAGGATGAGATTCAAAGAAAACCTTATTGCCCTTATCAAACTGAGAGACACTAATAAGATTCTTGGTAATATCAGGCGCATGAAGCAAGTTTCTAAGGCTGAAAGTATGATCATTGGTAATGAGACATTTAACTATTGAATCAATAGTATGTAAGATGTGTAAACCTGATCCATTGCCCATGTGAACCTTTTCTGATCCTTGATACTCACTTGCCATGCTCAAGTTGTTGAAATCATAAGTCAAATGGTTGGTAGCTCCTGAGCCTGGAAACCAGCAAGACTCTGGATTGATTTCTGAAGTGCTACTGGAAACATTTGCTGAGTGCTTTCCAAACTGGCCAAAACAGTTGCTTCTTGAAGATTGAGGTTGATGGAATTGATTATTGCTTGGAGTAAAGTTCATGTTTTGCCTATGAAAACACTTATCAGCGGTGTGTCATGAGATGAAACAGATTTCGCATCTAGGTTTCCAGGCCTGACTTCTTACCCCTCTTCCCCTGCCTCCATTTCTTGAGCTCTTGCCTTTGAGATTTCTCCTTCCTCTGTAATTCTGGTTGTAGCCTCCTCTCCTTGAAGGTTGGTCTTGAGTGATGGTATTAGCATTAGGTGCTGAACCATCTAGGTTGATTTGAGATATGGTATCTTCAAAATTCTCTATCTTGGCCTCAAAGCTGAGCAACAAAGAGTGAACCTCCATCAAAATATAGAGCTCCAATCTTGATGTGATGTTGACCATAACTAGATTATATTCAACTCCCAATCTAGAAATTACATAAATGATCTGACTTTGCTCAGTGATCTTTTCTCATGTTGTGGCCAGCATATCACAACAAGCCTTGATCTTGTTGAGATATTCTCTCACGTTCATAGCTCCTTTCTTAATGGTTTGAAGCTGCAGTTTATAGTGCATAATCTTTGCTCTTGACTGGCTTGCAAAGCTATTTTCCAGGCATTCCCATATTTTTTTTGAAGAGATAAGGCCAACAGTGGAAACAAGAAGATTTTCAGTGAGGGATGAAAGGAGACAAGAAGCTATAAGATGATCTTGACGTTTCCAGAGTGAAAATTCTGGATCGGTGGGCAAAAAGGTGCAATCTTTGGTTAGATAAGCTTCAAGACCAAAACCGTTTATGGCCGCCATGATCTATTGTTTCCATATGAGAAAGTTAGACTCATTTAGCTTGATGTTAATAAGCTGGCTTTGGGGATAAATGATGCATTTTGTTCTAAAGATGAGTGAGTGGAGTGAGAGGTAAGTTGTGGATGTGGAGGCCATTTGTTGAAACAAGGGAAAGAAAATAGAGGTTTAGTTTATTTAGAGTCCAGGAGTTAACCCGGAGCTCTGATACCATGAAGAAATGCATGCTTAATCATGCATAAACTGGAAAGAGTATAAACAGAAGAACAAGATGCTAAATATTTCCATATATTTATGGATGATGGTTTACAAATGATTTGTTCTCCTTATATAGAACCTATAGATCATTCTATATACTATACAAATTTGAATAACCCTAGATTCACTAAATAAGGAAATGGGCTATACTAGACATGTACAAAAACGGCTCAATTCAAAACTGGTGTTTTGTCATTTTGCACAGCACATTTTACGCAACTGCATGGAGTGCTGATTCAATGTGCATGGGTGCTTGCCAAAACTGATCATCTAGACCTGAGCTCTTCCTCATGTTTTCTGCTTGCCAGAATTGATAATTTAGACCCGAACTCTTATTCATCTTGCCTGCTTGATAGGGCTAGTCATCCAAACCAGAATTCTTCTTCATGTTGCTTGTTTGCCAGGGCTGGTCATCCAGACCTGAGCCCGAGCTCTTCTGCATATTGTGCACGACTCTTGTTTGTTCGCTAACAGTTCTGAAGTGATACAAAGGGAAATAAGAAAAAAATTCGACAACGAATGAATTATGATGGAAGAAATATGAACAAAAAACTATATGAATGAAAAGTGTGAATGGGTGGGCGGTATATTTATTAAAAATTTGAAATGAAAGACGGATTGGTCTTAGGGATGGTAATAAACCCGATTAAAACGGGGACTCGCCTGCCCCCGCCCCGACGGGGATGGGGATTACCTGCTTTAAGCGGGGATGAGGATGGGGGGTGGGTATGGAATTGAGGGTTTTTGCGGGGGCGGATACGGGAATGGGGATAATGTTCACTCGCCGGGTACCGTCCTCGTTTGAGACCCGTTTCAAACCCGCATATATGATTTTATATATATATATATATATATATATATATATATATATAGAGAGAGAGAGAGAGAGAGAGAGAGAGAGAGAGAGAACCATTTTTAAATGTAAATAGACTAAATATTTGTCATTTGATTTGAATTTTCTTGTACTTTTCTTTTTTTTATATTTTAAGTAAATCAAAAAATCAACCTCCGTAAATTTTTTTAATTTTTTAAGTAAAAAAATTTAGGTGGGTACAAGTGGGTACGAACTGAGTGCGGACGGGGCGGGTGATTGGGTATTGCGGACGGGGGCGGAGGTAATTAATATACCCGCGGGGACGAGAACGGGATACTCGCTTAATTTGAAGCGAAAGCGGAACGAGAATGAGGATGGCTTTTTCAAGTGGGGACAGGGACGTGATAGGCGTGCCCGCCCCACCCGACCCCATTACCATCCCTAATTGGTCCATGGAGTACCCTAATTTTCTCCATGGAGTACGGGCGGTGAGTCCCTTAAAAAAAGATAATAATAAATAAAAAAAATGCACGGGACAAATACCTTCAATTGCCCACATGCAGCATGTTTGTCTGAAACAGCATCTCTTATTTACAGTTCAACTTGACCTTTTTCTCGTTGATCCATTGAGTCTCATTCGTGTTATTATATAATTTTATTTGTTAATTGTCATTGCTTTTAGTGGGCTCCAATGGGCTAAACGCGTCTTCTTTTTATGCGCTTAGATTTTGAATTTTGAACAAACTTTCACCTTTCGTTTTAGATGAGAATTTAAACTTGACTACTGCATCATTGTTCTCAACTATTTTGTTGCCAATCTTAATAGCAAATATAAAAAAAAAAATTGGAAAATTAGTTTTGTTAAAATTAATTTTAATATTTAAATTATTTAATTTATGTAAAATTCAATATTATAATATTATTTTACGTATTAAATAAATTATCGAATATATTTATTTATTTTTTAAATTAATTTTCGATTAGTGAGAAATAAATTATGTAAGTTAAACATTTGAAAAGCGGAAGTGTATAAAATTTCACATTGAAAATATAAGAGAAATTTATACATATAAGTTAAGAAGAAGTTGTATATAGCATCATGTGATTAAATTCATGCACTAATTGGGCTTGGGACTAGGCCTTGACTTTGAATATTGACTTAGGACTTGAGATTCTTTGGGCCATGGGTCTTTCTTGGGCTATATGAGATTGATTTGATCCAATTCGATTTTATTTGTGGGCTCGACCTATTAAAACGCTCAAGCCTTTTGGTCAAATGAAGATGAGTTCGACCCATAACTTCTCAACTTCATCAACAGCATTTGAGAAATCTCAAAACTGTGATGATGGAGTTAGTGGTTGTAGTAGGAAATTAAATCCACTAATTGTAGTTACTCCTTCCTTAAAAATTCGTGATGATGGAGTTAGTGGCTGTAGTGGGGATTTAAAGCCACTAATTACAAGATGTGATGATGGAGGTACTGTGGTGAGAATTAAAGCTACTAATTGCAGTTACTCCATCCTTTCAAGTTCATTATGATGGATTCAGTGGCTGTAGTGGGAATTTAAAGCCACTAATTGCAGCTGCTCCATCTTTTCAAATTCTCAACACCTTCAAGGTGAAATCTATAAATTAATTTAGAAGTTTTAGGCAGAAAATACATTGAATCAGCTTCATTCTGCACGTTTTCTACACTAAAAGTCTCAAGCATTTGTTTAAAATTTTGTGAGCGAATTTAAAACTTTTCAAGTTCGTTGGAATTTTGAAATCTCGTGTGCTGCAATTTCAAAGATGTTAAGTCGTTGTATCTTTGGGGACATTTCAATAAATCCATCAGTATTACATGAAGCGATTTGTCTTGTGAAAGAGAGATCTTTTTCGCCTCGACTTGCTGGTCAAATTGATCCGGTTTAAATAGGTGTTACTTTTTAATTTTACTTATTTTTCATTTTTGATTTTAGCTTTTGTAACAATTTCCTTTTCATATTTCTATTCCGTAACAAAATGAGATTATATAGCAGCATGTAAAATTAGTACCCCGTTAGTTAAAGAATAAGGAAAGGGAAACGAAAGGAACAGTAGAAAATGAAATAATAATATGATACTTGAAACGAGAAGTTTATATCTTTATATTATACAAAAATGAGTGGCGGATCCTCTATCCTAAAATGATGTTTTTTCTTTTATTTTATCATATGAATTATTTACGCGTGTGCAAAAGTTGGCATATTAAATTTTAACCATGATGCAAGCAGAAATTATGATCTTTTTTATAAGCAAACTAGCATATACCATTATTTTACAATATATACTTCAGAAACATGTTGGAGACAAAATCTAAAAGGAAACCTTTATTAGGTTAATGCTTAACTTTTTGTTAATTAGTGGAATTAATTGACGAAATTTCGTGTTTTTGTTGTCTTCAAAAGGATACTGCAATTTAATTTATTCTACATAACATGGATTTAAAAAAGACCAAAAGGAAAAAAAACACGGTTTTATTTTAATGTAAAAGATCTTGTTTGTAGGTAAATAAGCCCTTGAATTATTTGGGGGAATGGAGTTATTGTAATCAATGTCATTGATACACGGTTGTGAAATACTTTAAAAAATGTACAAAATATTGTAACCAGTTAACAGCATCAAAATATGTAGCTGCCTAGTTATAATTGTTGATAAATCCCGTACCAAAAAATAAAGCACAAGACTCTCCTTTACACCAAACAGACTTAATTGCGCAATCAATGCCTTTAAAGTTTAACGAGTCTTTCCTCTCTGCCCAAAAACAATAACATAGTAAAGGAAAATAATGCTACTCGTCTCAATTATACTGTCCATCGTGGAATTTGACACGTATTACAAAAAAAATAGTAATCTCTCATGTATATTAGACAAAGATTTGATTACTTTTCTTTTAAAATTATCGCTTTTTAATAAAAATATCACTATTCTATCAAAAATTTTCACTCCTGTGTGTATATATATTATATTAAATTACTATATAAAAATTTAAAATACAAATTGAATGTTGATACATTCAGTGTAAGAGTAATAATTAAAAAAAATTGATAATTTTCTAAAAAAAAAATACAAATTAACATTTTTAAAGTCGTGATACTTGTCAAAAGAAAGTGATAACATTTTATTCAAGATGTAAAGTAATATTTTTAAATCAAAACGGTAAGGAAAATGTGTCTCTATTGTCTTTAACTTACTTAAATGCTTGATTAATATGTAAAGTGACTTTTTTTGTGCAAAACTGACAGTTTCCTATCTAAAAGTGATAATGTTAAAGGGAAAAAAGCGAATCCGTCGAACAAATAATGATTCGTCACACAGGAGAATTACTCTATATATTAATACAAAGTTCTCGTAACATATGTTCTACATGAAACGTTTCATCTTCCAGTATGCCGGTTCGAGGTGCACCAATCGGATTCTTGGAGGCTAATATTTTGGACACATCAAGTGGCGTCATCTGTGGAAAAACTGTCACATTTAGTAATTGAGTTGAGACCTGAGAAACAACCTTTGGTTTTGTTTTCCAGAAAACCATGAATTACGAAGGACTAATCAGTAGAGAATCAAGTTGGGCTCGAGAGGCCTGCCCCTAGAAAGCCAAGTCATGAGTGATACAACATCAAATATCGAGGTCGGCGGACATGCAGGTTTGTAGGGATTTAGGGAGCGACCTCTCCTTTAGAAGGTGCAATATTTTATAGAAGGACGAGCTGTTTTGAGAGTGGCGAGCTCTCGTGTAGGAGTGGCGAGCTCTTATGCGAGGGTGGCGAGCTCTTATCAGGTAAAATAGTATTATGACAGCTTAGTACTGAGTGGTAGCTCGGTATTGAGAGCTAGGCTTTATGGTCAATATGATCTTCGGCCCTATTGGGCTAATATGGGTTGTGGTATGGGGTCCCGCGGATTAAAAGTACGGCATGGTTATGGGCCTACGGTCACTATAGTAATTGAATGAGAGTTCTAATATCTATGGTAACATAGCATACAGGAAAAATCCTAATTTTAATTGGATCGCTATTTATGGTATTATAGTTTTAATAGGAGACGAGAACTCTAGATTGGGAATACGTCTCTTATCTATATAAAGAGGACTCAGGCTCACTTTTCTTCTCTAAGTTGATCTTTATATCCTACTTTTTGAGATCTCATATATCTCTCTCAATCAACATCTGACTTAAACATCGAAGGGCCTACGTCGGGGCTGTCCGCTGTCAGCTTGGGTTCTATTTCTCAGGTTGATCAGGTCGCCAGGAGCTTTCTTGAAGTATATTAGGTCGCCTTGCACATATTTGAGGTTAGCATTCTATTTTCTTGGTGAACCAATCTTTTTGGTCGCATCAAGGAGGACCACGCATTCCATCCGTGCAAGCCATAAATCATGATCCTGTTTTACGAGTCGAATCTAATGAGGTGCGGGAAGTGACAACTGCGTAATGATTTCCTGGTGATAACGATGGAGATTGAAACATATGAAGTGAGAAGAGTATTCATATCACTAAAAGCTCGGTGCATGTATTACTCTAAGAATACTTCAAGAAGATGAAACTTGGTAAGAAGCTCGGAGTGGTGGATATTTCTATACATGGATTTAGCAGAGTGGAGTTTTTCCCTATGGGAGAGACAGCTATACCCGTGAAATTGAGAGAATACCCTTGCAGAAGAGAAATAGAGGTTAAATTTCTAGTGATAGATGTTGCTGCATCTTACAACCCAATTCTAGGGTGACCATCATTTAATTATTTTCAGGCTTTGATGTCCACATATGACATGTGCTTAAATTTACCGGTGGGAAGGAAAGTGGGCACGGTACTAGGTAGCCAAGATTGATCTCGGTCGTGTTACCAGACATCCGTATAAAAGGAAGAAAATACTAAAAGGAGGTCGGCTGATCCACAAATCGTCAAAGGTAGCATCGGGCCAACCAAAAGGACTAAGTTAAAAGACTCGCCAGAGGAAGGATAGAGTGTTTAACCACATGAGGATTTGTTGAAAATCATACTAGTCGAGGGAGATGAAGAAAAAGTAACCAGGCTCGGGAGCAAGTTAGAAGATCTAATGAAGAATAACATCGTGTCCCTGTTGAGAGAATATGTTAACATATTTGTCTTCTCAATAGGATTTAACGGGTATAAGTTTGGAGGTGATTTTTACATTGTCTAAATGTTGATCCCAAAATAAGATTGGTAAAGCAAAATCGTAAACACTTTGGAGCTGAGCTTGATAAGGTGATAGAGGAGGAAGTTGAAATTTTTTTATATTTTTCTCATGTCAAAGAGATACAATATCTTGAATGCGGTGATGGTACTAAAGGGCGAGTAGCATGGTGCCTGTACATTGACTTCAGTGACCTAAATAAAGCATGCCAGTACACACCGCCAAGAATAAACCAACCGGTGAACTCCGCATCAGGATGTGAGCTATTAAGTATGATGGATGCTTCTCTGGGTTACCACTAAATCATGTTGGCACCAGAGTATCAATAGAGGGTAAGCTTCATCACATCGAAATAAACATATTATTATGTAGTTATGTCATTTGGGTTGAAGAATGTCGGGTCTACTTACCAGCGATCGATGAATAGGATGTTTAAAGACTATCCAGGTCGGAATATGGAGGTCTATGTGAATGATATGATAGTAAAAAGTAATAAGGTCGAGACACATGTGTCCGACCTAATGGAAACATTCGATACCCTATGAAAATATGGAATGAATTTAAGCTCGACGAAGGGCTCATTTGGGGTGGAACAAAAAATATCCTTACGGTACATGGTTATGGATAAAGGAGTTGAGGTCAACCTCGAGAAAGTGAGAGTTGTGTTGGAAATGTAACCACCTGCAGTCATAGAAGAGATACAAGTGTTCATAGGTTGGATAACAAAACTAAGTCCCTTTATTGAAAAATCGGTGTATTAGAATTCCCTTTCTTTTGAATTTTAAGGAAGAGAACCAAGTATGAATAGACGAAGGAAGGCAAAGAGTGCTTGATTAATTGAAGACATTCATTTTTGAGCTACCTCTCTTATATAAACTGATGGCAGGTGAGGTCCCCGTGATGTATATTTTATGGGTAAGAAGGACATCAGTTTGATTTTACTTAGGGAGGAATATACTATATGAACTAAATGATGTGGAAACTCATTGCAAACCTTGGTGTTGGCTGGGCTCAGTGAAGATCATCCGAGGTGTCCTCCTTGGGTTCATCCCTGAGACTAAATGTCTAAATTAGGGGGAGTGGGCATTATTCGACTCACTTGATGACCTTGAATATTGGTCTTGTGAGGTCGATGAGGAAATAGTTTAGACAGCTTTGTCGCCCAAATATGAAAGGTTTCATGAATCGGAGCTATTAGAAGTCATGTTTCGTGGGAAAAAAGATAGACTGAAGAATTGTTGTGTGTAAGGTTTTTGGATGAAAAGCAAATAAAAATTGTGGAGTTAAGAGGGTTAGAGATGCGTACCCATGTAGATAATGGGTGATTCATCCAAAAAGGTTGGACACCTCAAGAAAGGGATAGTACGGCATCCGACCTTCTTCTTCATCTCCTTCGACCGTTGTCTATTCTGGTAGCAAATTGGTTAAGGATAATCTGACCTAAAAAATAAGCACCAGGGTGCTCCTGGTGTAGACACTCTAACGCTTAAGTCAGAATATGAATTATGAAGCAATGAATGCGTAAAATATTAAAAGAGATCATAGATTAAAAGGACGGTCTGAGTCCCTATTTATAAGAGGTAGTGACTTCATCAACAAATAAGAAATTCCTTCGCTAGAAGGAAAATAGGTATTCTCATACCATAAGGAGAGATCTTTTCATAAATACTCTTTTTCGAATTGTCATCTCAATCCCTATCAGCTGGTGGGTCTATAGGGCCCATAATTCATGCACCGAGATGGCATTTCATCAGGCCGAGCTCTCCTTCTCATCAGGTAGATCTGCTTAGTAATCAGTTCGGTCCTCAGCAAACCCTACACATTCAAAGAAAGAACATTCTTGAGGGGTAACCAAAGATTTAATCATGCGCTCATAATCACATAAGGTCCAAATCCTTTAGGTATCTGAAATTTAGAGATAGTGGGTTTCTTCTTCTTATAAATAAGATATATAGGGTGTTGATGTTAGCACAATAATCGCAATCATCATATTCAAATCCTCAAAGAGATCACAAGTGCTTATGTAGCATATTAAATCACTATCACCGAACACTCAACACCAGCACAATGGGTATGTTTTCTTAATCGCCTATATATTTTCATCCAAATTAGTCTTTTAAAAATACTAGCTATGAACTTCCAATCACGTTCCTCTATTCTTTTTTTAATATTTTCAACTTCATAATAACAAGTATGTCATCGAGCAATTCAAGTTTTTAAAATCTACCTTATACATTAGGTGAAGACATTGACCTTGATATTCTTCTTTGCTATCCTCATAATTCTCATGAATTAACTATGGCTCGCCTCAAGGGAATCTTGGAAAATACCTTACTAATCACCACAATCATCTTTCTCGGCCCTCATGAAAAAGGGTTTGACTTGACTCGAGTTATCAGATTTACTCGAGCTATCAAGCAATTATAGCTTTTTTTTTCCCGATCAATCGAAAACAACCAACAATCCTCCTAAAAGTTGTTTGACCCTTCTTGAAGATCAAATACATAGTGGCCTGTGCTTGCCCTTCCTTCCTTTCCTTATTGCGGTTAGTATAAATTATCAATTACCCCTGAATCAATTTCCTCCGAACTTTATTAGCCTTATCACATGATTCCTCCGAACTTTATTAGCCTTATCACATGATTCATAATCATATTAGGTTTCCAAAAAGTGGGACATGATGTAAACTTCTTTCATTAGTGGTTCGGGCTTAAGGGCTCCAAACCTACATTCTTTTATTTAACATCACGACATAACACTTAATATTTAATTGATCTACCTTCAAATATAAAACATTGGAAGACCAGATTCTTCTTCTTACATACCCTGGGAGCTTAGCCCTTTCCCGCCGAGCAACTGGATGAACTAGCTCTCAATGATCAAATAATCCCTAGGCAAGCTCATCAGATTGCTTGGGATAATTGGATATCCAAGTGGAATAATCATCCTTTTAGTGTCATCCGCTTAACCAATTCTCTGTAGTTATTATCTTGATTTGGGATAAGCTAAAAGATACCACCTTCCACCTACAGTCTTGGTAGTAAAAAATATTACATATCATGAGCAAAACATCACTTGAACTATACTCATCGGAAAAAATGTGAGAAAATTTTATTTTGGTTTATTATATTGGCCACATTCCAGAAAACGTACGTGATATTGACCATCATTAAAAAACATCTCCTAAGTTGTATAATTAATCAAAAATGGTCCATAAAAAGCCCGATCGGGCTTTTTTGTTGACATGCCTTGATTTAATACTTTCTTATCAATTTTCTTTGATTTTAAAAACTAAATTGTAAGAACCTAAAAAAAAAAAAAAAACTCATTTTGGCCCATTATATTAGCCACATTTTATAAAGGTTACTTGGCACTGACCATCATCAAACCACGTCTGCTAAGTTGACAAATTCATCAAAAAAAAAAAAAAGGTCAAGAAAAGCTTGATCGATTTTTTTTCCGATATGGCATGATTCTATATTTATTTTTATCACTTTTATTTAATTTGAAATATTAAATTAAAGACAAAAGCCTAATTTTACGTCCATTTTATTTCCCTTTAATTAAATTAATAAAATCCCAATTAATAAAATAATTAAAAAATGGTAAGTGGGAGAAAATGGAAAAAAATGAGCACAAAATACAAATAAAAATAGAAACTAAAATATATATAGATAAACTCTTTTTTGGATATTCAAATTTCCAATTTTTTTAGATTTTTATATATATATATATATTATATATATATATATATATATATAATATATATATATATGTGTGTGTTGTGTGTGTGTGTGTGTGTGTGTGTGTGTGTGTGCGCGCGCGCGCGCGCGTGTGTGTAATACTAGGTAAAAGGGGGTTGGGACAAGTAGGTGGTGTCGAGTAAAGCTTAGAAAGAATAGAAATCAAAAACTTGGGTTGCCTCTCAAGAAGTGCTTTTGTTTAACGTCATTATCTCGATGAACTCTACAATTATTAAGATTAGAAATGGGAGAGTTGTCAAGGATGATGAATTCCTTATCACTACCACAGAAAACAAAAATGCCGACGGAATTTACCGACGGACTACAATCCGTCGGTAAAAGTCCGGCATTACCGACGACTATTTCGATGGCCAAACTTACCAACGGCGTGCCGACATACGTAGCCCGTCGGTAATTTCTTATTTTTATATTTACGGACGTCTTACCGACGGAAATGACCGTCGATAAATTTATTTTTTTAAATTTATTTATTACCGATGGACATTTCCATCGGTAACCCCAGTTTTGTTTTTTTAAAAATTATTTTTTAATTACCGACGAAAATTACTCCGTCGTTAAATTAAAATTTTAAACTTTTATTTATTTTATTTATTATTTATGATTTTTTATTTAATATATATTATTATTTAATTTCGTTATATTTCTTATTAATATATATTATTATTTAGTAATCTATATATTATTAAATATTAATTATAATTATATATATATACATAAATATAATTATAATATATATACATGTATATATATATATAATATAAACACAAATATAATATATAAATTATAATAAATAATATATAATACATATATATATATACATAACATTTATATTATATATAAATATATTTATATATTAAATTTATATTATATTATATTATTACTATATATATATATATAACATACATGTATATAATATATTTACATATTTATAATTTTAATATAATAAAATATAATATATAATATTTATAATATACAATATATATGTATAATATAATTATTATATATAAATATATTATATATGTAGACATATTATAATTATATTATTTATAATATACATAACATAAGTATGTATATATATTATAATGTCAAATACTTACAAGAAATTGAGTTAGCCTAGCGAGTCATAGGTAGGCTTGGAGCATGAGAGGTTGCGTGTTTGATTCCCCCCAGTTATTATGAGAGGATTTATTTTTGATTAATGGGTTTATTTTTAATTTTTTTAATAAAATTAATTACATACGGAAAATTTTCCGTCATTATTATTATTATTATTATTATTATTATTATTATTATTATTATTATTATTATTTTTTAATTTATTAAGATCTGTCGATAAATACCTACGAAATTGCTGTGTGTCGGTATTTCATCGATGGAAAAAGAATATTTGTTGGTGATTTTTTACCGACGACGCTTACCGACGGAAATGTCCGTCGGTATCCACGAGTCTTTTTGTAGTGTATCTTGAAGTTACAATGTATCATCAAGATAGGGCTTGACACGATGGCCGTTCACTTGAAAATAAATTTGCATCTTCGTGTCGTACAACTTAACAACCCCGTATGGTGTGACTTCTTGGACTAAAAATAGATCACTCCACTTTGACTTTAGATTCTCGGAAACAACTTAAGACGATATTTATAAAGTAGAACTTTCATTCTGAGCTCAAGATTCTTAAGAACAAGCTTATTGTCATGTTGGACCTTAACTTTCTCCTACCTAATAAATCCGATGACTCTCATATGCCTCATTTCTAAAATGATGCATTTTCTCAACTTTTGGTTAACGAATGGACGGGAGAAATGATCATTTTTTCGTGACGGCATTCACTTTTTAAAATTAATATAGATTCACCACCTGTTTGTCACTCGGGTAGGAACAATCTCACTTTAGTAAATTTCAATAACAGTAATCCCACTTTTCTTGGGAACTACATGGACTAGGCTCACCCAATAACTATCCCTAATTAGGAAGATCATCCCTTCAGCTATGAGCTTAAGAATCTTGGCCTTCACCACCTCCATCATGTTTGGATTCAATTGTCATTGACATTCTCTTGATGGTTGGCCCTTTCTTCAAGAATTATTTGGTTCATACATGTGGATTGCGTAATACCCTTAATATCACCAACGCTTTATCCAATAGCTCCGTTGTACTTCTTAAGCACCCTGGTCAACTCATTTTCATCTCCTTCAGATTAATCGTCAAAAATGATGATGGGCTTTGTTCCCCATCTTTTAAGAACACATAGTGAGATGGAAGGGGCCTAAGATCTTACTTGGGCTTCGAGATAGATTTCTCTATAGTAATCTAGCAAATATCCACTACTCCTTTTAAGCATAATCTACTCATCGTCCTCGATAATATCATCTGGGGTCTCTTCTATAATTTCTTGCACCAACTCATCCACAATATCAACAAAAGAGAAATCGGCTAACATACACGGGGAAAGAACTGGAAGTGTGTTAATTTTGGAAAATGTCATCGTCACAACCAAATTGACAAATTCATGCTCTTATTTTTCACTATTGTCATGACATTAGTTGTGGCCATAAGCGATCATCCCAAGAATATAGTGTGCTCACAACACTCATTACTCAATTCCACCATCAAGAACTATAAAGTCAACATGAACTATGAGGCCACCTACTTGTATTACACATCTTTTACTACCCCCTTAGGGTAACGAATAGAACAATTGGCAAGTTGCAAACACATTCTTGTAGCCTTGAGCTCACCTAGATCGAATTGCTTAAAAATAGGTAATGACATTAGATTGATGCCTCTCCCCAAGGTCAAGCATCCCCCGGGTATCTTTTCCATTCCCCGAAGTTGGGATCACTTTCCTTAGGGGTGAGGGGTTGCTATAGAGAAAAAAAAAACTTTTTCATCATCCTCAAAATGACATTTTTTTCCGAAGAAAGTTCTTTGAAAACATAACATATGCGGGACATTTCTTCTATATAAGGCTAGGCACTCTTGCCATCGCTTATAATGCCCTTTTTTAATGCCCAATCAAAATTAGGTTAATCATTTGAATTTGTAGATTCCTTCATGTTTCTAATCACATTAAGCAAAGGCAAATTAACATTGACTAAAAGAATATTATAAAGGTTGAGAAACTGCTTATCTTTCTTTGCAAGGTGAAGTCGGCTGAAAATGAAATTGGAGACCAATATAGATTAGAAGATTTGTGAAGTGAGTTGGTTGGCTCCACGTCCTTTTCCTAAGTATTTGTTAGGGATGTGGTAGGTATTGAGACAATAATTGGGAAACAATCGGCTTTTACTTAGCCTTGACATCTTCATTGGGGTAGAGGAGGGTAATCCTCATCAGGCAAAGATACTTCTTTTTATCCATTACTCTCCCACACTTTAGAATAGTGGTGACGTGAGATTGCTTCTGTTAGCTTGGCAACACTCCCATCTTCATCTTCCTTTCATGTACTCCTATGGACTTAGAAATATGCCCCATTACAATATCGACCCTATTTTATCTAGCTTCTAAAAACTCTTATCCACTTGTCGGTTTTCGTCAATAATGCTCGAGATTCATGAATAAATGCCCATATGAAATCTTCAAATGAGGGTGAAGTAAAAGCTTGAGCTAGTGGTGCCAGTTGGTATAGAGCTTGAGATTGTGAAGGTGGATGATATGAAGGATTTGTCAGGTATTGAGGCCTAGAACTGTAATGCTCCTGAGGTTCATCCGATGATCCCTGAAAAACAAGTTAAGTTTGAGCATTGTTGGTGTTTTACCTACTAAAGTTGGGATTTCCTCCACCTGAGATTATATTATTTGGAATAAGGGTCTTTTTGACGAAGTGGGTGATTTTGGTAACCTTGACTAGCTTGATTTTATTGATATCCTTGAACCGCAAAAATTTCTCCCCAAAATCACCGGATTGAGCAAACAAAGAGTAGTAATGGTTTGGCCCATGGACATGGTCACCACAATTACTACATGTCTCGGATGTTGGCAATGAATTAGAAACATTTTTAGTGAACGTGGCAAATTTATTTGAAATAAGCCACATAAATTGATAACTCACCATTTAACCTAAGAGGCTCACGGGGTGACACCATGTTGACATTATCCCTTCTTTCCCGTGAGCTCTTTTATTGGCTATTCCCACTTAAGGAGACAAAAATGTCAAGGACCTCTCAGGTTGATTGGCTCGCTAGTTTTCACTGGCCGCATTATCCACCATATATAGACATTGGAGTTGGAGACCATCATCCAAGAATTGATTGAGAATGTATCCATGGTAGTGATGGTGGGGAAACTTAGCAAGGAAACCTTAAAAATGCCCTCAAGCCTCATGGAAAGGCTCATCCTCGACCTGGCTAGACAAAGTAGTCTTTATACAAAGATTGGTTATTTTCTCTTATGAATATCACTTGTGTAAGAAGCACTCGGTTACCATATTCCAATTATTAAGAGAATCGAAAGTCAAATTCATTAGTCAACCCTGAGCTTATCCCTCATCAAGTAGGGGAAATATCACATTCTATGTTGGTCTTCATTAAGACCTTGACTAGGAAACCTTATGAAGTTGGATTCAAAATCCTAGAGAAAAGTGAGTAGATCCTGAGGTGGAAGGCCATGTAATTATAGTAGGTCATTATAATCTACCTTTAAAAGCTCATATTTTCAAGCTACGGGCCTTAGGTGAATACGTGACAATAATAAGCTTAAGAATAAGTGAGATGCCTCCATCATTCCTGTAGACTTTCCCCTATATGAATCATAAGGAGCATAAGGGTCATCATGGGAATCATAAGGTGCATAAAGATCATCATGGACATGAGGATGTGTATTTACTTGATAATAATTAGGAAGCGGAGCTTTATAAGAAGCTTGATTGTTTGGGTTATTTTGGGGAGTACTATATGAGGGATGGTCATCTAGAGGTGGATTGTATGGTGGTGGTTCATAATGGTCTTGTGGGAGAGTTATGTTGGCATGAGGAAGTGAAGCACGTTGATTAGTGTAAAAATCTTGGTTATTTGAGTTGTTTGAAGCAAAATAGTTTTGAGAGGGAGTATAAGGAGATCAAGCACCATTAGAAGATTTAGGATTATATGGAGTCCAAGATCCTTGTAGATCTTGATTCATATAAGGGGCATGAAGAGAACAAGGTTCTTGATCATCATGGTTGTGAGCTTATAGAGGAGGATTATTGTAATGGTTAGCCATTGGAGGCTCGTCATGGTTCTTCTTAAGGTAATTCGGAGGGGATACTCTTATATGCTCACGATCATTTCCAATATGAGATTTCGTCTCATGATGTTAGGGTTATCCACATAAGGAACTAATTATCCACGTAAGGAACTAACTCGCCACCAAGATCTTGTTGTCCTTGAATATTTAAAACCCAACAAACAAACCAAATTTATCAAATGGAAAGAGATTTTAAACTAAATCTCCTTAAAAACACGAGAGAAAAAATGAAAAAGAATTTCTTTAAGACTAAATCATTTCCTAAAAATGGCGCCAAAATTTGATCAAAGATTTTATGCAGTATTCTTAATTTAGAAAGGCTTGAAATCCCCCCCCACAATAAGGAGGGTTCGATGTAGTGCGATAAGATCTCCCGATTCGTGTCTCTCGGGAAATGATTTTTGGAGCAAAAGTCTTAGTTAACACAAGTTGCGAAATTAAAACTTACCCTAAATATGAGGACATATTGGTAGGGGTTTTGTTTCTAAAACTACTAATTTGAAAGCCAGAAATCTATGAAAGTGAAACTAAAAGCAAGCATTAAAATCGAGGAATTAAAGGAACAAGGAAATTGAAATAGGTTTAAAAGAGAATTTAAAGCAAGTAAATAAAAAAAATAATTAAAATGAAAGTTCAAAAGCAATTTGAAGAAAATCTTAGCTAATTAAGAACCCTAGATCTAGAAACTTAAGGTAAATCAGAGTGACTCAAGAGCAATCAAGTAAAACTGAACAATTCCAAACTAAGTACCTTGGTCCTAATCATAAATCATCACAAAAGTTGCAACCTTTTAAGTTAAAATCATAAATATAAATTCCAAATCTAAGATTTAATCAAAAACATGCTACAAATATTATAAAGCAATAAAGGAAATGAAAATGGAAAGATTACTAAAATTAATCACAAGATCTTGAAACCTTGCTTCTCACTTAACCACAAAGTCTAAATCTTGCAAACCAGTTCCATAAATCAAAGAGTAGATCTAAGTAAGTAAGTTTAAGAGAAAATAGGTAATTGTTGCTGGAAATTATCATAAGATTGTAATAATGGAAAATAAATCTCCTTTTAGGAATACACAGAGTTATACTTATACCACACTAGGTGATATAGGATAAACCTAATAATTTGTCAGAATAGGCACCATGGCTTGAAAAATGTCGCTCAAGGTTCATATTCAAGAAGAGTTGCTGATTAGTATACGTTTGTCTTGATTTATATATATATATATATATATATATATATATATATATATATATATATATATATATATATATATATATATATATATATATATTTAGGTAGTGTTTTAGTTATATTTTTTATTCATTTCGGTGTAGGTTGGATGGATTGAGAATATTTTTGTATTTATGTATCTCCGTCTTATTTTACCATGTTTTGATCGTAATTGTTGCAATTGGGTGATTATTCTTTATTTCCGATACATCTAAGTAACCGAGTAAGTACAGTACTGAAAGGATGAAGCTTGCAAATCGTTGTGAGAATTGAGAGACGAGAACGAGCAAATCAACGAAGAAGTAGCACTTTTACCTACTTAGTGGTAGGGTTAGCGGTAGCTCCTATCGCTAAGCTACAGTTAAGCCCTAGCGGTTCCACCACCGCTATCTTTACCACCAAGGGATGTCAGAGACCTTCAGATATGGATTAACGGTAGGCTTGCCATTAAGTGATATCAGAGAGTTTCAGAGATTGCTTAACAGTAGCCTTAGCGGTAGCTACTACCGCTAAGCTACCTTTAACGGGCCCAGAATTAGGATTTTAAGGAAACTCTCATTCTGATTTTTGAAAACTTATATATACAACAAGGGTTACATTTTTCACACTCTTAAGGTTCCAGGATGCAAAGAGAGTTTAGTTCCATCCTCCGTAACATAGATACAAGATCAAGAGAGAAGATTGAAGATCACAAGTTCTTATGCTCCATTCCTTCGATTTGTGATTTGTCTTCAATTGAGATCGCCTTTCTTTCTCCGGATTCGCTGGAGATTTACTGATTTCTAGATCTTAATAAATACTCTAAACTCTTTAATTGCTTTCTAGATTAGTCATCAGTTACTTATTAATTTTAGATATCTTGTTCTTTCTTTTTGGATTTTTAACTATTAGTTGCTTGAGTACTTTGTATTTAGTAGATAATATTGATTGTAATTATTCCCCTTTCAATTCCGTTTTGTTTACTTATAGTAGTAATTTAGTCTATTTTAATTTTTCTTATATATTTAAAACCCTAGTTTATATTTCTTAGTATATTTAGCTTTTTAATACTATTTTCTTAATTAGTATATATTAACTAGTTTAATTAATTAGTATTAAATAATTATTCTTGCTTTTCAATTCGTAGTTTATTAAATCAAAAACCTCAATTATACTTGTTCTTGTGTGATATTGTGACTAAAAAAGCATCTAAAATACCGATTGTCAGTTCCTCGAGATTCGACTCAGTTTAAACTTACCAGCCTACAAGCGAACTCGTACTCTTGCGAGCGAACTTTAAAGCTTTGACAAACTTATTTTCAAAAGTAGGTACGGAAAGTTAGAATCAAATTTTTGGCGCCGTTGCCGGGGAATTGGCAAAGGTCTTGAAGATGTTTGCTCGTATTACTTTTTTTTAATCCGCCTATTTTTATAATTGAACTTGGGTCAAGTTTTTGCCATTCGATATGTTGATTTGTTGTTGAGTGCATGCAGGGTACAAGATCACTTAAACCAAAGCTTACACCGTTAATTGTCAACATTCATCGATTCAATCGAGCAAGGCCCAAGCCTATTTCCCTTCCTGCCAGTAATTCTTCCGACACTCCTAATACAGTGTGTGATGAGATCCCAATAGCAATATCAAGACACAGAAAATCTGTTCATTCTAAGAACAACGGTGCTGTACGATCCAGAATAGACCGGTACAATAATAGGGGAAATTACGGTAGTGATCCGCTTCATTTCAGGAATCCAGAACATTCAAGAACTTATTGGGCAGACCGCTAGCTAAGCATGGAGAACAAAGGTTGGTCTGAAAGAGATAGAGAGACCAATGATCGTCTTGACGAACATAATTACGATTATGATAGATCCCCCCTCCCCAGAAATAGATGTGTGAATGAATGGTTAAATGAACAGAACGATCGTTATGAAAAGATTAATTTTGATGAGGTATGCACACGAAGAAAATTATGAGAGATCTCATGACAGATATAGAATTCCTCCATGCTCACGAGAGCCTCGTCAGCGGGATCTGGCATGCCCAAAGGTTGGACCTTACTGTTCTGCTATCGTGTTGGGACAGGCTGCCAGAGATTTTGAGTTAAAACCAAACTTAACTAATCAGATTTCGAATTTTCATGGTCATGCTCACGAAGACCCGTTATACTTTATACGAAATTTTTACGCCTTAGTTAGTGGAATTCCTCCCATGGGACTCAGTCTCGAAGAGTTGCAAATGAGATGTTTTCCGAGCATCCTAAAAGATAAAGCTAAGTCTTGGCTTCTATCTCTAGAGCCGATATCACTGAAATAATGGGATATGGTTTATGAGAAATTCATGAACCAGTATTATTCAGCCCAGACGATGGAGCAGCTTAAGAGGCAAATCGCTAGTTTTGATCAGCAAGATGGTGAGTTATTCCACAAAGCATGGGAGCACTATAAGGCACTTTTTCAAGCATGCCCACATCAAAACAAATCCCCTACTATGGCGAATCATTATTTCTATGAAGGGTTGTCGCCAATATGCAAGAATCAAGTTGAGACAGCGTCCGGATGTGATTTTGGGGATTTGACTGCGCCAAAAGCCAAGAGGGTGTTAGAGAAGATGAGAAAAAAATCCAGGCAAATAAAATCTCGGCCTCAGAAACTTAAGGTCAATGAAGTCTCTGTAACTCAAAGGGAAGACGACAAGAGGTTTGAGGAAATGGCCAAGGAGATGGTAGCGAGTCAGGCTTCTTTGAAAAAGGCCATTGAAGTATGTGGTCATTGTGGAGCACCAGGACATTTGGCAAATGAATACAAGGTGACATTTGACGAAGAGCCACAGGTGGAAGTTAACGCCATTTAGAATTATCACAGCCAACCTCCTGATTCCAGGCAGAAATTTACAAAGGACTATAACCCCTACTCGAACACGTACAATTCGAGGTGGCGTGATCACCCAAATTTCAAGTTTGGTCCAGGGAACCCTAATCATGTATCGATTCCTCTGCAAACCGACCCACAGTACCTGCCCACACCCCCACCAACCAAATATCCTACGAATGGGCAAGGACATACTCCAGTTAAACCAGACCATCAGTTGGTGGTGTGGCAGCAAAATCAAGTAGCTGAGACCATTCATAATCAGAACAGACTTGGGCAATTGACTGTGCAGGTAAATGACCTTTCTAAGAGCATGAAGAATATGAGGTGATGGTGGGACAAATAGCGGCTTTTGTGGCAAAAATGTCGAACGAGAAGGACAAACCTCCAAGTCAACCAGAGAAGGCCTTAACTGTTCATGTCCTTCGAAATGGGGAGAAGATTGATAATAGCTTCGTGGAGCAATAGAAGGAAGAAGAAGAGGTGGCCACAATTCTGACGCCGGTCCATAGAAAGAAGGCGCAGCCAAACCGGTGGACCAGATGCATAAGTCACCGAATCGCTATATCCTGGGATCCATTAAGGGAACAATCCCAAACCAAGCCCCTACTCAAACACCAATTGACGATCCCAGTGAGTCCTCGAAGTCATAGCCAGCGCAGAAAAAAACCATGATTCGCGATCCAATTCCTTTTCCAATTCGCATACGACCGGCCAAAGAAAATAAAAAATTCATGGATCTTTATAATATGCTGAAAAATGTGAATACTAACCTTCCTCTTTTGGATGTTATTAAGACGATGCCAGCATATGTGAAGTTTTTCAAGGAGCTTGATTCAAGATATAGGCTTTTAGCGGCAAACTAGCGAGTGGAGTTAACAAAAAAGGTTAGTGCAATTTGCAAGAAGATGTTGCCTCTAAAGGAAAAGATCTCGGGCATTTTTGTATCACCATTTCGCTCGGGAATGGGCAAACAGCGTGACGAATGCTTGATCTTGGGGCCAACATTAATTGATGCCATAATCTCTCTTTAGGCAATTCGATCTTAGGACCATGAAGCCGACCACCATGAGAGTCCAATTGGCGGTCCGATCAATCAGGTACCCTTTAGGTATTGTTGAGGATGTTTTGGTGCAAACTGGTGATTTAGTAGTTCCCGTTGATTTTATTATTTTGGATGTTGTTCAGGTGACGAATGAGAGCAAGGAACATATTATTTTGTTGGTCGTCTGTTTATGTCTACTTCTCATGCATTGATAGATGTGAATAAGGGTAGGAAGACTATGTAAGTTTTTAGTGAATCGGTGACATTTCCACACAAGGATATCTATAATACTCCTTCATCATTCAAGCGAGATGAGTGTTCATTTGTTGATCTAATTGAGTCTTGAGTCCATGAGCTTAAAGGCATAGATGTTCTAGACGAGTTAGACGTCGAGGACGACGAGGATTCTTTGAGTGGGGAGGAGGTAGCTGAATTAATTGGGATTGATTTTTATGAAATTAAAGCCGGCCCTGAAGAAATTAATTTTGAGTTGTGCGAGATGTCTAACGCACCTGAGCTTGAGCAACAAAACCCTTCATCATATTTTCACCGTTGACAGAAGATGAGGAAAAAGAGCCGATTTCGGTGTTGATCAAGTATAAAGAAGCTATAGGATGAAGCATCAGCGACATCAAAGGGATAAGTCCCATTATTTATATGCACCGAATTGAGCTCGAACCTGATGCGAGGCCGGTAAGAGACGTCTAAAGAAGATTGACTCCTACACTTTAAGAGGTAGTCAAGAAGGATATTTTGAAGTTAATAGATGAGGGTATTACTTTTTCTATCGCCGACAGCAAATGGGTGAGTCCAGTTCATGTGGTCCCGAAGAAGGGTGGTATCATCATAATTGAAAACGAGAAAGGCAAGATAGTCCTGATACGACTTACGACTGGATGTCGGTGTATTTGTTACAGGAAGCTTAACGCGGCCACCAGAAAAGACCACTTCCCATTGCTGTTTATTGACCAACTCCTTGATAAGCTTGCTGGACATGAGTTTTATTGCTTCTTGGATGGCCTTTAAGGCTATTATCAAGTGTCTATTGCGCCGGAGGACCAGAGCAAGACGACGTTTACGTGCCCCTTGGGCACTTTTGATTTTCGGAGGATGCCATTCGGCCTATGCAACGCCCCAGCAACATTCCAGAGATGTATGCTTTCCATTTTCACTGACTTCATCGACGATTTCCTTGAGGTATTTATGGATGATTTTTTGGTTTTTGGTTCATCTTTTGATAATCTCTTATCTAATTTATCTAGGGTGTTAGAGCATTGTATTGAGAAAAGTCTTACTTTTGAGTTGGGAGAAATCCCATTTTATGGTCAAAAGCGGTACTGTGTTGGGTCATATTGTGTCTAAAAAGGGGTTGGAAGTAGATAAGGCTAAAATTGATGTGATTGAGACCCTTCCTCCCCCTCGTGATGTTAAGGGTGTTAGAAGTTTTCTTGGATATGCGGGCTTCTATAGGCATATTATTAAAGACTTTTCTAAAATTAGTCGCCCATTATGTAAATTGTTAACTCTTGATACTCCTTTTGTGTTTGATGATGCTTGCATTAACGATTTACTTTACTTAAAGAGATGATCACGTCAGTACCTGTTGTTGTTTCCCTTGATTGAACTCTACCTTTTGAAATTATGTGTGATGCGTCTAATAAGGCAGTGGGGGCCTTTTTATGGCAACGAGTGGATACATTTCTTAGGGTGATATATTATGCTAGTTATATGTTGAATGATGCCCAACGTAATTACACAACTACTGAGAAAGAACTTTTAGCTGTTGTGTTTTCACTGGAGAAGTTTAGATCATATATTGTAGGAGTGGAAGTGATTGTTCATATTGATCATGCTGCGTTACGTCATTTATTTGCTAAGCCTCAAAGTAAAACGCATCTCATTCGGTGGAATTTGTTGTTACAAGAATTTAATGTTGAAATTAGAGATAGGCGTGGTTCAGGTTGAACATTCGGTCGTTTCGGCCAAAAACCGAACCGAACTGAAATAACCGAAACCAAAATGTGCCTAAAATTTCAAACCGAACCGAATTTAGGTCTAAAACCGAAAAAACTAAAAACCGAACTAAACCAAAAACATGTTTAAAACCGAATTAATCGAACCAAACCGAACTGAATTAATAAAAATAACAGTAAGTAATATAAAGAATATCTTTTTTATTTTTTAATTATATTTCGATTAAAACCAAATCGAACCGAACCAAAATAATCGAGTTTTTCAATTCTCAAACTAAAACCGAACCGAATTTATGTAAAAATGAACCGAACTAAAATTTTCAGTTCGGTTTGGTCGGTTATTTTGGTTTTTAGTTTTTTGCTCACCCCTAGGCATGGTTGTGAGAATATTGTAGCAGATCATTTATCTAGGATGGTGATATAGAATGATTTGAATGAGCATGTTATGATTGATGATATATTTCCATATGAGAATGCATATGTTCTTGAGAATGTTGATACTCCTTGTTATGCTGATGTAGTAGATTATCTTAGGTGTAAAATTATGCCTAACCATTTATCCTACCAAGAACGGAAGAGATTTCTACATAAATACAGGAGTTACTTTCGGGATGATCCATACTTGTTCAAACGATTCAAGGATGGGTTGAGCAGAATGTGTCCCTGATGAAGAGAAGACGAGTATCTTACATTTCTGCCATGATCTTGGAGGGCATTTTGGATTTCAGAAGACGACGTTTAAAGTTCTTCAAGCTGGGTTCTATTGGCCGACCTTATTTCCTGATGCGCACGAGTATTGTAAGACTTGTGATAATTTCTAATAAACCAAAAACATTGGTAAGAGGGATGAGATGCCATTGTTGCCTATACGGTGGTAGAGATCTTCGACATTTGGGGCATAGACTTCATAGGATCATTTCCCAAGAGTGTCGAATTCGAGTTTATACTGGTTGGAGTTGACTACATGTCCAAGTGGGTGGAAGCGATTCCCACTCAGAAGGCGAATGCTGAGGTAGTGCTTAAATTCTTGCAAGAAAATATCTTTAGTATATTTGTGGTTCCGAGAACGATAATCAGTGATGGTGTTAGTCAGTTGTATAACCAAGCTTTTAAGAAATTGATGTCTAAGTATGGGGTTCGACATAAGATGGCCATTCCATATCATCCACAGATTTTTGGACAGGTCAAGACCTATAATCGTCAGTTGAAAACCATACTCGAGAAGACAGTGAGGCCAAATTGGAAGTATTATTTATGGGAAAGCGTGTCATTTTCTAGTGGAGTTAAAGCATAGAGAAAGTTTGGCTATACGTACGTTGAATATGAATTACGATGAAGCTAGTGATTATAGGAAGCTTGAGCTCACTAAACTTGAAGAGATTAGAGATGAGGCGTATGATAGCATGTGGATGCAAAAGAAGAAGATGAAAGAGCATCACGACAAGAGAGTTGTTGATAAGCAGTTAAAGGTTGGTAAATTGGCTCTACTTAATAATTCTAGACTTAAGTTGTTTCCAAGTAAGCTCAAATCGAGGTAGATTGGACTGATTTTGATTAAAGAGATAAATGAGTTTGGAGTATTCACTTTGTACGATGAGAGTAAGGATACAACCTTTCAAGTCAACGTGCATAGAGTTAAGCTTTATCAGGATGGTATGTTGACGAATCAAGATCATGAAATGGTGGAGTTAGTGGATCCACCTCAGGATCAAGATTGATTGGTAGAAGTCTCGTCGAGCAAGCAACGTTAAAAGATGCGCTTCTTGGGAGGCAACCCAAGTATTTGTTTTCTTTTTCTTTTTCCTTAGCTTGTCTTTTGATTTTTCTTTCATTTAGTTTCTGTATATATCTTGTTAGGTTGAGTTATTAGCTTTGGTACGTTGATGTATGTGTTGATGTGCAAAAAATTGGGTGAATTTGTCAAATTCAAGCACCTAGCGGTAGGTTAGCTGTAGCCCCTACCATTAGCTCTACCCCTAGTGTACTATCCAGGATCTTAATGACGAGGATCTACCACTAAAGCCACCACTAACAGAGAGTTTTAGCGGTAACCTAGTGGTAGGTCCTACCGCTAACCTACCTTTAGCGTTTCATAGGCCGTGGATTTTGGGGTTACTCTTGGATGCAATTTTTGGAAACTCATCTACTCAAGGTAAGTTTTGCTTAGGTAAGTGTTGAGGTAAACTTTGGTTCAATTAAAGAGTCCTGACCTATTTCCTTTTGAGAGTTTTGATTTGATTAGGTAAGTTTTGTAGAATCCTAACTTGTTTAGGTTAAGAAAAATCTAGGACTCCTATTCTTCAACCCTTCAAATCTTATATAAACCCTCCATGAGTACGTTATTCTTCATAAATTCTTCAAGCTCTTGCCACGCTATGATCGTTTCTCGACCACAAAATTCTACCATAACCTTGTAGATGAAGATGACGCAAACCCAGCCACCTCCTCAATCTGTCGAGCG
The DNA here is from genome assembly GCA_014905375.1 of Phtheirospermum japonicum. Lineage (NCBI taxonomy): Eukaryota > Viridiplantae > Streptophyta > Magnoliopsida > Lamiales > Orobanchaceae > Phtheirospermum > Phtheirospermum japonicum. Next base: position 93,897 of record BMAC01000154.1, read on the forward strand.
TGGAATGGTGAGAATATATGAACATGAAGAGGCATTGGATGAGCTTTATGGTCAATTTTATGAGTCTAGAACGACGATTCGGGATTTAACATCTGCTAATAACGAGCTTATGCTTATTGAAGCGGAGCATGTTTTTAATATTGACAAGATGGAGGGATATTTGGCGAAGGCGAATAAGAGGATTGATGAGATTACTCTCGAGGTCTAGAGGCTTAATGATTTACTTTTTGGTCCGAAGTCACCCTTCAGCCTTAGTTCCATGAATTCTTATAATGTTTAATATAACTAGTTCTAGTTAGTTATTTGATTTCTTTTGTTTTTGAGACTTTGGGATTGTTTACTCTAATTATTTTAGATTTTTATTTTATTTTTATATTTATCTATTCTTATTATTTTATGCTTGTACGATTGAATATGCTTATTATTTCATTGTTCTCGTACGATTTGATATTTCACGAGTTTACAGGAGATGGCACTTAGCGGTAACCTAATGGTAGCTGCTACCGCTAAGGCTACCGTAGCTGCATTCAAAGGCTACATAGCGGTAGGTTAGCGGTAGCTCGTACCGCTAAGATACCGTTAACGCGTTAAAGCCCAACCCATTGTAGAAGCTATAAATATTGAGAAATTGGGGCTTTTGTTCATAATTTCCAAAACCCGCATACGCCGTGTAACCAGAGAATGAAAAACTCATAACTCATCATAACTGGACACAATTTGTATCCCACCGCACCCAAGCGAGTACGAGCCATATCCCGCTTAGTTCAGGACCCTCCAATTAGACGGGCGACGTGTCTTGGCTACATTCTGGACGATTTGTTCTCGGAAACCAAAGAGTAAGACGATGACCCTCCTCTCGGCAATTCGGTAAGCGTGGCCTTTCCATTAAAATCCGATTAATTACTTGGGCTGAGGCCGCAAGTTATTTGGAACTGGTTTTGGACTGTTGGATTGATTTTTGCACACCAGGTGTTCGCTATTTTGTCTCTTGGTTTGGTTGAGTTCGCAGTATCTTAACGGTTAGACCTACCGCTAGCGGACCGTTAACACCTTTTTGCAGCCCTCTGACATAACTAATGGTAGGCTTATGGTAGCACCTACTGCTAACCCACCATTAGCACCCTTCTGCCCGTTTGATTTCTCCCGAACCTTAACCATGAACCAAGGTTGCTTTTCGACCGAACTTTGGACACAGTCTGGAAAATTTCTCCTTGAGCCGCAACCCGACCACCTCTATATTTTCTTTCCGATTGTGATATATCCGGTAGTATGTCGACTTCTCAGCCCTAAAAAAAACGTAATAACGTGGAGAAAAGCGTGGGGGCTAAATTTAAAGTCAACGATTTTGAGGTCAAGTTGTATATATCATTGAAGACTCGGTAAACTGTCCAACCAGTTGTTATCGATATCGACCATTGGCTCCACTTGGCCGCACGCAATGACCCTTTCGCCGAGCGATTTGTGCAATATATCCGAGCCCTCAGCTGTTTTCAATGTGCTCAATTCCGAGTAAAGGCTTACGAGCAATTGATGCTCGAGTTTTACATGACCTATACGGATATGGCCGACTACTCGTTGGTGTGTCGATTTGTGGGTAAGGAGCATGTGTTTAGCGCCGAGGCGATTGAGGCATATTTCGGATTCTACGGGAGGATGACTTGGGATGAACATGATGGGGAGTATAATGAGAGACATTTTTAAGAGGAGATTAAGCTCTAAGATGTGGAGGCGACGAACCAGTATCCTCTCACGCTCGTGCAGGATAACGCACTCTACGAGGCTTACCATCTCCTTTCGAGATGCGTGCTCGGCAAACAAGAGACGACGCTTATGAAAAAGGACGAGCTATATACCTTGTGGTGCATGAAGAGGGGGAAGCCGATTTAGATTTATCCTCTCCTTTTGCGCAGTATTAAAATGTTCGTAAGATGGGTAGAGAGAGGCCCATTCCGCTTTCTCATGGTACTTTTATCACCGGGCTGGCTACGATGTGCGGTTATACGCCAAAGAAAGACGATGTTTGATAATCAGTTGTTGGTCTTAGGGACGGGGAATAGTGCGTATTCCAGGGCAAACCAAGGGAATGTCAAAGCAGGCCATGAAATTGTGGGAGTACCGGATGCGTGATCAGGAGGATGATGACGATAGCCATGATGTGACACACAAGGCTATTGGTACTGCTATTGGGACTCATTCTGAGTCCGATGATGAGCCAGTAGCCAAGTCATATCGATTCGGGGGTACAGGGTTTGATGCCTATTTGGCCGACTATGTAGGGTTTAAGATGAATTTCTATGATCGATTATCTCTCATGGAGGATGACATTTGTTTAGCTGGACAGGATGCTCGTGCAGCATGTGAGAATGCTTGTATAGCTCACGAGGTTAGAGATAGGAACCATGAGCTCTTGATGGCTTTGATGACAGATTTCTCCCAGTTTTAGATGGATATGATGAGTCGTTGGCCAGCTGCTCCTCCTGATCACATGGATGTCATTCAGCATCAGGTCCCTTTGGATGACGTGCCACCGGGGAATTGAGAGAGGCGGTCCTATTGGTTGCTGTTGTATATATTTATTGCCTTTTGTCTTTATATTCTAAAAAAAAGTGAAAAGTCAAGAAAATCTAAAAAAAATTAGTTAGTTTGTTCTTTATTTTGTTTGTTTATATGTTTTCGTAGTTTGTTAATCAGGACAATCAAAATCACGCGATTTGAGATCATTGGATGATTGCACAGTTCTATTCGGAGCGGCTCGACTATATAGTCTTCAGGGACGTTTTTCTTATTCTTTTTTTTTCTTTTGATTTAATTTTTATATGTTCTTTTGGCAATTCGGAGATTGCCAGATTTTTAGGGAGGGGGAGGATAGTTGAGTAATGATTTGTATTTTACAGTTGTGCAATTTAATTTAATAGCTAGTATTTGAACGTGATTGATTGTTATTCCTACGCTTATTTGTGTTTGTCTGGTTTATCCCGTAAAAGTTGACTATGTGTGATTTGAGGTTCTTGTCTTTGAGCGTGTATAAGTGCATAAATCCTTTCAAAATTATTATTTATATATATATATTTAAAAATGGTACTTGGACGCAAATGATTTCGCAAAACCTTAAAAGCAGCGTCATTTCAAAATATGTTCACGCAAAAGCCTGTGAGTAGTCTGAGTGTTTATAATCTTTGCATGTACTTGAGTAGGATCTGTTTTGAGATCTCTTTGAAATCTCAGTGTGTAGTTAGCTTTGAATATGATGATTGGGCACAAAAATTACCCTTATTCTGGTCATATCCAGATATATTAGCCACTATAAATTCTGAATGAGCCCCTCATAGCCAAATATCCATTTCTTATAATCATGAGTGTTTATGAGTTAACTCCTACGCCATTAATAGCGTGGGGTAAGAGTTAGATATTTTTGTTGGTTATTTGTGTTTTGGAATTATGATCAGGGATTTATGAAAAGGTTGTAATAAGTATTAAGGATCATCATCCTCAAAAAAAATATAAAAAATATAAAAAAATAAAAAAAAATGAATAAAGAGGATGATGAATCTTGTTGAGTTGTTGCCTATGATTATAAAGGCTTGTGTCTAGTATTGTTGATTTTTTTATGACGCCTAATGTTTAAGAGTCAAGAGTTGATTTTGAAAGAAGAAGTGTATCATAAGCTTCAAAATTGTTTAAGTGGTTTGTTCAGAAGTCGGTTTTGGGTTTCAAGTTGAGAAATAGTCTAAGTATAAAGGCTACGTTATGAGAGTTAAGTGAGATTTCGTTTGAATGAGGTAAAGCACATTAATTCTTGATTAGAATAGTTTGGTGAGTTATTGATCACGTTAGATTATGAGTTAGCCACACGACTTATATATATTCCATACCTGTCCAAAGAGTCTACATTACAACCCGTCAAAGACCTTTTTCGATTCTTTGTTAGTTACACACTTATTATGCGATGGAGAAGTTTTTGATTTTCAGTGCTTGTTTGTTGTGCAGGTTTCTTGATGATTTGAGCGTATACATGTCCCATGAAAAAGAATACTTGAGTGTTTTTGAGCATACACATATATATTACCTGTTGTGAGGATGCATGATTTTGTATTTGGGGCGACGATGTAATAAGGGTCTAGCGTTTGAGTTTGCGTTACAATTATCTATATTTTCAATATTATCTATGTAGCACGACATGACTCATTGCGTGAGCTTATTTTATACTTGTTATTCTTTGGAATTATCATTTGACTCAGTTGATTAGTATGCGATTGTCTTGATTTTTATATATATTTAGGTAGTGTTTTAGTTAGATTTGTTATTGATTTTGGTGTAGGTTGGATAGATTGATCATATTTTTATATTTATGTATCTGTGGCTTATTTTACCGTGTTTTGATTGTAATCATTGCAATTGGGTGATTATTCTTTGTTTCCCTTACAGCTAAGTAACCGAGGAAGCTTTGTACTGAAAGGATGAATCTTGAAAACTGTTGCGAGAATCGAGAGACGATAACGATAAAATCGGCGAAGAAGTAACACTTTTACCTACTTAGCTGTAGGTTTAGAAGTAGCTCCTACCGCTAAGCTACCGTTTACCCCTAGAAGTTCCACCACCGCTATCTTTACCACTAAGGGATGCCAGAGACCTTCAGAGACGGATTAACGGTAGGCTTACCGTTAGCACTACCGTTAAGTGATGTCAGAGAGTTTTAAAGATGGCTTAACGGTAGCCTTAGCGGTAGCTACTACCACTAAGCTTCCGTTAACAGGCCCAGAATCGGGATTTTTAAGAAAACTCTCATTCTAATTTTTGGAAACTTATATACCTTTCCATACTTCAACAAGGGTTACGTTTTTCATACTTCTAAGGTTCCAGGATGCAGAGAGAGTTCAATTCCTTCCTCCGTAACATATATACAAGATTAAGAGAGAAAATTTGAAGATCACAAGTTCTTACGCTTCATTCCTTCGATTTGCGATTTGTCTTCGATTGATATCGCCTTCGGATTCGCTGGATATTTAGTGCTTTCTAGATCTTAATAAGAACTCTAAACTCTTTATTTGCTTTCAATATTAGTCGTTAGTTAATTATTGATTTTAGATATTTTGTTCTTTCTTTTCGGATCTTAAACTATTATGCTTGAGTAATTTGGATTTAGTAGATAATATATATTGTAATTTCCCCCCTTTCAATCTCGTTTCGTTCATTTATGTTTGGTGATTATATTAGTAACTTAGTATATTTTAATTGTTCTTCTATATCTAAAACCCTAGTTCATAGTTCTTAGAATATTTAGCTTTTTAATCCTATTTTCTTAATTAGTATAGATTAATTAGTTTAATTAATTAGTATTCAATGATTGTTCTTGCTTTTCAATTCGTAGTTTATTAAATCAAAAACCTCAATTATACTTGTTCTTGCGTAATATTGTGATTAAACAAGAATCTAAAATTTCGATTGCCAGTTCCTAGAGATTTGACTCTGTTTAAACTTACAAACCTACAAGCGAACTCGTACTCTTGCGAGCGAACTTTAAAACTTTGACAAACTTATTTTCAAAAGTAGGTATGAAGAGTTCGAATCAGTTGCTCGAGTGGCAAGGCACCTACTCAAGCTGCATGTAGTGGCTGCGCATGAGTGATTGCTCAAGCAAGGCTACGTGTCTGAGAAGATTCATTTGAGGAGAACCTTGAAGAGGTTTGAGTAACATGAATTTGTCTTGATTTTGTTAGTGTTTTAGTTAGTTATTGTTATTAATTTTGGTATAAGTTGGATAGATTGAGTATATTTTCGTATTTCTGTATCTCCAGCTTATTTTACCATTTTTGATCATTATTGATGCAATTGTGTGATTATTCTCTGTTTTTCCCCATACAGATTTTAAACCCTAGTTTCTTAGTTAGTATAATTTAATTAGTTTAATTAATCAGTTTTCATTAATTGCTCTTGCTTTTCAATTCCTAGTTTATAAATTCAAAAAACCCCATTATACATGTTCTTGTGTGATATTGTGACTAAATAAACATCCAAAATTCCGATTGTTAGTTCCTCGAGAGATTCGACTCGATTCAACTTACGAGTGACCTCGTACTCTTGCGAGCGAACTTAAACCTTTGACAAACATATTTATAAAAGTAGGTACGGAAAGTTAGATTTAAGATTTTGGCGCCGTTGCCGAGGACTGGCAAAGGTTTTGAAGATGTTTGTTCATATTACTTTTTGTTTATCCGCCTATATTTATAATCTTTCTTGGTTTGCCACTCGATTCGTTTATGTTGTTTGTTATTGATGTAAGGTCGTAGAAGCCTAAAAGGTGAGCTTTCCCCATTTATTAACAATATCGAACGAGTAGGGAGACCGAGACAACCCTTTCCTTCTCCCGATGGGAACCCATCTAAAGTAATCCCAGCCACCATGTGAAATAATCCACTTAATGGTGGCCGAGGAACCGAAGGAAGAGGAGGAAGAACAAATGGTGGCTGAGGGAGTGTAAACGATAACCCAGATTCCGCGATCATCCGAATTTCAAGTATGGCCTTGGGAACCCTAACTATGTGCCAATGCCCAAGCAAAGGGATCCTCAATAACTAGAACCACCCCCACCAAGAAATACCCTACGAAGGGGCAAACACCTAATTCGATTCAACCAGACTATCAATTGTTAGTTTGGCAGCAAAATCAAGTGGCTAAGACGATTCATAATCGAGATGGGCTTGCACAATTGACTGTGCGGGTAAATGACCTTTCTAAGAATATGAAGAACATGGAGCGACTACCTATTTAGGTAAATGACCTTACTAGAAATATTAAGAACATGGAGATGGTGATGGGTCAAATGGCGTCTTCTAATTGTTTAAAGAGAAGGACAAGCCGCCAAGTCAAATAGAGCAGGCCTTAGCTATTCACGTACTTTGTAATGGGAAGAAGTTTGATAATGGTGTAGTCGAGCAAGAGGAGGAAAGAGAAGCGGTGGCCCTTATTCCGACACCAATTCCTAAAAAATAAGACGCAACTAAACCAGTGGATCAGATGCATAAGTCACCGAATCTCAATGTTCTAGGATCCATTAAGGGGAAAATTCCAAACCAAATCCCTATTCAGACACAAGTTGAGGACCCAAGACAATCCTCGAAGTCACAGCCAGCATAGGAAACACCCCCAATTACTGATCGAGTTCCATTCCTAAGTCGCCTACATCCGTCTAAAGAAAATAAAAAGTTCATGGATCTTTATAATCTGCTGAAGAATGTTAATATTAACCTTCCTCTTTTGGATGTGATAAAGATGATGCCAGCATATGTGAAGTTTTTCAAGGAGCTTGCCATGAGAGATAGGTGTTTGGCGGCAAACCAGCAAGTAGAGTTAACAAAAGAGGTTAGTGCACTTTTCAAGAAACCGTTGCCCCCCAAAGGAAAAAGATCATGGGAGCTTTTGCATCACTATTTCTCTTAGGAATGGTTAGAAATCACGAGGTATGCTTGATCTTCGCACCGGCATTAATTTGTTTCCATATTCTCTCTATAAGCAATTTGATCTTGGGGCGATGAAACCAACCTCCATGCGACTCCAATTGGCGGATCGACCGATCACGCAACCATTAGGTATTGTTGAGGATGTTTTGTTGAAAACTGGTGAGTTAATAGTTCTAGTTGATTTTGTTATTTTGGATGTTGATGAGGTGACGAATAAAAGCAAGGAACATACAATTTTGTTGGGTCGTCCATTTATGTTTACTTCCCATACAATGATAGATGTGAATAAGGGTAGGATGACTATGTCAGTTCTTGGCGAATCGGTAACATTTTCAATGAAAGATATCAATAATATCCCTTCTTCATTCATGCAAGAGGAGTGTTCGTTTGGTAGATCGATTGAGTCTTCCATCCATGCTCTTAAAAGCATTACTATTTTGGACGAGTCAGACGTCGAGGACGACGACGATTTTTTGAGTGGGGAGGAAGTATCTGAATTACAAGGCATTGGTTTTCGTGAAAATGAAGCTGTCCTCGACGAAATTGATGTTAAATTGTTCGAGATCTCTAACGCACCCGAGCTCGAGCCGAAAGTTGAGTTGAGATCATTACCTAGTCATCTTAAGTACGATTCCCTCAAGCCCAATGAAAATTTGATTATGAAGTCTCAAGATCATGAAGTGGTGGAGTGAGGATATCCACCACAGGCTAAAAATTGATCGCTACCACTCTCGTCGAGCAAGCGACGTTAAATGATGCACTTCTCGGGAGGCAACCCGAGCTTTTTGTATCCTTTTGCAATTTTTGTGTATGTTTCTCTCTCACTTTTCTTTGTTTTTGTGACTTGTTTTGTTTTTCTTTGTGTTTGGAACAATTGGAGGAATTCTCTCTGAAGAAATTTGGTCAATCGAGCAAAAAACGAAGCGCAGGGAAATAGTCGTCGATCGACGCGTGTGTCGATGCGGTGTTGACGCCCCTGAGCTGATGGCGTCGATCGATGGCATTATCGACGCTCACACTGATGCCACTCTTTGTCTGCGTCGATTTACTCCACGTCAATCGATGCTCATGTTGACAAAACTATCTGTTGGTGTTGACACGATTCCGTTGATCGACGCCCATAGATGCGAACCCAGAACTAGCCCGTTTTGCGACTTAAATTTAGATTTTTACCCCCGACCCGCCCACATTGCTCATGACATGCGGTCTCTTCTTTCTTTTCTCTTTAAAAACCGTCCCCTACCCCCATTTTCCCCTTATTTCAAAACAACACCCATACATATTCTCATTTCCTCTTTTCCCTTTCTTTCAACTCCACCAACACCCTATCCTCAAATTCCGGTGACCCATTTCATTTTCTGAAAATCATCCGACCTACTTCTTCAATTCCGGGGAATCCACAAGACCATCTTCTTATTCCTCAAGTTCTCTCCACTTTCACCAACAAAGGTAGGGGGTGGTATAATTCCAGCAACAATTCTGTTCTCAAGCTTATCCTTCGAGGTAATTCGCTTGAACCATACCTTGGGATGATTATTTCTTGATTGTTGAGTTTTGGAGGTGCCTTGGGTTCAAGAGTTCTTCAAGTTATTACCTTTTGAAACACGCACGCCACGTGTTCGACAAAAAGCCTCAAAGAATCCAAGTTTTAATTTTCCTTCTTTTCGATCACCTTTTCAACCTAGATTCATTCACGATGTCACGGGAAGGAAAATGGAAGGACATCTCGGGGAAATACGGTACCCCATTTACAATCTACGAGAAGGATGAGGGGAAACTTTTCGAATCAATTAGTGGGTGGGAGTTCTCAACACATCGAGTCGTCAACATTGACGATATAGAGGGATGGGCTCAAAATGGGTCGGTGAACCACGCCGACATCCTTTGGTATATCAAAGGCCTCGAATACGGAATTTTTGATGGGATACCTTTTCCCGGCTTCCGGGAGCTTATGCTCAGATCTTTTCGACCTTACATGTCTATCGCGATAATTGATTCTCGTGTTGACTCGGTGGGAATGAGATGCGGGTGGATGAGAGCATTTTTGGGGAAGTCTTTGGACTTCCGACCTAGGGCGTTCACCCAATTTTATAAGATCGTGACTTTGACCTCGCCACCTTTTGGGCGAAGGCGACGAGGGGGAATACGGGGGACTGGAAACATCTTCCTTGTACGAGAATTAGCGATGAACCCATTTACATCGCCTATAAGATCCTGGCTCACATTGTTTTATGCAAGGAAGAGGCCACAAATGCGACCAAACAAGAGCTCTTCATGCTTCACTGTTTACTCAACGGTCGCCAACCTCGGCTCTACCCATTGATTGTGAACGGACTCTATAATATCATAAAGAGGAAGCCGGGTAGCAAATCACCGTGCCTCACATTCACCTCGTACATCACCGGTCTTTCCCGTCACTTTGGGTTCGACCCGGTCGATAACGTCCTTTCTCGTCTTGAGACCTCTTCCCTCCTGATTGTACGCGCCCCGGCGCCTCAAGTGCAAAACTCCGGCCGAGGTGGATCTTCGTCGCGACTCACCGATGAGCATGACGATGGGGTCCCACAAGAGGCTCCACAAACTGATGAGGGCCCGAGCCCCGGTTGGAGTTGGTTTTCGAAGAAAATCGAGCCTTCCCGACAATTTATTCTTGGCAATAATTCCTATTTTGTTATTTGTCTTTCTTGGGCACAAAATAAGTTAGGAAACTAGATTTAGGAGTATATTATTTTTCCTAGTTTATGTACAAGACTTTAATTATTCCTATATTATGATTAGGATTTATTTTTAGGTATTTACCAAGTTTAGGATTCTAGGATTGTCTATTTAAGACAAAGAATCCTAAAGCTTGTAGGTACGATTTTTAAGCACGGGATTTTGAGAGAAGGACGACGCAAGACGCACGGCAAAGTAAGGAAGAACACGAAGAACTACTTGGTGCCAATGATCGAGATTAACAAGCTCTTCGAAGTTGCGTGACCAACGAATAATATCTTGCCATTCCGGAAACAAGTATTTAGTATCATGTTTATGATATTCTAGTTTTCATATATTGCTTAATATTTTGGTATTGATCGAAAAACAAGGAAGCAATATAGTTTTCGGGTTTGTACACCCAAGTTCACAAGTACTTTTACTTGTGAATTGAATTTGTTCAATCGTGTTCTCGTATTTTAATTCTGCTGTATATATTTATTTTACTCTGGTCGATGTTGTTAACCAGTGTTGTCAAACATTGAATAACAACATCGTAAAACTGTGACTTATTTTCAAAATCCTAGACCTTCAAATTCTACAATTGGCATCTAGAGTGGGTTACTTAACCTTTTAAGTACTGATCCTTATTTGTCTAGGTACTATGGATACTCCGAGGAAGAAGAGCATGGTTGCTACAGAGGATGTCAATGATTCCGAGTCAACTGAACCTGATCCATCCTTATTTACCAATGTTGTGTGGGACAACGACGTCCATGTTGCTTTGCTTGAAGACAACATCGTGTGCCTGAATGTCGAGACCACTGATTACCTTGAGGAATACGAGCAGCTGAGTATTGATCACCAGAAATTGTTTGTTAGTTGGGGAAAACAAGTACTCAAGGCCAAAGATCTCGTGAAAGAAGTAGAAAAGCTAACCAAAGAAAAGGATGATCAGCTTGACATAATTGTTCGCTTGGAAACGTCGCTCACCAAGAAGGATGCTGATCTAGAAAAGGTGAAAACCGAGTTGAAGGAGACCCAAGAAATCCTCACAAACCTCAACAAAGGCAAGGCCACGGTGGATGAGATTCTGGAATCGAGTATCCCAAATTGTTCAAAACATGGGATTGGATACAAGCATGTTCAAAAGCCAGTTTCAAGTCAAAAGGTGAAGTCGACCAAACGCCACAAAAGAAGAAGAAGACAATACGTGTGCCATCACTGTGGTGAACCAGGTCACATACGACCATATTGTTGGAAGCTTGTAGGCAAGCAAACTCATTTTAAAAGGTCGAAGCTGACTGCTGAATCCCATGTTGGTTCCCGTGTTACCAACATCAATACCAACACCAGGTTCAAACAAGTTTGGGTCAATAAAACTGATATCAAGTGCAACATGATTTGTACCTCCCTGAAATCCCACGTCCCTGGAGCCTGTTATTTTGATAGTGGATGCTCTAAGCACATGACCGGCTCGGAAGATCTACTCTCGAATATTGTCAAATTTCATGGAGGAAAGGTAAAGTATGGTGGAGGTGCAAATGGCCAAATCATTGGCCAAGGAACTCTTCATGTCCCTGGTATTGCGAAGCTCGAGAATGTATTAGTTGTTAAAGGCTTAACTGCGAACTTGATAAGCATTAACCAACTATGTGATGATGGTTTTAGTGTCAAGTTCAATCGGGAAAAGTGTGAAGTCTATGATGAGGATGGTGCATGTATCCACACTGGTCAGAGGACTTCTGATAATTATTACCAAATAATTGGTGATGTGTTCTGCAGGTACAAGATGCTGGAAAGATTGACCATAGATAAGGATGCAGGTGTTAAAACTGGAGAAACTGGCGATGTTGGTTACGGTGATGGTTCTGGGAACCCAACATCAACTCAAGCTGATCCAAAATCAGACTCAGATTTAGATAAGACGTTTGCTCCAGTCACTCGTATTGAATCGATGGTAAGTGAGTTTATTACAAAAATGTCTGATACATTCGAGATGAGCATGGAAGGTAATCTCTCTTACTTTTTTGGTTTGCAAATTAAACAACTGGATGATGGTATTTTTATTTTTGAGTCCAAATATAAGAATCTTATATCTTGGTATAGCAAAAAACGGAATTGCATTTCTCTTTCTACAGCTAAAGCCGAGTATATTATAGCTGGAAGTGCTTGTACACAGTTATTGTGGATGAACCAAATGATAGAGGACTGTGGTCTACATAGAAGAACATTGACTGTGCTTTGTGATAATTCCAGTGCCATTGATATCTCGAAAACTCTAGTCCAGCTTTCTCGAATCAAACACATTGACATAAGGTACCACTTTATTCGAGACTTGGTTGAGAGGAATATAGTTAGCCTTGAGCATATAGGAACAGACAATCAGCTTGCTAACATCTTCACAAAGGCATTAGATTCCGAGACCTTCTCTCGATTGAGAAGAGATCTCGGTATGTCTATTGTTTGAGCCAATGTTGGTTTGTGATGTTGTGACATAACATATCAACATAAGTCACAACATCTGTATAATTTTGCATGCATTTTTATATTTCTGTTCATACATAATCATAATGCATTGAGTATGATTGAAAAGTGCAATAAGGTCATGTGTTGCAATAAAAGTGATGGCAAAAAGAACCAACCTCTTCAATTGGGTGATTGTGGGACTTGCCCGCAGAAACAGGTTTTCTCCCAGATCCAAAAACAAGAGGTTTTTAACAGCAACTGATGAAGATTAAAAGATTCAAATCCCTTCAAGGATCAAGAAAATATGGATACAAAATGATCCAATCTTTAAACATTACCTTCTTGAGAGATTTTGACGTAGTCATTAAGTTGGGTTAAGGGGTAAGTTTCCATTGACTTCACCTAAGGCAATGTTGGTTCATAATGTTGTCAGTAATAAAAAGCAACATTGGATCAAGTCAGTGAAATCATTATATATTTTTGTATATTCTTTTAGGTCATGATTTTTAGGCATCTCGTAGGACATTCATACTTTGTGAAGATGCCATCTTGCTGTGCGTGTTGTTGCTTGTGTTTTTTGTCTTTCTTGAATTCTCTTAATTCTTATTTTGAATCTTGCTAACTAAGTGTTTCAGTGGTGTTATAATCGGAGGATTGGACAGGTAATAAGAGGTTAATTTGGCGAGTAAAAAATTGATTTGCAAAGAATTTGTTCAACTATGGTGATGGTTTATAAAAATCTAGCTTTATCTTGGTTTTCTAAGTAGTTGAGATTTGTGGTTTTTATTTCCAAAATTGGGATGATGAAGTAGTTGAGTTGAGATCGTGTGTCTTATTTTGAGAAAGAAAATTTTGAGTTTTAAAATTGGTAGTGGGGGGTTACTTTTTTCAGTTTATTCTTTATTTACCCGTTTCCTTCCCTACTTCGGCCATCTTTACCCAAATTGACAAAGTTAAGATTTTTACTTTTTCTTTCTCCAAATTTTACTGCCTACGACACTCGATTTTTTGTTTGTAGTTGTTTTCAGTCTCTTGTAGATTATCGAATTCACCATCACCCAGCAAATCTCCGGAAACAGACTGTGCGTCTATCTAAAAAGAAAATCCCACCCAAAGAGAGAAAAGAAGAAGTCCAAAGCTGCCATGTCAGTCCGTGTTGGTTCTGGTGTTGTGTCACTGAAACCAACATCCCCTGTAGACAATCCTGCCTCCTCTCCAAGCTTTGATTCTGACAATGTTCCATGTTCCAGTGCACCGATGTCAACATTTGCCTTCGACCACTCTGCTAGCTCTGATGAGGCTCCATCTCAAGCCGTCGAGATTGAAGACATGGAACCAATCTCCACGAGGTTCTTGACGAGTGAAGCTGAAGAGCTGTTCTTGGGATTTTAAAATCGAGGCATGATTGCTGAGCGCCAAATCCCCATTGATATTTTTTGCCCCAAACGAGTTCATTTTTCTGCTCCATTTGTCCAAGCCCGGTTTACTTTATTTGATAACCAGGTTTCACAGTACAAGGCGCTTCGGGACTTGTTTGTTGAGGTCTTTTTGCTTTCAGAACAAAAAAGGGGGAGAAGAATGTAGAAGACGCTGCTGTGAATGTTTTTGTTTGTTTTAAACAATGGTTACTTCATTTAGGGGGAGCTTCTAATTTAGGGGGAGTTTCTAATTTAGGCGGAGCTTCTAATTCAGGGGGAGTTTTTTGTCTTTTGATTATTTTCACGCGTCTTGGGTATTTTGTCCAAAAAGGCAAAAGGGGGAGATTTTTGAGGAATTTATTCTTGGCAATAATTCCTATTTTGTTATTTGCCTTTCTTGGGCACAAAATAAGTTAGGAAACTAGATTTATGAGTATATTTTGTTTCCTAGTTTATGTACAAGACTTTAATTATTCCTAGATTGTGATTAGGATTTGTTTTTAGGTATTTTCCAAGTTTAGGATTCTAGGATTGTCTATTTAAGACAAAGAATCCTAAAGCTTGTGGGTACGATTTTTAAGCACGGAATTTTGAGAGAAGGACGACGCAAGACGCACGGCAAAGCAAGTAAGAACACGAAGAACTACTTGGTGCCATTGATCGAGATTAACAAGCTCTTCGAAGTTGCGTGACCAACGAAATAGATCTTGCCATTCTGGCAACAAGTATTTAGTATCATGTTTATGATATTCTAGTTTTCATATATTGCTTAGTATTTATCAAAAAACAAGGAAGCAATATAGTTTTCGGGTTTGTACACCCAAGTTTACAAGTACTTTTACTTGTGAACTGAATTTGTTCAATCGTGTTCTCGTATTTTAATTCCGCTGCATATATTTATTTTACTCTGGTCGATGTTGTTAACTAGTGTTGTTAAACATTGAATAACAACATCGTAAAACTGTAACTTATTTTCAAAACCATAGACCTTCAAATTCTACAAAGGTTATCAATTAGTCAGCTGCTGGAAGGATGCGGCAGTGTCTGGGCATGACCAAGAGGTTGCTAGGTATGGTGCGTAGAAGCACACATGCGATTGGGTGATTGTGCCTAGGACATCTGAGGTTCACTGGGGTTATATATACCAAGACTGCCGAGAGGATCTGGCCGCTATGGGAAGGACCGCGCTGTCCTTGCTAATGGTGACAAGCACTTCAGATGTTTCTTGGGGCAATGCATGTGGCTGTGCGTTGAGTGCGAGGGGTAGTGATGATAATGGACGGTGTTGAGGTCTGGTGATAGGCGATGATGCTCAGGCTAGGGAAGATGATGCGTGAGATGGGTGTCAAAGTTGTGCGGGAGTGATTAGTAGCTCCAAGGTTTCCCAGCCTATATTTGTTGAGACAATTGAGAGGATGTTGGGCGTGGTGCGCAGCTGCTACCAATTGCGCGAGAGAGTGCAATCATGGGGTGGTAACGCTGGGTGGTAGGATACACTAATGATAGGCGGTATTGCCAAGAGTGGTGTGCAAGGTCAGAGTGTTGAGAGGTTTACCTGGGCCTTGTTGCATGCGGCCGACGACGTGCGGCCGTTGTTAAACGCATACTCATTTTTTGACCGTCATTTTTTTCTACTAGATCTTCACATCATCGACTTGTCGCTGTAATTTTTGGACTTGGGCCATCTTCAGACCTCAACCCGGGCCCACGTTAACCATGTTATGTTCTACATAATAAAATAGTATAAAAACTAAGAAATATGAGAAAATATGAAAAATAATAAAAAGACGAAACAAACTACGAAAACACAAAATAAGAAAAAATGACTTAAATTACAATACTACTCACAAGAAACACATAAACAAGACAAAAAAACACATATAAATATGTACAAACCAATCCTCATTATTCACGCATTATACATTTACTTCCTAAATCATACCCGTATAAATCTCAGCTACTTGCACCAGCTATCACACTTGCTTAAGCAACTATAGATGTAGAGTGAGACAATAGTCCCTCTCAGGTAGCAGAATTGGAATAAAAACTAATCGAGACATGCTCCCATTTGGATTAAAAGAATGATTTTATAAATCAAGTAAAGAGACACTACGCAAGGCTAAGTATGAACTTCAAATGACCAAAGCAAAACACCATCTTCTAACACTACGGTAAAGAAACTCCAAGTCTTGAAAGATTCCAAAGAATCGTACACCGAGCTGATATCCTCTTTCGATGACAATGAGTCAACTATGAAAGAGGGCATATTAGAAGGTCATAAAACATTCTTATTAGAAGTAGGACAAGATTTCATAGAGCCCTACCAAAAAAACTCCAGAAGAAATACCATGACTCAATGGTATTACATAAGATCAATTGTATAATACATATTATTAATATTATACGATACTTGTCAAGAATAATATGATCGATGATAATTATATATTTGAATCATATTAATTACATATTAAGTGTGTAAAATGATATTATATGGTTTATTTTAATAATATTGCCTTTTTTTCTTTTTCATTTTTTCTTATAATTTCAAAAAAATACCGAGGGCCTCAAATGCACTTGGTATCACCGAGGGTGAATCGAGATCCCATCGGTATTTTTAATTTTTTTAAATAAATAAATCTAATTAACGATCAATTAGTATTCTTTGTGATTCTAAAACAAGGAAAGTAAACCCGTTGTATCTTTAAAAAAAATTATAAATTTTTATTAATTATGTACACAATTGAATAACTCGTCCTTCTAACCTAAACTATCCCTTGGTCATTATCCTCTTGAGTCATTGGATTACTTTAATACTCATTTTCAAAAGAATTTTCATCTTGTGGTGAGCCTAATGTAACATGAAACAGCATGTATGAAACTAAGGTGAAGTTTATGATAGTTTTTTAATGTCTTCTTTGTTGTCTTTTTTGCTCTTAGTAGGAGATTTTAGCAGTTCTTCTAAACTGTTGTTTTTGTGTTAAGATTTCTTTTCATGTCATTCTTCAAGATGGACTAGTCCCTATGAATATATAAGAGGAAGAATTTGTTTATGGTATTTGTAGGGTGTACAACATTGAGGAACAACTCGGTGATGATCATTTTTTGTTATCTTAAGTAAAGTTCATGTGTGTGCTCTAATGAGTATGTATTTTCTTGATAATTTTCTTGACTTGACAAAAAAAAATCACTCATGTCAAATGGTGAACTACATATATATGGTTGTGTTTTTCTTTTCTCTTTGTTTTTTTCCCTCAAAATTGATACAATTATAACAGGAATTTACTGTATTTGCTTTGTTTTTGCTCTCCGATTCGTACAAATTAGTTTTTTTTATATTGATGTAGATAAGTTTAGGATGTGATTGTGATCTATTACTTGTTGAAATTATTCCATGAGTTATGAAAAGTGTAGCCATCTCATAAACTAATTTACATAAAAGTAATTGGTTCAACTCTTTAAAGGGCTCCGAAGTTCTTTTCTTTCTCCAGAATATAATGGTGTGACTGTTGTGTAGCAATTATTAATTTTATACAGTGATTATATTTGGATCTAAAATATTTAGATTCTTAAAGTGGTTTGTTGAAATTATTTCAGGTTCATGCAAAATGATGGAATGGAAAGTGAATTTGGGCATCATTTGCGTTCTCGACTATGTTCTCAACTACATTTGAACGAAGAATGTAATTTTTTTTTTATTTTTTTTGCCTTTTAGTTTAGGGAATAAGTTTATTTATGACATTGTACATTTCTCTTTAGAATAGATATATATTAGAAAATATTATTGCCTTCTATTGCTTAAAACATCTTGTGATTTGTAAATTTACATCTTAGAATATTTGTAAATTTGAAGGCTATAAATGTAAAAAGAACAAATTATTATTTATTTATTTATTATAATGGCACTTTTTGTGGGAGTTAATATTACAACTTGTACCGTCATATAATGATTACAATCTTGTCACTTCAACTAAATCCTTTGTGATGTTTGGCTCGTCACCATATAAACTCATCAAATGACAATGAATTTTATCACAGTATGTACCCCTTAGATCATCATCAAACATATATCTTTTGTGATGATTATAATATTCGTCATATATTGCTAATTTTTTCGTGACAAAATATTCGTCACCTTTCATAGTAAATGGTGACGCATTGATTTGTCATTCTAAATATAGATGTTCAGTGACGGTCAATATTGCGTCACTATAAAAGAAATCCATCATGACGAATTACATTATATTCGACAAATATTTAATACATATTATGATAATATGAGAGTCATTATAACTCAATAAATATTGTCACTGTAGTTATGTTTGTCATGGAAATTCAAATGTTTTAATGACAAATTAAGTGTTCGTCATTGAAAATGGAAAACTACGGTGACAATACATGTCTTTTGATGACAACTTTTCAATCACTTACGTGATGAATTCATGAACCAAACTTTTATGCATCCCTTTTTAAAATATTTAATAAAGCATGTAAGTTTTCTCGCAAGAGTACGAGGAACTTGTAGGATGACGAGTTTGACTCGAGTTGATTCTCTCGAGGACAACTGTTCGGTCTTATCGGATATTTCTCTTCAATTCTCAAGCAAATAAATTATACATATAAATTGGGGGGTTTTTGAAGAATTTGAATTGACCATTATGAACTAAGCTATATTAAGGCTAAATCTAATTAAACTATTTATCTTGAACTAGATTATCAACTAAATTAACTAAACTAGATTAATTAACTAATTAATTAATTAATTAATTACTAATTAAAACCAATTAACAATTAAAAGGATCAAAGAAATCATTTTCAAAAAGTAAATCAAAGCTAAAAGTCCCAAACAGCATGCATAAAACGAATTCGATTAACAAATCAATCTAAACCAACTAGAAACTGCTAAGGGTTGCTGCTAAGGGTTGCTGCTAACCGTTAATGCTAACTGTTACTGTAAAAACTATGAATATTCAACGCATGAATGAACTTCAACCAAGCAGAACATCAAACATCTAATATTAAGCATGAAAAACTGAAAATAAACTAAGATTAATAAACCAAATACGTTCAGCGAATCCAAACGAAATACGTACGTAAACTAAATAATATTCAAAACTTGAAACCAAAGATTTAAAACTAAGAAACTAATTAAAGGTTTAAGAGTACTTGTTTAATCTACTGGAAACGGAAAGTACTTCGGCTATTCCGAAGAGTGACGCTGCAAATTGATCGAGAAACGGATGAACAGCGTCGAACGGGCTCCGGAACTCGTCTTCATCGAATCTTCGATTTCCTCATCGATCTCTGCATTTTTGGTGTTTTTGATCCGACTCTAAATCCTAGGATTATGTTTATGGTAAGTATTTAGGGTTAGCACATGCACACTCAGACCTAGATGCTTAAAATTCGGATTAAGGAGGGTATTTATAGATTTTTTTCCGCGAACTAGGCCGAAAAATCTATTCTGGGCTTCCTGGGCCCGCTAACGGTTACTCACTAACGGTTATAGCAACTGTTAACAGCAACCGTTAATTGATTTTATTTTGCATTTCGGGCAGAGGACATCGGTTATAAGGCAACCGTTATAGAAAGTTATCGTTAGCTCTTGAATTCAGCACTTTGATCGTTAACATCGGTTGTCAGTAACCGTTAAGGTTAGCGGTAACAGCTAACGGTTGGAGTGACCGCTAAGTGTAACCGTTAGCCTCAACGACAACGCTTTCAGCATCATAACCGTTCTAGAAAGTCTGTAAGCTTCAATTCTTGCTACTTCTTCCCCGGAAAGCTCGATCTTTGAATCTCGATCATCATAATTCATCTCTAACATGCTGAACTCTTCCGGTTACTTAGCTATAAAGTGAAAAACCACAAATAATCACTTATTTGCATCAATTTAGATTATGGTAAAACAAGTTGGAAGTACAAAATTACAAAAATAAGCATAAACTATCAAACTTATACCAAAAACAATAAGAAAAAATAAACTAAAATACCTACTAAAATCAAGACAATTGTGTGCTAATCAACTACCCCATGCTTTATTTGTTTGTTCATCCTTGAACAAACGTTAGATTCAAAGTGTAACTTAGAAAGAAAATAAGTTCGAGTAATGAGTCCTGCGTTGCTACATAGATAATTTTGAAAATATAGGCACTAGTCACACAACGTCAAACACTCCACCCTTATTACATTATCGCTTCAAAAGTAAATTCATGCATCCTCTCAAAGGGAAATATATAGGGGTGATCACTCAAAGCACTCAAGCAGTTGCTGCATAGGACGTGTATACACTCAAATCATACAAATACATGCACAATAAATAAGCACAATAAATCAATCTCTTTTCAATCGCAAATTAAGTGTGCTGTCAAAACTAAGAATCGGAAAAGGACTTTACGGGTTGTAATGTAAGGCTCTTTGGACGGGTATGGAATATATAATTCGTGTGTCTAAATAACTTACCCAACCTAATCTAATGACGAAGCAATTGCTTCACCTCGTTCAAAAATAAGAAACCTCACTAAACACTCATAACGTAGCCTTAAATATAGGCTATTCCTCAACTCGTAACTCTAACTGACTTGTAGCTCAAACCACTTAAATACAATCGAAGCTTAAGATATGCTTCGTAACACAACTCTTTTGCCTTTTAAACATTAGGCTTCATAAAATTAAATAAACAATAAAATTCAAGCCTTTAAAATCGTAGGCAATGACTAACATAGTTCAACTAGACTCACCATCCTTCTTTTCTTTTTCTTTTTTTTTTAATTTTGTCCCTTTTTTATTTTTCATGGGATCTTTTTCTTTTTTTTTAATTATTTTCTTTATTGAAGGATGGTGATCCTTTATTACAAAAACTCATAAAATCCCTAATAAAACTCACCAAAACACTAATAACCAATAAAATAACGAACTCCTACCCCACGCTTTTAATGGGTTTATAGGGGTCGACTCAATAAGATCACTCAAGGCTATAGGCATGGATTATTTGGCTATGATTGGCTCATTCGGAATTTATAGTGGCTAAAATATATGGATATGGCTGGAATAGGGTTTTTTCTGTGCCTTAACGTCATTTTCAAAGTCAACTACACACAACGGTTTCAAAGAGATATCAAATCAAAACTCATTCAAGTACATGCAATGATGATAATAACTCAGGCTACTCACTGGCTTTTTGCATTAAAGAGTTTTGTATTGACGCTGCTTTTAAGGTTTTGCGAAATCAGTTACGTCCAAGTACCATTTTACAATATATAAATAATAATTTTGAAAAATTATGCACGCTCAAAAGACTAGAACTTCAAATCATACTTAATTAACTTTGACAGGCAAGCCATACAAACCCAATTCAGCGCAGAAATAGCAATCAATCACGTCATAATTTTCAAATTTTTCCACAATTTTTCAAAATATAAGTCATACTCAACCATCCCCCCCTCTGAAAACTCGGCAATCCCCTGATTGCCATAAATGAGTATAAGAAAATAAAAGCAAGGGAGAAAGGGAATAAGAAAACATCCCTGAAAATAGTTGAGCCTCTCCAAAAGCACTCGTGCAATAATTCCTCGTATTGAACTCGTGATTGGATGTCTTGAATAAGAAAAACCTACAAAACAAATAATAAAAGCAACTAACTAATATTTTTTGGAATTTTGAATTTTTTCAATTTTTTTTTAAGAAAAAGAAAACGAAAAGTAAAAGATATGATTGTAATCAATTGCATCGCGCAAGTGCCTGGTGGCACATCGTTCGGGATTTGAAGCGGCCGGATTGCGGCTCAATGTCGGAAATGGCTGGATTGCAGCTCATCAAAAGGTTGCCGGACTGCGGCTAGCTTGGGTCAGATTGCGACCTCGATCGACAAAAAAATGAAATTCGTAAAAATAGAAGGCAAATGCTACTAGCGGTACCATGTAGCGGTAGGTTGCCTAGCGGTAAGATCATCGTGATCCCTGATTGTTGCGGCTAGCGGTAGGTTTAGTGATTGATCATCATCTTTAACACCTCGAATGGAACTAGCGGTAAGGCCTTGCAGTAGCGAGCTACTGCTATAACCGTTAGTTGTTAAGAATAAGCAATTTTATCGTATTTTCTGCACATCAACACACAAATAAATGTACCATGGCAATTGACACAATATAAAGACAAAAATAAAATAAATAAAAATCAAAAGAAAATTAAAGAAAGCAAAAACTAACGAACGCTTGGGTTGCCTCCCAAGAAGCGCAACATTTAACGTCGCTTGCTTGATGCGATTTGCTTGATCAATCTATGGCTCGTGGTGGACCCACGAACTCTCTCTTGCTACTATTTTGACTCTTCATATAGTTCTCTGGATAAGGCTTGCGTCGATGCTTGTGGATTTGAAAATTCGACACTTCATGCTCATTGTATAGGGTGGCTACTCCATACTCATCCATATCTTTTATTAAAAATGGTCCACTCCATACTGAATTCAGATTGGCCTTTGGATCGAACTTACGTTTATGATTATACGACACTTGTTGACCAATCTCAAACTGCTTGCACTTAAAACTCTTATTTTTGGCCTCCTTCGACTCTTTCTTCTTCTTTTTCATACAATCGTTGAAGTATGTCTCGCCCTTGTTCTTCACATCTATGAAACTTTCATTAGGGTCGAGGAAATCGTACATAAAATGATTCATCGGTGGCTTCAACTCCATATCTAATTCATTTCAAAATTCTTCAATAATATCGCTCATGTCGATTCCTAGTAACTCGATCAAATCTTCTCCACTTAAATGCTTCTCGTCGTCAAAATCATCAACCTCCTTACAGAAGTCATCTTCTTGAGTATCCTCCTCCTTCCTCCAAAATTCTGCGTCGTCCCCGTCACCTAAATCGTCTACAACTACTACTCCCATAAGCTCGTGAATGCATGATGTAATGGGATCAACGAACGAATAGTCATCTATCATGGCAGGGGTAGGAGTATTTTGAATATCCTTAAGAGAAAATGTCACTTGCTCGCCAAAAACAGTCATGGTCATCCTCCCTTTGTGAACATTGATTAGCGTATGCGAAGTTGACATAAACGGGTGCCCCAGTAAAATGGTATGTTCCGAGCTTGCGGTTGGAACTTCACCAACATCCAGAACCACAAAATAAACCGGAATGACGAGCTCTCCAACTTGTACTACTATTCCCAAGGGTCGTCGGGTTGAGCGATTGGCCAATTGTAGTCGCATTGTAGTCGATTTCAGTGGCCCAAAACCAAATTCTCTATAGAGTGAATAAGGCATAAGATTAATTCCTGCTCCGAGATCTAACATTCTTACTGCTTTTTGTCCATTAGCCAACTAAATAGTGATACATAAACTTCCAGGATCGCGTTCCTTGGGTGGCAATAGCTTCTTAAAAATTGTGCTAAATTCCTTCGACAATGTTACGTATTGATCCATCATTAAGCGTTTCTCCTTCGAAGCAAGTTCCTTGAAAAATTTAACATAAGAGGGCATTGTTTTGATTACCTCCAAAAGTGGTAGGTTGATATTGACATCCTTTAAGAGGTTGTATAGCTCCATGAACCTATTGTTCTCTTTCACTGGATGCAAACGGCTTGGAAAAGGAATAACATCTTTAATTGGTGTCGCTAATTGCTTTGGTGGTGATTGTTTAAGAATGTCGTCATTGCCACGTGAGTTATTTGGAGTCGTCCTTTGAATGGATCCAGGAACATATCTATTAGTGGATTTATGTAGCTTGTCTACTGGAGTAGAGACAATTTCCTCATCCTGGTCCACTATGCCATTGTCGACCTTCTTCCCACTGCGAAGGACATGAACTGCCGATGCCTGTTATGCTTGGCTTGGAAGTTTACCTCTTTCGTCCGAGAGTTTGGCTAAGTGAGTTGATATTTGGCCTATTGCTACTTCAAATTTCCTCTGCCCAGCTGTATTCTCAGATATAGCCCTCTTCATATCATTGATTTCGTTTCTAACGTCCGCGAGTCCATCTCGATTTTTAAGAGTCTTGACCACTTGATTCTGCTGCCAAACCAATAGCTGATCCGTTGACTGAACTTTTGTAGGTACCTACCCTTGCGTATTATTTTGTGGAGGTGGCAGTGGTGCTTGATCATATTGTGGTGGAGGGTATTGCGGGTCAGGTGGCATATAATTTGGGCTTCCTGGACCCCACTTGAAGAGAGGATTATCACGTTGCGGCTTGTACTTCTTTTGATTCCAATAATTTTGGATCGCGTTAACATCCTCATGCTGCTCAATGTTTTTTGGACACACGTCCGCTGAATGCTGGGGGGATCCACACTGGTTACAAGTCAGAGCCATCTTTTTTGCAGCGGCCTTGCTAGCTTGCTCGGCCTTCCAAGCAGCTAATTTCTCGTCAAATATCTCCTCACATTTTTCCTTGACTAACTTGCCATCATCTAAGTCAGGATCGGGGATGGAAATCTCATTGACCTTCATTTTACGAGGTCGAGAGTTGGTTTGTCGAGATTTCTCACTTTGCTTGCCAACACCCGTCTCACCTCGGTGGCTGTCAAATCTCCGAAATCTCCTCCTACTGCTACCTCTACCTCTCGTTTCTCGTTGTCGAATAATCCATCGAAGAAAAACTGGTTGGTTATCTCCGGAGAATAGCTGTGGTGGGGGCAAGCTTGAAAAAGCATCTTGTAATGCTCCCACGTTTCATGAAATAGATCCATCCAACTGTTCAAAGGTGGCAATTTGCCTCCGAAGATGCCCCGTAGTTTGGGCCGAATAGTACTGGTTTAAAAACTTCTCGCTGATCATATCCCAGTCAGTCAATGAGCCAGGCTCTAGGGATAGTAGCCATGACTTCGCCCTGTCCTTCATGCTGTACGGGAAACAAATCATTTGTACCTCCTCTTAGTTAAGGCCATGAACTACAAATCTTCCAACCTCATCAACAAAATAGATCAAAAATGCCAAGGGGTCTTCATGCGCACCTCCGTGAAAAGTCGGGAGTAAATTAAGTTGGTGCGGTTTGATCTCCACTTCTCTTACGGTGTGTCCAAGAACAATTGCTGACCTAAAAGGTACAACCTTTGGTCGTGCCAAGTCGCGTTGTCTAGGTGCTCGATCTCTCCTTGGTTCCCTAACTCGGTCATTAGCTCTCTCGTAGTGGTCGTCATATGCATAATGGTTCTCGCGCTCGTATCTTCTTCCGAAATTTTTTTGCTCGTAACCATGATCTTGATTCGCCAACCAAGCGTTTACGTGCCTTTGATTATTAGCATACGCATTATGATGTAGAAAATCTTCGTTCCTAATTGTCATGTTCTCGATGTTGTGTTGGCGAATAACGCTATTGTTCATCTCTTTGTTTGGTCTCATATTCGCCATGTTGGGATGGTGATCTATTACGTTGTGCTGCTGGTTAACTTCTTCATTTCTCCCCGCATCTTGTCTCTCATTCTCCACGTTTTGCTGATAATTAGCCCAATAGGCTCGGGGTTATGGTTATCCTTGCAAAACTATTGGTTCACTACCATACCCATGTCGAGTGGGGCGTGGTGGTGATCTTGGTGGGGAATCTCCGTTCCGAATCGAATATGCTCCTAACATCGTGTCAGGAACTTGGTCGCAAACAAAATCAGTCGCTGCTGAAGAATCATTCTCGAAAATAAGAACGGGTCTTGGTCTCGGAGGATTTGAACGGTGGATGTTGTCAATGAAAGGTGCAAGGTCGCGTTGAAGTGATCGTCTTCCTTGCATAAACTTAACAACACATCAACGTGCCAAATGGCAAAGACCAAGTGCGAAAATAAAAAGAAAATAATAATTCAAAAAGAATAAAAAGAAAAATATCCTTAATTCCTACTCGTTGTCCCCGGCAACGGCGCCAAAATTTTGAACCAAAATTTTATGAATCCCTTTTTAAAATATTTAATAAAGCATGTAAGTTCGCTCGCAAGAGTACGAGGAACTTGTAGGATGATGAGTTTGACTCGAGTCGATTCTCTCGAGGACAACTGTTCGGTCTTATTGGATATTTCTCTTCAATTCTCAAGAAAATAAATTATACATATAAATTGGGGGGTTTTTGAAGAATTTGAATTGACCATTATGAACTAAGCTATATTAAGGCTAAATCTAATTAAACTAATTATCTTGAACTAGATTATCAACTAAATTAACTTAACTAGATTAATTAACTAATTAATTAATTAATTACTAATTAAAACTAATTAACAATTAAAAGGATCTAAGAAATAATTTTCAAAAAGTAAATCAAAGCTAAAAGTCCCAAACAACATGCATAAAACGAATTCGATTAACAAATCAATCTAAACCAACTAAAAACTGCAAATGGTTGCTGCTAAGGGTTGCTGTTAAGGGTTACTGCTAAGGGTTGCTGCTAACTGTTAATGCTAATTGTTACTGTAAAAACTATGAATATTCAACGCATGAATGAACTTCAACCAAGAAAAACATCAAACATCCAATATTAAGCATGAAAAACTGAAAATAAACTGAGATTAATAAACTAAATACGTTCAGTGAATCCAAACGAAATACGTATGTAAACTAAATAATATTCAAAACTTGAAACTAAAGATTTAAAACTAAGAAACTAATTAAAGGTTTAAGAGTACTTGTTTAATCTACTGGAAACTGAAAGTACTTCGGCTATTTCGAAGAGTGACGCTGCAAATTGGTCGAAAAATGGATGAACGGCGTCGACCGGGCACCGGAACTCGTCTTCGTCGAATCTTCAATTTCCTCGTCGATCTCTGCGTTATTGGTGTTTTTGATCCGACTCTAAATCCTAAGATTATGTTTATGGTAATTATTTAGGGTTAGCACACGCACACCAAGACCTAGATGCTCAAAATTCGGATTAAGGAGGGTATTTATAGATTTTTTCCGCGATCTGGGCCGAAAAATCTGTTCTGGGCTTCCTGGGCCCGCTAACGGTTATAACAACCGTTAGCAGCAACCGTTAACTGCTTTTATTTTGCATTTCGGGATGACGAGAACGGTTATAAGGCAACCGTTATAGAAAGTTACTATTAGCTCTTGAATTCAGCACTCTGATCGTTAACATCAGTTGTCAGTAACCGTTAAGGTTAGCGGTAACAGCTAATGGTTGGAGTGACCGCTAAGTGTAACCGTTAGCCTCAACGACAACTGTTTCATCATCATAACCGTTCTAGAAATTCTGTCAGCTTCAATTCTTACTACTTCTTCACCGGAAAGCTCGATCTTTGAATCTCGATCATCATAATTTATCTCTAACATGTTGAACTCTTCCGGTTACTTAGCTATAAAGTGAAAAACCACAAATAATCACTTATTTGCATCAATTTAGCTCAAATTATGGTAAAACAAGTTGGAAGTACAAAAATACTAAAATAAGCATACACTATCCAACTTATGCCAAAAACAATAAAAAAAAAAAACTAAAATACCTACTAAAATCAAGACAACTGCGTGCTAATCAATTCACCGTCAACAAATATTATCACCTGTGATGACAATTTACATCAGCGTCATCAAAACCGAACATTTAGTGATGCGCTTGAAAAAATTATCACTTTTATCTAATAAGACAGTCATATAATGACAACTTCTGTGACGCTCAAATTTTGTCACCAATTATTTTTAGTGACGACTTTAAATGACGAAATGTATCATCATCGAACATCAGATTTCTTGTAGTGACGAGATTTATCAAAAGATAAATATAAAAAATATTTTTGATCATTATAGAGTTCTTAACCTAAAGATTTAAAATATAAAAGATATAGTATCCTCAACCAGTATCTTCTACCGATGCCTTGTTACTATATATTAACTATTATTTCTTATTGTTAAATGAATTTTTAATAATTAGATTAGATTTTTTTATTTACACACTTAAATAAATTCAAAACTTGTCGCATGTTCGACTTGTATCTAATTTCTGCTAATTTATTATTATTATTATTAAATATTTTATTTTATTATATTTAGATTTAATTTTATACTAACTTTATATTACATACTTATAAAAATTTTGAAAATGTCATATTCTCAACCTATGTTGTATTATACCAAATCCTAATAAATATTATTCATTAGTATTATTATAACTTGTATTTATTATGTTTAGATTTTATATTTTAACAAATCAATTACATACTTACATTATTGTAAATAACTCATAATTTATTTATGTTATATATTTGAAATCCTAAGAATATTTTAACTTATATTAAAAATACAACTTACTTAGATTAATACTAAATAATTAAGTTTTTTGTAATTAATACTATTTTATAAGTAATTTGTATTTTAATTAAAATAAGTAAAAAAACCTAATTATATATGACTTTTTATATATTTATATTAGAAGAATAAAAGAAAATATTGAATTAGAAAAATATAATAAAAGAAAGTTATTAAATTAGGTAAATATAAAAAAGGGGAAAAAAATATGATAAATGGAAATATAATAAATTAGGTAGAGGTTAGAATTCCTATAGTTTAGTAAGTATTCAAACCTCTGAAATTCGTCGAGTAAGCAACCAAACCATCAGAAATTACTTGTCAACCCGAAACTTCCTAAACAGACACATATGATAGAAGTCTTTTAGTTTAAGTATATAAGTGGGATAACCACTAATATAAATACATCTCTAAAACATTAGAAAATAAATACCAAAGCACTAGAATTACTGCTAAGCAGCACCCCATAAAAATACATTCTCGATTATTAAAAATATTCTATTGTTACAATTGTAAGTTTAACGGCAATATAAGTTTTCATTTTACAACATAGAAAAAGCACTTAACAATATTGATCAAAGCACTGTAACACACAATAAACACTTAATCACTGGTTATTATCACCAACAACGTTTGAGACTTGTGGGTGGAGATTTTTGGTGAGTTACTGTTTTTGGGTGGAGGTTTTTGGTATGCTATAATTTGTGTTCAAATAATCAGGGTTCAATGGAGGATGGCGAGACTTGTGGAATCTTACGAGACTAACAAGTGCAAGTTTAATGACAGTATAAGTTCCACTTTACAACATAGAAAAAACACTTAACATAATTATCAAAGCACTGTAACACACACAAAAAAAAATCACTTTATCACTGGTTATTATCACCAATAATGTTTGAAATTTGTGGGCGGAGGTTTTTAGTAAGTTAAAATTTATGATCCAAGTGCAAGTTTAATGACAATATAAGTTTCGAGACTAAAAAGTGCTAGTTTAATGACAATATAAGTTTTCATTTCACAACATAGTAAAAGTTCTTAATCATATTGATCAAAGTACTGTAACACACAATAAAAATCACTTTATCACTGGTTTTTATCACCCATAATGTTTAAGATTTGTGGGTGGAGATTTTTAGTAAGTTACAATTTATGATTGGAGGTTTATGTAAAGTTACAATTTCTATCCCAATAGTTACGAGTTAGTGGGGGAGGACGAGATTTCTGGATTCATGGGAGACTAATTTTCCCTTACTCTTCTTGCTCCAACAGACACATTCATTTTTTTCTTCTTTTGCTTTTTGTAATTACACAAACTCATTAAATAACAACCCTTGGATTATATATAAGTGGTGTAGATTAAGTTCTAGGTTCACAAATAAGGTTGAGGTCTCATTGGAACCAACCCTATATATGTACACGCGCGCGGGTTTGTGTGTATAATTGTTTAACATTCGTGTGTTACATGGGATTTATCAAAAGAAAAATATAAGAAAATATTGGTGGTAGTTACAAAGTTTTAAATTTCAAATCAAAATTTCAAAATATGTCTCAACCCGTGCCTTGTACCGATGTCTAATCTCTATTTATTGATTAGTTTTATTGTTGAATAATTCTTTATTTTAATATTTAGATTAAATTCGTTAATAATTTTATTCAACTACGTAGAAAAACTAAAATGATGTCACATTCTCAACCCATGTCTAGCCTATATTTATTAGTTGTTATTATTATTTAATATTATATTTTAATATTTAAATTAAGTTTGTTAATATTTTTTAGTTACATACTTAGAAATTCATATAAAATCATATTTTGAACTCGCATTGCATTGTACCAGTGTCTAATAAATATTTATTAATTATTATTATATAAGTTTATAATTTTATGATTAGGTTGAATTCATTAATAATATTTAGTTACGTACTTCGATTATTGTAAAAACTCGTAACTAATTTATATAAAATATTTGAAATTCTAAAAATAAAATTATTTTCACTATTTATAAATATAAATTATTTGAACTATTTTCATAATTAAGCTTTTTTTTGTAATATAATTAAATATATATATATATATATATATATATATTATTTTTGGTATTCCCATGCTCAAAATTTGGATCTGCAAATGCAAGAAATCTGCATTTGTACGCTATAGTGCATGTATCATTATAGGAAACAACTTATTGAGTCATAAATATGAGAATATTATTTTTTTAGTCCATCATATTGTCTATTTTCTAAAAAATGAACATGATATTGTCAAGTATCAAAACACGTACATTAATTTGGTAAAATTATCAAAAAAGATACAAAGTTATTCCGATCTGACTTTTTTTGCTGGCGTGGCATGATTCTATACTTTCTTCTCATTTTTCCTTACTTTGAAATATTAAATTGAAGACAAAAACCAAGGAAGAAATTCATTTTGATCCATTATATTGGCCACATTTCAGAAAAAGATACGTGATATTGGCCATCGTCAAACCACATCAGCTAAGTTGACCATTCATCAAAAAAGGTAAAAAAAAAAAAAAAAAGCTTGATTGGGGCTTTTTTTTATGTGTCATTATTTTACACTTTCTCATCATTTCTCCTTAATTTTAAACATTTTAATACAAAAAACTATTTTGCCCCTTAAACTTTTTCATTGTATCAAATTATTAATTTTAATAAATAAGAAATTAAAAGAATTAGTGATAAATATATAAATTTAAAATAGATTTTAAAAGTTATAGAATAAATAAAAAAATTTATATGATTTTTTATTATTAATAAGATTTTAATTAATAAAATCAAAATAAATCTGGAACATAAATCTCGAAAAATCATAAAAAATATAGATATTTATAAGAAAAACTCTGATTTTTTTCAAGTAAAATTTTATATTTTTTTTGTTATTTTTTTTGATTTATTTTATGTATATATATTTATCTCTAATTATATTAGTTAATTTATTTTTTATTAATAATATATTTTTTCAATATAAATTTCTATATTTATTTTATAATTTCTTAGTATTTATTTTATATTTTTATATATATTTATCTCAAATTTATATTAATTTTGTATTGATTCAAATTTTAATAATTAGATTAAAGGAAAAATAAAAGAAAATTGGAAATGAAAAGGGAGAACAAACAGGTTTGTAATGTTTATAATTATAGAAAAATGATAAAAGAAAAATATAAAATTATGCCACATCAGCAAAAACCTTGACCAGTCTTTTCTTTGGACCTTTTTTAGTTAATTTACCAACTTAGTGTACGTGGTTTTGATGATGACCAATGTTACGTACTTTTTATGAAATGTGACTAATAATGAACCAAAATGAATTTCTTTCTAAGGTTTTTTTTCTTCAATTTAACGGTTTAAATTAAAAAAATGATAAAAAAAATTATTGAATCTTGTCACATTAGCAAAAAGCTCAATCGAGATAATCTTGTACATTTTTTGATAATTTACCAATTCAATGTAGTGTTTTGATACTTGACAATATCATGGTCCATTTTTTGAAAAATGGACAATATAATGAACTCAAAAAATAATCTTCCCTCATAAATACTATTTATTTTAAAACTAATTCAAGAATTACATGGATTTTGTTTGTTTAATAATTACTCAAATTTGAGGAAGCATAAACTATCGTAATCGATTATGTGGAGTTCAAGCATAACTTCATATTTAATTAAATAATTCGTTTTTGAAATTCAGTTTGTTATGTTAAAATCACACAAAAGAAAATCTATTACCAATTTATTATCTCCCACGTATCCAGTAAAGCGTATACAATATTTTACTTATAGCATGTACACAATTGGCAATATTGTTGGAGCGAGGAAGAACATTTTTTGTAGGGTTTATTGGATGCTTAATCCTACCTTGGATTTATACGTGAAATAAGTATATGTTGTGAACTTTTCAATAAGAATGTCTAGTTAAATGTGATCAACTGAAGTTTAAAATATTAAGTTATAATGTATCTAATAAGAGGTGTTTTAACTATTTTAATAATGAGATAAAATAAATATACCCAATATGATTCAACTATTAAGGGTTATGATTTCTAGGTCATACGTATTATCATTATTATCATCATCTATTTTACTCTGCATCCCATCGTACATATAGAGAATGTCAAAGAGTTATGTGAAAGGATTAGATACGTATTGCCCTAAAAGTCCACCCCAAATTCAAACGATTATGGATTCAGGTACACTTATGTAAACTAGCTTATAATTCTTGATAATTCAATACGATGCTTTATTGTTTATGACGATAGTTTTACTAAGGTTATTTTTCTAATAAGTAGTATCAGAGCCACTTCATATTAATTTATTTATTGAGAATCAAATTATATCTCCATCTAAAATATCAATCGGTATTATAACATGGAACTCAATTTCAATCGGGTTTGATATTACTAACTCGAGATTGGGTTAATTATTTTGTTCTTGAACCTAATATTCTCTTTTTCGGATTATTGAGTTATGGATTCAGGCAAAACGATGCCAATAAGATTTCCCGTTTACAAAAATTGTTACTGTGGGTTTAATATTTACCCTTTAAAAAAAGAGAGAGACAGAAACTTACATTGTTTGCTGCTTGGATCCAGTTTATTTTTTATTCAATTAATGGATTTAGCATTTGGATTTTTATATCTTATAGATTTTAATGATGATGCTTATTTCGGATTTATTGATTCACCAACTCTTTTGTACTTCAATCATGAATTAAGGGCAAATGTTGTTCTTTCTCAGGTTAGGTGTAATCTTTAATTTTTAGAATTAGGACTTATGTTATTTGATTTTATATCATACAATTATTTCACATATCCCTTGTTGGATTAGGGATCCAAGAGTCTCGCATTTGGCTATATGTAACCTTTTAATTATATATCGCAAAATATAATTATATGAGCTTAACTTTGTTGTCAAATTCAAAATGTATATATATCCAATCCGATCCATAAACCTTATTGTTGGGCGTAGCTGACCGTCGTTTCGCCATGGTAGATCGGTATTAGTACACGCAACGGAACACCGAGGGGCAGATTGGTCCTTTTAAACTTTTCGTCGAGCTTTCTATAAGGCCCAGACAGTAATTTGCTACTGTCCGTAATTAGCCCAGCGACGAACCTTGTCGCCTTCGGCCCGCAGCAGCAGCTCCTCCGTAAAGCAGCCCGGTTCAGCAGCTGACCCAGCGGCCCGGCCCGAACAAGCCCGCTCGACCCTGAAACACAGAAATAACAATAAGGGGACTAAATCGAACAACAAGATGAACGATCTCGATATAATCTAACAATACACAAAGGTAAAGATAAAACTAGAAACGATACCGCCTTTAATCGTTGATTCACCGATACATAACGAGAACTAATCTTTCGTCGTGTAGTCGCCGGAACACGGGCGAATTGTAGATCTGAAAATACACGGCTCAGATCTCCATAACACGGCTGTTTCACCCCAAAAAATAAGACCAATGATATCCTGAAGCCTCGAATACCTTCCTGATCTGCACCACAAACACAAGTTAGAAAGGACCACCGGTGGTTTTCCGGTGGAAACCTCTCCAATGCTTAAGTCAGTAAGCGTTTGAGATGTTTCCTAAAAAATAAGAAAGAATGCTCAAAGAATGACATACCCCTCTCAGCTTTGGGGTTGAGATATTTATAGTTACTCCTAGTGGGGACTCCAGTCGGGATCTCGGGGGGCACATGCATCGAATCAAGGTCCGTTTAGGCAACCAATTCTGACAAGTGGTCCCACTTGTTTCTTTGCCAGGAATTTAGGAAACAGGTTTCCCCTGTTCCAGACCTTCCTTATTTCTTTCTCCTGTATTACCTCGGTATTAATATCAGTCCTGACTCTAGTCAGGTCTTCCTTGTTTCAGCCCTCTAGGATTTCAGCAACATTCAAGGAACCAGAACTGTCGTGATCCAGCTCTTCTTTTCTTTTGTGTCTCTGCAGTCCAACAGGTCAAATCTTGCTATAATGAGAATGAGCTCTATTCCTTAGAGGACTTAACCAGGTCTTTCACCCAGACCAGGCTAAACTTTTAATCCCTGGAACTTTAGCTCAGCATAATCTTCAAGCCATTAGTGATCTGATAGCTAAGTCAGAGCTACCCCAAACCAGGTCTAGCGTATATGCTGCCCTATCAACTCCTCCCCCCGAACAGTTGGGTTAGATCTGTAATATTCCAAGGCTCTTTTTGAAATAAATGAGGTCGTTTTGTCCTTTATGGTTTCTCGTACTGGGAGAATCCCGAGATATCCGCCTACCAAACAGTCCTAATTATTGGCATTAGTGGTGTCGGTTTGTTTTCCCAAACAGTCCCCATTCCAACACGTCTCTTCTGTAACTGACACCTTGGTGGCGTGTGATTTGACCTAAGGCAGTTGGCGCTCCAGCTCACCACATAAAGTACTATTCACATTAAATGCGGGGATCCCCATCAATCCCGTCCTCGGTTTCCGATTTTCAAACTCACCCACTTTCTTTTTGTCCCTCCATATTCCTTCTTTCTCATTCACTTTTTCAAATTCTGTTTTTTAACTTTTTTCATCTCTCCCTCTTCTCTCCAGTATCTCAGCGGTTTTTTATTTTCGAAATCTGCCTCTCCGATTATTTCACAAACCAGGTAATTTCTTTCCCTATTTCATAATCTTTCAATTATGTCTACTTCTTCTTCTCATTCCGATTCCACCGGGAGGATCCCCCCAGAAGGGCCGGTGAATTCTACCTCCTCCGTGGATATTTCTTTTTCCGAATCGCCCACAGCCACTTCCTCGGAGAGAACCTTGGAGGTTCTCCGAGAAAGGCCTCCGGTAGCTTTACCAAATCTCCCTCTCGATAACACAGTCTCTATAGTTAGTAATCAAACCCTCCGAAATATCCGCGCCTCTTTTAACATTTCCGATGATTTCTCATTCACCAGTCCAGCGCCGGATGAGAGGGCTTCATCACCTCCTCCTAATCATTTAACCTTTTATGTAGACCAATTTCAGTCCGGCCTGAGCCTCCCCGTTCATCCTTTTATAATAGCTATTTCCCGGATGTACCATATCCCGGTACAACAGTTTTTGCCCAATGCTTTCCGCGTTATGGCCGGATTTCATTTAGCAACCCAATATTCTGGGATTGTTCCGACAGCCCAKCTTTTCTTTTCTTTATTTCAGGCGAAGAGCTCCCCTGGCTTCTTCTACCTCTTAGGACGACCAGACGTCCACTTCTTGATAGGTCTTCCTACATCCCACAAGGCCTGGAAGAAGAATTTCTTCTTCGTCCAGAGCTCAGGAGATTGGGGTTTTCCATCTACCCCTATCAATTTCATACATCCCCAAGTGCGTTTATCCTGAGGTGACAGACCATCACACTTGGGCGAGAAAATTGCCCTCCTTAACCAAAACCCTTTCGACCTATCCAAAATTCTTACCACCAAACTCTTGAATTTCTTCAAATCCCAACAAGGGAACGTGCCTCTGCCCATAGAAATTGGTATTTTCTTAGAATGACCTGGTTTTACTTTCCTTCCGTTATCGTTTCTTTATTTTTTAATTGCTTCATTCTTTTATCTCAGCAAATATGTTGCAAGCGAAGATGAAGGCCAAAGCCCAGAAGGTTGCGGGAGGAGCCTCCTAGGAGAGCCTTCTAGAGATTCCCCAACCCCGGAAGAGGTCATCCCCGTGGCACCTCTCCAGAGTCAACCCCTGGCGCTCTCCAGGGCTTCTGAGCCCGAGGCGATTCTTCCCGGGACAGTAAGGAAGAATCCTGAACGGGTGAGGGGGTCAGTACGCGAGCCAACAGCCCCATCCTCTGAGAGCCCCGAAGAGGAGCAGCAATTGAGAAGGCAGAAGCGGAGCCGAGCTGATCTCCCATCCGCTCCTCGAGACCTTCCCCATACCTCGATTAATGTTTGGTTTTTCTTATCACCCACCATTGCATTTGATCTCATTTATTGAGTGTTGTGTATGTAAGTTACATTAATGACATCAACCTATACGAGATTAAGCAACCCATATGTGTCCAAGTATCGAGTGCCTTTACAAATTGATGTTCCTTATAATCTTCATGGCACATATTGACCTCTTTATGTCGGTGTTCAAGTTCCATGAGTCTCTATCCCACTTAGCCTCGAAATGTGAGCCTATAACATCGAGGATTTCCACTACAATCTACTCCCGTTGTTCCATGGCCTTTCGAGCGAGGATCCCCTTTCCTTCTACCTTTAGTATGACACCGTCAGTCACTGATTCCCTCTTAAGGGCCTCACCATATATCAAGTGAAGATGCGGGTCTTCTCATTTTAATTGTGGGGTCGGGCACTTACATAGATTAATAATGCAAAGCCTGACTCAATGCTATCTTGGCAGGCAAAGTTTGAGGGTGAGGATATGGATATGGATTCGAGCATCGCCCCCCTTATCCAAGTTGATGAATTTGTGTATGAAAGTGTGGGGGTGATGCCAATAAAGGTTCCGGTGGTGAGCGATGACTTGAGCTCGTTGACTTTTCTTGAGAATAAGAGTGAGTTGGTGGGCCCTGTATTTGTGGAAGATCATGAATATAACCCCTTTCTATTCGATGAAGACGTATTAGTAGATGAGTGCAAAGAGGTTTTACCCATGCAAATATTGAAAGATGTAGGAGATTTGAGCTCACTTGCTCTTTTTGAGGACGATGGACTTGTGCCAACTTTAGAGGTTGAGATTGTCAAGCCCCGCTTAGCACCACCCGAAGCTTTATTTGAACATGAATTTGAGGTGGTGGAAGAGATAGTCGAGAAGGAGTATGATTCCACTACCCCTCTATTATGCCCGGATATTTCATTACGTGATTGAGGAAAGGAAGGAGCTTGAGTTGTTTGATTTTTGTTCCTTTTGTGCACAAGATTTCCTAGTTATTCTAGCAACCGAACCTCATTCCACACTACTATTGAATTTCAATATCTTCTTTGTGATTGACTACTCGTGCTTTCGGCCTCCGAAGCAAGTTGGAGTTTTTATCTCTCTCATCCTAGAACTTTCTTGTCATGCCCGCCTTGATGATTATCATCGACCATTCTTGCTCTTGGAAAACACTAAGGCGTGATAAGGTCGTCACCTCTTTTTGGATTTTAGATAGCATCGGTTGTATAAGTCGTCGATCTTTAGACGTTAAACAAGCAATTATTAGGAGGAAACCCAAGTTCTTGCTTTTCTCTTTTCTTCTTTTGATATTTTGGGAAGATTGACCGAAGTTTAAAGTCTTATTTGCATGCCCACGACCATTTTTGAATAATAGGAATTCTGCTCGAGAAACAGTAGAAAAAGGAGCAAAAACGAGCTCCATTGACTTCATGCTGACCGATGCAAGGTCCCGTCAACTCCCTATCAATCAATGAAAGACTCTCTATTTCCCTGTTGACAGCCCATCGATCGACAAGAAATTAGTATGTTATGTTACTATTCTATTTCTATGAATGTTTTAAGCTTTATTTTCTCATGTATTGTTTGTATTTTGAATGTCAAGCTTTTCTTGTTTTGTTAATGAACTTGATTTTTTCACCATTGTTATCTTCTTACTCGTTTTCAAGCTTCTTTCCCCTTTTCTCTTAGTGCAGAAAGTTGGTGGAGATGGGTAGATGGGTTTATCTAAAATAGTCATTTCTTGCACTTAGTTGTAATTGTAGTCTAGGTTCTTAACTAAGATGTATTAAAGCATTGTAGTTTCTTTGACTGTCTAGTTGTATTTTAAATGCTCTTTTCTCTCCTAGCTTAGTTTTTTATTTTATTTGAGTATGATTTATGAGTTTATGATTTCATTAGCTTGAACTATGAATCGTATTTCTTGATGATTGCAGGGTAAAGTTCATGGGTCTACTGCCTACATGAGTTTAGGTCCATCAATTAGCATTGTTGGGTGTTTATTTTATAATTTGAGATTGATAACCCTAACTTGTAGATTGTGTTTGATTAAATGCCAATTAATCGTAGAGAAGAGTCTGGTGCCCTAGACCCTCGCTTTATTAGTCCTTTCAAAGTCCTTGATTTCATTTCTCGTTATTTAAATTCTCTTCATAGTTTCTAAAACTCAAAACTCAAATTTGATCTTGTTTTTAACTTATCGTTTTCCTTAGTTTCTTATTCATAAATCAAACATAAAAGTCGCCCCTGATTAGTCTTACTCGTGAGGTTCGATTTAAATCACCTTACCGCACTACAATCGACTTTGTTCTCTTGTGGGTGATCCTCAAATATTTGTAAAACGTAGTGTGTTTCAGATCACTTCAGTTCACTACCGCAATTGCACATTTAATTATGATAAATATTAATCTTCCATTTGGCCTATGAACATTCACATAAATTACAGGCACACAACCTTTTATATTGTGAAATAAGTTAATTTCCACAAGAGAGGTCATTTTTTTAATGCGGGAAACGCTCGATTCTTTGAGGATGTTGAGTTATTAGGGGAGATAGAGTTAATGACTTTGTCTTCGAAGAGGAATATGTGGATATTCCCATGAGTGTTGTTGGCATTGTCAGGATTTAATTCCTGATCTGTTCAAGGAACAAATCAAGATAATGTCGGAGCACCTTCCCGTTTTGCATGTAATTGTGGTATTTTAATCATGTTTTTAAGTCAGGTTTTATGTTGGTTTTAGCGGTTTTTGAGACGATTAGTTAATTTATAAGGTTGTTTCTCTCGTCTTATTATTTTTCGTGTTTCTTTTTGATTTTATACTTAATATGGTTTAATGGGTTTAATTAATTTGAGATTTAGTGTAATTCTTGGGTTTTGATATTCAAAATTCTCATTTAATAGGTGGCTTAATGACTTGAATTCAAGCTAAGGCATTGAGGAAAAAACTCAAGTCCAGCTTTGCCTATTTGCATGCCTAAATTGGTGCCAAGAGCAAGCTCCAAAATGGCTAACATTCTGGAATGGTAGCGTACCCTTGCCCAAATCCACGCCTAGCCTTGGAACAATAAAGGGCACGATTTCTGCGCCCAAACTCGCACCCAGGGCAGCTGCAAGCCACGCCCCCGCGCGCGTAGTTCCCGCACGTACTCAGCAGCGCCCGCACAGCCTGCCGACAGCGCCCGCAGCCCACGCGCAGCGCCTGCACGCCCGCGCCTGACGCCTGACGCTCGCCTGCCAGCGCACCCGCCCTCGCTCATTTGGCGCCCAAGGCCACACCCAGCAGCCATGCGCGCCCAGGCTAGGCCATTGCCGAGCCACCTAGAGCCAAATCGAGCCAGATTGAGCCAAATCATGCCCAGGGTCGAGTCAAGTGGCTAGAAAGGTTAACACGGGTCAATTTTGATCAAACCTGAGAATTTCAAGCCTTTTTGGCTAATTTGGCCCATTTAAACCAATTAAATCTATTATAAATAGAACGTTACTCTCATTTTGTAACACCACCTCCTCCCAACCCATGCTTGGGTTTGGGACTTAATTTCTCTCTCTAGATTTAATTTCAAGCATTTCCTTGGATTTGTAAACCTAAAAAGAATTCAAGTACTCCCTTGGATTTTTATTTTGCTTTGTAATTTCATTCAAGCTTTTGGATTCTCTTTTTTAATTCAAGTTAGTTTTCTTTAGTTTTCATGCTTTTCTTCATTTTCATGCTTATTCTTCAATTTATGCATTTTTCCTTAGCTCATAAATTTCTTGTTAGATCTTGTGAATCATCCATGGAATATAGGTGAGTGACACACCAAGATCATAGATCGAGTCCTTGATCATCTTTGTTTTGAGTCTTTCATATGCTTTATTCTGGTTTAAATTTTCATGCATAGTTTTAGGTTGAATATTAGATCTACTCTTCGTTTCTTTTTTTTTTTTTAAAGATTTAAACTTTCACGTCAACTTTTATTGCTCTTTCTATAGGTGCTTTAGATTGTTGCTAATTTGTATTTTTAGAGTTTTTATGTTCATGCAAGCATAGTTGTACCTTAGGTTGCTCTAAGTGTACTTGATGAAACATAGCTTTTACTTGCATATTTTTATTATTGCTTTGCACTTTCAGTTTGGGCATACGACCGAGGCATTCTACCTACTTGAATTTTACATTTCCTGGTTAGTTGATTTTCGTTATTTTTCATTTATTTCCATTTTCATTTATATTCAAAAGCTAAACACCCCTCGATTCTTACATAGCAATCGAATTCCGATAATATAAAGCCATGAACCCACTTTTCTTATTTCAACACCACTAAAAATCACAAAATAAAATGGCGTCGTTGTCGGGGATTGACCCGGGTCACCCGCGTGATAGGGGGAATACTCACCACTATTTTCGTTTTTATTTATATTCCTAAAGCTAAAAACACTTTGATTCACACAAACAATCGAATTCCGATAATACCAAGCCATGAATCCACTTTTATTTTCAACACCACTAAAACTACTCTTTCAAAATGGTGCCATTGCGACTCAGCTTGTTTAAGGCTTTCGATTTGCTTGTAGTTTCTTTTTGTTTCTAGATTTCTTTTGTATTTGATGTTTTTCCTAAGTATGTTAGGTACTTGTGGTTATGGTGAATACATTCCCAACATGGGAAGGCATGGTTCAAACCATGTTGGGAATGGGGTGATGTATAATAGATTTGACAACGTGTGAGGACATGGTGCAAACCACATTGCCAATGGTGGATTCGACTATGGTCAACCCAACATGGGAGGGCATGGTGCAAGCCATGTTGGGTCGAGCGGCTTCATGGGTTCAAATGGTTCTTATGGAGGTTACGGAGCCCCTACTCCTCAAATTCCGAACATGTATAATGGAGGCTTTGTTAATCCAAATGTGATCGTTAGTAACCAAAATCCAAATTCCACTCCGTATGAAGGATACGGTGTTCTGAATCACTTCCCGAATATGCATAATCCAACATCCGGTCCATATGGTGCTTTTAATGCTCCCAATCAATGCATGAACATGTATAATGGTGGCTTCGGGAATCCAAATGGAAATATGGTTGGTAAAAATCCGATTCCTGGCTCGTATGGTGGTCTCCCAACTTATAATTTATCCGCTAAAGATCTCGATGCTTATGAGTTTTTT
Organism: Phtheirospermum japonicum; assembly: GCA_014905375.1. NCBI lineage: Eukaryota > Viridiplantae > Streptophyta > Magnoliopsida > Lamiales > Orobanchaceae > Phtheirospermum > Phtheirospermum japonicum. The sequence continues at coordinate 135,202 of BMAC01000154.1, forward strand.
GGAGGAGGGAGCTCCATTGTCGCAAGTGGCCCCCCCATTCGCACTATGGGGGATGTTAACAAACCCTTTTGGGGGGTGTTCACTACTCTCAAGCCAAAATCTTCTCAACCAATATATTCTAATACTCATGTAATGAGCTTGGCTTTATCCTCTACGGATCTTGAGTCGGTAAATAAAATAGTGGCTTTAGAGGATCAAATCGCTAAGTTGTTTAGCCCAAGCCCGATTCCCTCGTGTGCATCGTGTGGATTGTTTGGTCATGATACCACGTCTTATCCTTCAAGTCTCTCATTTAATATGCCTATGTCTCATTCGGAAAAAGTATATGGAGGCCATGGATATTCGGTGGGATCCGGTTGTGCTATACCATCTTTTGCTCCACCGCCAACTCATAATTCTCTTGTTACTTCTCACGTGGGACAATTTGGTTCGATGATCCCGGTGATTGCTCCCACCCCATCTCCCGATCCGGATCTCTTGGTCATTACGCGGTAATTATCAAGTCCACCTTCACATACTCTTCCGGTCACGATCCTTGATAAGTGTGGGGTGGTTGATAATACGGTTGTCTTGCCGTCGGAAGAGGACGTGATTTCATTTCTGAGTGTTTTTACTCCTCTTGACCCTTTACCTTTTACTTCAAAAAAATCTTGCAAAGAGTGGATACATATGGACTTGATCAAGAATTTTGTCGAGCGAGTTTATATGGAGGAAAGGAGCATTGAGGAAGAGGTTGTCTGGGAAGTCTATATTGAGGATCGTTGTGAGGATGATGAGCCCCTTGTTTATACCAATGAGCCCATTGTGTTTCAGTGTGCCAACGACTTGAGTGAAGGAGATTATGATTGTGTCGTTGAGGGAACCGACCAATTGTTGGTGGGGGAGGTGGAGATTTTTTTTGATAAGATTAGAAAGCCTGAAGAGTACCTTGAGGGGATCGGTGATTTGTTCGAGTTAGCCTCCAACGAGGTCGAGAGGAGGCACAAGCCCGAGTTTAAGCCTCCTCCATATCCCCTCAAGCGTGTGTATTTGGAGAAAGAGGAGAACAAGCCGATTATCATCTTTTCCAATCCGGAGCGAGAAGAAGAGGAGGAGTCGATTGAAGAGCTTAAAATTTTTAAGGGTGTAATTGGTTGGAGACCCAGAGGTAATAAGGGAGATAGTCCTTGGAATTACTTGCATAAACTCGTCTTGGAGGATGATGCAAAACCACCTCGAGAATTTCAAAGGCATTTGAATCTAAAGTTTAAGGAGATAGTGGAAGACGAGAAGATGATCGAGGGTGAAAAAGGAAAGTTATTGGCCACTAGGTCTAAAACGGAATGGAGGATGTTGATCGAGTTTAAGAAGTTTCATGCGGCCACCAAGTAAGATTGTTTACATCCCCCGTCTATCGACCACATGATGGAAAAGCTAGCCGGCCATTACTCCTTTTATTTTCTTGATGAGTCGTCGGGTCACTTCAAAACCACAATTTCACCCGAAGATCTACCCGTGACGAATCGTACTTGCCCGATTGGAACAATGGCCGGCCACTACATCTATTAGATCTTGGATGAGGTTTCGGGCCACTTTAAAACCACAATTCCACCCGACAAGGAAGATAGGGCTTTAGTGGCTCCTCTCATTTTCTTTCCCCCTTGACCAAAAATGGAGTTCGCCAAGCTAGTGACGTAAAACAAGTGCTTCTTGGAAGGCAACCCATGTTCTTTTCATTTATTTCTTTTATTTTTACATTTCTTACTTTCTTTCTTTCTTTCTTATTACAAACTAAAAACATAAAAAATTTAAAAGATTTATAAAAAAATTGTTGTCTTTTGGTTCTTTTTAAACCTTGTTTTGTTTTGATTCATGTACATATTTTCTTATGTTTTTCTTTACTTTGTGTGATTTTCCATTTTAGTGTTTCGCTTCCCGACTCCACCCGTTGCCGATTTGATAAGCTAATAGCGTTCTTGGAGTAGGGGGAAACAAGCCAAACTCAATTTTCATTGGAATTGCTTGGATGCTTAAGTGGACCCCACCAAGCTCGACCCAAACTCGCTCGGTTACGGAAGTTTCTATTTCACCCCCCTTTTACGTGATTTTCATTAAAATACAATGAGGTCATTGCATGGTTTAAGTGTGGTGTGGGTAGGTGGTTAGGGTCCGGGTTTTCAAAAGCACGATTGTCTTTCTTAACTCGAGCCTTGGCGAAAGTGACGCATTCTTGGCGAAGTGACGCTTATTAATTGCACATTTATATGGTTGATTCGTTTTTATGTCTTTTGTGTCTTTATTACATTGTTGAGAAATCACCATATATATACTTGGAAGTTTGAATAGTTTACTTGTCGGGTTTTTACATGTTTATGCCCTCTTGTGCAATTAGTTGAATTTTTGTTCTTCGTCCAAAACCCGCCTATATATATATAATCAACTTTTAATCGTGAAAAGATTGCAACGTTCTAAAATCTCTTTTGATTTTATTTCCAAAACCCGATGCAAACTAATGAGTAGCCTTGTGTGAATTATCGGTTTTGCTTGAATTTTTATGGAAATTGCATTGAGGTGGCATGATTTTGCTCCTGCATGATTGAATTTTGAAATGACCTCGAGACACATATATCACCCTTATTCCGGCCATATCCAAATATATTAGTTACTTAAAAATCCCAAATGAGCCCCCTTGAGCCTATGCCCCATTTCTTGTTAGCCGAACTTGATTTTAACTCCTATATCTTCATAAATTGCGAGGTGAGAGTTTATATTGTGAGTTGACTAGAAATGTGAGGGAATCAATTATGGGTTTTGGGTTTTGAGTTGATTATACAAAAAAAAAATGAATTAAAAAAAGAAGAGAATAAAACTCCAACACAAATCACGAAAAGTGATAAAACGTGCGTTCAAGAGAAAAACCTAATTCAAAAAGGCTAAGTTTGGTAAAAAGAAGCAAATTAAAAAAGCTCCTAAGTGTTGTGAAATAAAGTCTGAAAAGTGTGTGAGTGTACAAAAGGGTTTCGAACGAAAGTTTGGTAATTTGGGGAAGGGTGAAGCGATTTTAAGCTTCGCTCTTTAGAAGTTAGGATTTCGTGAGTTATTGATCACGTTCTATCGTGTGTTAGCCACTATATCCATATATTTCATACCTTACCAAAGAGCCAACATTACAACCCGAAATACAGATCTCTTTCGATTCTTGTTTGGTCATGTACAATGGGTGATTTTGAGTTTCTAATTTGTGAAATCCTGACGAGATGCATGCATTGTCCGACTTGAGCGTATACACGTCCCATATAACAAACCTTGAGCGAATTGAGCGAACACCCTCAAAATTACATCTGTGAAGAAGTCATCGATTTGGTTTTCATATTGAGAAAGAGTAATACGAGCAATGCTTGACGATAACGAGTTTATGTTGATACTTTCCTTATATTAAATAGGATAATCACAAGGTTTTTCTTTTTACATAATGTTCATTGCATGTACATTCTCGATTCTTTTCGTTGTTCGAGAATGAACAAACTGATAAGTGTGGGGTGGTTGTTCTGCATGTATTTGTGGTATTTTTCTCATGTTTTTAAGTCGGGTATTATATTGGTTTTAGCGGTTTTTGAGTCGATTAGTTAAGTTATTAGGTTGATTCTCTCGTTTTATTGTTTTTCGTGTTTCTTTTTGATTTTATACTTAATATGGTTTAATGGGTTTAATTAATTTGAGGTTTGGTGTAATTCTTGGGTTTTTATGTTCAAAATTCCTATTTTATAGGTGATTAACACGAATTTGTCTTGATTTTTATTAGTATTTTAGTAAGTTTTTGTTATTGATTTTAGTAATAGTTGGATAGATTGGGCATATTTTCGTATTTTTTTGTCTCCGGCTTATTTTATCGTATTTTAATCACATTTAATTAATTTTATGTTTAATTTAGGTATTTTGAAGTATTTTGGTCTGGAGATGGTCGAGTGTGGGCTTACGAGTGGAGTTTTAGCGAAATTGGGCCTCGATTTGAAGTATTACGGATGACACTAGGTACGTTGCCGACACTGGGTTACCTAGTGTTCGAGTCCGACGCTGCTAAGAAGCGCGTTCCACGCCCGACCATCCTGCTGAAGCCTTCCAACAGCGGCCGACAGCCCCCACCCAGCGCCGAGCCGTCTCGGCCAATGTCGAGCCATTTCGCAAAATTGCCAAGCCAATCGAGCCCAACTCGACCCAAATGGTCTAGAATGACCATTTTGGGTCAAAATTGGTCAAGCAGGGACATCCAATCTTATAAGGCTTAATTGACCCATTTACCCCTAATTAAACCTATTATAAATAGAAACCTACTCTCATTTTGTAAAGACGCCTCCTCCCAACCCATGCTTGGGTTTGGGACTTAATTTCTCTATCTAGATTTTAGATTTAATTTTAAGCTTTCATTGGGCTTTTAAGCTCAAGAAGAATTCAAGTACTCCCTTGGATTTTTATTTTGCTTTGTAATTTCATTCAAACTTTTGGATTCTCTTTTTAATTCAAGTAAGTTTTCTTTAATTTTCATGCTTATTATTTAATTTATGCATTTTGCCTTAGCTCATAAATTTCTTGTTAGATCTTGTGAATCATCCATGGAATTTAGGTGAGTGACACACCAAGATCATAGATCGAGTCCTTGATCATCTTTGTTTTGAGTCTTTCATATGCTTTATTTTGGTTTAAATTTTCATGCATAGTTTTAGGTTGAATCTTAGATCTACTCTTCGTTTCTTGTTATTTTTTTAAAAGATTTAAACTTTCACGTCAACTTTTATTGCTCTTTCTATAGGTGCTTTCGATTTTTGCTAATTTGCATTTTTAGATTTTTTATGTTCATGCATGCATGGTTGTACTTTAGGTTATTTTAGTTGTACTTGGTGAAACATTGCTTTTACTTGCATGTTTTCATTATTGCTTTGCACTTTCAATTTGGGCATACAACCGAGGCATTCTATCTACTTGCATTCTATATTTCTTAGTTAGTTTATTTTTGTTATTTTCCGTTTATTTCTGTTTTCATTTATATTCAAAAGATAAAAACCCCTTGATTCTTACATAGTAATCAAAATCCAATAATACCAAGCCATGAATTCACTTTTCTTATTTCAACACCACTAGAAATTACAAAACACTTACGTTCCACAAATTATTCCAAATCAACAAATGATACAACCTCAAGAACCAATGCCATTGAGGAGATCCACTAGGTAAAGAAGAAGTGCAATTTTAGATGATTGCATTGCATTTCTCCAAGAAAATGAGGTTGACATTAGATTGGTGAAAGATGATCCTATCTACTTTCATCAAGCCATTGAAACTCAAATTCTCAAAAGTGTAAAAATGCCATGATTTAGGAGTTACGTCTATGAGGAACAATGATGTGTGAGAACTTGTCCCATTGCCAGAAGTTGTGCCCATTGGTTGCAAATGGATATTTAAGACCAAGAGGGATTCAAGAAGGCATCGATTATAAAGAGAGTTTCTCTCCAGTTTCTTCAAAAAACTCTTTCAGGATTATAATGTCATTAGTTGCATATTTTAATCTCGAGTTGCATCAGATGAACGTAAAGACGGCCTTCCTCAATGCCGACATTGATGAGATGATTTATATTGTCCAACTAGAAAACTTTTTTTTGAAGACTCAATGAATATGGTTTGCAAACTTAAGAAATCCATCTACGGGCTCAAGCAGGTATCTAGACAATAGTATTTCAAGTTTTATCAAGTGATCATGTAAATTGGTTTTGAGATGAATTTGAGCGATGATTGTGTATACCATAAGTTCTATGGGAGAAATATATATTTCTGGATTTGAATGTCGATCATTTGGCATGCCAACAATGATACTAATTGCACGACACTATGAGATTTCTAGTTAAGAATATTTTAGAAAAAAGATCTTGGTGACGAATATATTTTGTTAGTGATACAAATATAGCGAGATCATTCTCGAGGTGTTCTAGGAATATCACAAAAGAGCTATATCAATTTTTTTTAAAGGTATGACATGCATGATTGTAAACTAGGAGATAACCCTGTGACTAAGGGAAATAAATTTTGTCTCAAACAGAGCCTTAAGAATAAATTGGAGGAAATAAAATTCAAAAGATTCCTTATGCTTCATCAGTAGGGAGTTTAATTTATGCTCAAGTATATATGAATCCGAATATTGCGTTCATTTTTGGGATGTTAGATAGATATTTGAGCAAGCCAGGACTAAACCATTCAAAGGTAGCTAAACGGGTCTTGAGGTACTTAAAAAGATCAAAAAATTAAATGCTCACATATCGGAGGTCAGATCAGGTTTATATCATTGAATCTTCTGACTCCGATCATGTTGGATTCCAAGATAGTATGAAATCTACGTCAGGCAATTAGTTCATGCTGGCTGGGGATGCTATATATTGGAGGAATGCTA
>BMAC01000154.1:143828-207924 GCA_014905375.1 Phtheirospermum japonicum
ACACAGACAACAATTGAATGGCTTTTTTGACGAAATATCAACTGCACATTGCAAATAACAAATCTCTTATTGTACTTGTTGTTATTTACAACAACAAAAAATATATTTTAGGTTGTAAAGTGTAAAACTTATGTTGTTGGATATAATTTACCCGTATTATACATGACATGTTTATTTGCAATCTTCGCCTTATATTCCGTAAAAATGGCCACCAAAATGCTGGTGTATCACATGCAGACTTTTTGATGAAAATTGAGTCGAACGTTGCAAATAAAAAATGTCATATAATATGAATTTTATTTGCAACAATTTTTTTCTTATGTTGGAAAGCATAACAAACCCTTTAATACATGTTGCAAAAATCTTCATATATATATATATATTATATAATTATATATATATATATATATATATATATATTGTGTGTGTGTGTGTGTGTGTGTGTGTGTGTATAGAGAGAGTAATATTATGAAGGAAATTGTGCAACTTTAGACACAATTTTTTTTATAGTTCGTTTATTTTATGAAATAATTAATGTACAATCATGTTCTACTTCGCTTGATCATAAACATTGTATACTTATTCTCCCAAAATGATATTTTGATGAAGGAGAGATTTAAGACTCAAATTCTAATTGTTGGAGTCATAATAAGATGGGCAGGACTCTTGTTAGTCCAGATTAATGGGTCTCTCCCGTTAGTCCAACCCATGACTCGACCCACAACCGGATCCAATTTAATTCATATATTTAAATTAATTTGTTCAGAAAATTTGGGTATTTTCTCCATCTCCACGACATTCATCACAGGAATTTCGTGTCTCTCCTCTCCATCGGCGCATCTCCAGCCCAACCCATCTCCATCGCTCCAACCACCATCGACGCATCTCCCATCTCCATCGCTCCAACCACCATCTCCTAACCCCATCGGCGCCCAACACAGATTTTGTTTTGTCTTTCCACCATACACAATTTCTCCATCTTCATCGGTCGTTTCTTTTCGCCACCGCCGTCAGCCTCTCATCGTGGAAAAATCGCAGTACCAGGTAAAAAAATTCTTCAACAATCAATTTGATTTTGAACTAATTGTATCAATTTTGTTTCGACCTAATTCTGGAAATTTCTGTAATTGTTCGCAGCTTTTGGATAAATTTACAAACTACATAAGGAAATTGAAGACGAGATGGGTGATTTGGGACTATACATGGGCGGAAAATCCAATGTAGACGAAGGTAATATAGTATTGGTCTTAGAACAATGATGTATTTTTCTTCTGACTGCATGGTACTTGTTTTTGTTGTTTTGTTATGTCAAAATATTCACAGTAAAACATCGGTGGTCTTGTCTGAAACTACGAGTTATTATTCCATTATTGTATTAGTTTTTAGAATGTGATGTATTGTTTTTTTGGTTGCATGGTATTTATTTTAGTTGTTGTTGATGGAAGAACTTTTACAGTAAAAATATGATGGCTCCGTTCTTGAACTATGAGTGATTAAACTAGTATGTTTTGGAGGTGTGATGTATTAGTCTCCTTAATGCATGTAATGTGTGTGTGTGTGTGTTTGTTGTTGTATGAAGTTGGAACTTTCACAGTAAAGTATCGTCGGGGTTTGTCTTAATCTATGAGTGATTAGTCGATAATGTATTATTTTTGAGGTGAAATGTAATGTTATTCTGAATGCATGATATTTCTTTTTTTTGGGGGGGATTAATTTTGTTATTCAATTAAGGGGCTGTGATAATTCAGGACTCTTGTGATGAAGAAGGTGAAAGTAACATTGATAATGAATCGATAAATAATATCTTGTTGAATGATGAAGGTAAGAAATTATTAGACCTTTTCTAAACAATATTTGTTTTATATTTTGATAATTTCCATTTTTGTATTTAGGTGATACCATCTGGTTCTCGTATTTGTGTAAAGAGGAAGAATTTTGAAGACATCTATGAGTTGTATTGTGGCCATGTACGTCAAGTTGGGTTTAGTGTCCGGAAAAGTAAGAAGAAGAATAAGAGAGAAGGGGAGAAAAGTATTTTGGATCCTGGAAGGGCATTACAAAAGGGGGAGAAAATTAAGAGAGAAGTCATATCTTGAAAAAAGCAAGAAGAAGAATAATATCAGTAACACATTAAATAGATCAAGTCAATCAAAGGAGTTTAGTTCTAAAACTCCCAGTCCTCGATTATTTTAGCATAACTGTAGTTGTTGAATATTTATATTTATAGATGTACTCACATTGACTGGTGTAAATTGGTATTTTGATAGTGTGATATTTATTTGCTGCAATCTTCATGCTTTATGGTATTTTCTGCTTGTATTTTATAAGTGTATTGGTTTTTGTATTCAAGCGTATTGGTCTTTCTGTTCAAGCATATTGGTTTATATATTTGCAGTGTGTTCGGAAAATAAAATACATCGCATAACAAACTCAACACATCTTATTTGCAAAAAAATAAAAGTAAAAAAAATCTTAACTTATAATACATAAACAACTACTTAATTATAGGAAAACTTTTGTGATTGCATAATAAAACCATACATTTTTTTAAAAACTCAATACATTATAGTACATAAACCAATATATTTTTTTACAAAAACTAATACAAAATATTTTGTCAAGGATTTACAAAAAATGGGGACTAAAATTTTCAAATTGGAAGTTCTAATTTGATGTGTTTGTACTTCAGATTTGACAAACAAATAATACTTTTCATTTTGAAACACCAATACTCTTTTATCAAAAAACCAATACCTTATTATAAAAAAACTAATACAAATAACTTCCTTTCGGAGAAACTTTTACTACTTGTTCATATTCCAAAAGTCTCCATAAAAAGAAAGGGTACAATAGTTCAACAAACAATACCATTAATATAAACTAGTAACTCTATCAACATTTTAGTAACAAACTAAGAATCTAAGATAACCAAGTTGACACACATACTAGTACGTCTGAGTATAAACTTCAATACTTCATAATAGAAAACAGATACATATTAATCAAAATATAAATATACTTTGGAATCTTGAAAGACTTGGACATCATTTCTTTGTTCCCTTCCTGGAATTCGAAAATTTAATTGCATCTTTCTCCAATTGTTTCTTAATGTCGTTGGCATCGCTCAAGAGAATTGTTGTACAATACTTAGCCTTCAATAAACGTCTTCCACCACACAGCCACATAAACATATACAAAAGAATTTAGATACACTATAAAATCAAAATATATACATACATAAAATAATCAAATTCTTCTATATCGCATCAGCATACAACTCATACAAAGTTATAAGTAATTATAATAAACCTAATTTCAAAATCATTAGAATTTTCTAAATCCAAAAGAATCGAACAATGCAGCCACTTTTCTCCTTTTTAAATCGTAAATATCAGTGTTGTTTGCTCCAATTTGTACGTGTATATAGAGTTATTTTTTTTTTCTTTTGGGTACAAACTCAGTTCACTACTTTTTTTTGCAACTTCAGCAGATTAATCTGGGCACCGAGCCACAATATCAATACAGCCATCAAAATGCGACGCTTTAACCAGAGCTTTTAAAATATCAGCCGTTCACAAAAAAGACCCAACTTAGAGTAAAAAGGGCATTCTCAAATAAATGATTGCCCTGTATGCATGTTTTACAATGATATACGATGTTCTTCGCGTCTTTTGTTACTTGGTTTTTGCTTCTAACACATCCATCAGCCCCAATGTTGCCATAAGTGCCTTCTTTTCTCTTCTTTTGCTTTTTCCGACTGGTGGAGATTTCATATATGTTTTTTCGCATGCTTTGACAACACAACAGACATTGGGATCATCTTTCTGTATTTTACTCAATATTCTTGTCGCATATTTCTTATCTCCTGAAGCTAGAAGAGCCTGATACATCTTTACGAAAGATAAAATGTTGTAAGGAAGGCTAGAAGTTTCATATTCTTTCTAAACCACAGAGGAAGCCTTTGAATCCTTAGCATTAACACAGGCAGCTAAGAGAAAATCCAGACTTTTCCAATAAGGGTGAACACCAAGTTCTTCCTTGATAGCTCGAAGCAAATCGAGACCAAACTGCATGTTTGTTGATCCTTTCTCCGCAAATAAACAAAATGCCTCATCAAACAACACTTTTATGGCAACTCGAGAACTCATGTATTTATCCTTCAGTTGCTTTAGTTGATCCTCATCAAATCTTAAGTTCTCATGTCGAATACAACACGATATGACTGTAAAGCAGGCATCACAATTATAGATTTGCAGATTTGCACCTTGAGAATTGGATCAAGTATCACAATCTAACTATTTTATATCTGCAAGTTTACACCCTTGAGATTTGGAGCAAACATCATAATACTTTTGCTCTGTTAATTAACATCATATTATCAAATTCAAAATTACAGCTGATACATGATACATCCTCCATGTAAAGGGAGAAGAAATCACAAAATAAATATATTCTACTTCCAACAGCACAAAAAAAATTATTTTCTCAAAATTTCAACAGATTGAATACTAATCACTGAGGACATAAGTTTTAACCGTAATCACTGTGGACATAAGTTTTAACCGCATTCACAGTTTCTATTTTTCATATTGGAATTTGTGTTCCCCTCTTAGAACTGCAATCAACTACAACATTGCCAAGCCCACACACTAATTAAATTAAATCCGTCTTAAAACAACATTGCATAAGAAATTATTTTTCAAAATCCGTCTAAAGTCCTAAATTGGAATAATATGCGACAACAAAAATAAGAAAATAGTTAACCCTAAAATACTAATTCGAAGTTGAAATCTTAAAATCGAAAGAAATTTACCTTTGATAAATCAACTGTGAATGGACAAGTCGTCGGTGCTCGTTGAAAAAGTGACAAACGGACGCGGTGCTCGGCAAAACACTGAGAAGCGGACCATGGATTGAAAAGATCGCCAGTAGAAGCGTAGAGGCAACCGTGAATTAACATTCGTCGGTCGGTGCAAGAGAGCTTCGGAATTTCGCCGGAGCTGGATTTGGGGGGAGAGGAAACAGTGGTGGTGTAAGGGATTTGGGAGAAAAAATGGTAGAAATCTGCGTGAATAATGCCAACGCGTCAAATAATTAGATAAATTAAAATAATATCAACGGGTCAAATATGAATCGGGTCATGAATTGATCTAATGGGATAAACCCATTAATCTGGACTTACCCAAGTTTTTGCCTAATAAAATTAGTTTACCCCGTGTTGGCCATTATATATACAAAAGCACTATAGTTAAAAAAAAGTAATCATGTATAAGAATATAAAAACTATCTTCACATACACACGCACGAGTACAAACCATGATCAATTCAAATTGGAACAATTAACTAATGTGAGACCACGAACTATCTCTCCATGTTCAAAAAGTAAAGCTTATTCTTTCTTTCGTCCCCTTTTAAATGAGATTATAATGGCTTTTCTTTCCCTATTTGTATGACTTCATGTTGAAATAGTAAAGCTTATTCTTTCTTTCTTTCGCCCCCTTATAAATGAGATTATGACTTTTCTTTCCGAATTCGTATGAGTCATGGCATTTAGCCATGAACCTATTTATTTTATTTATCATCTTATATAACATATAATTAAGTATATATCATCAAATATAATTGATACATATTATCACAAATAATTAAAATACTAAATTTAATATTTAAAATTCTAAAATGAAAAAATAAACTTAAAGCGAAAAAATAAACCCAAAAAATAAAAAACTAAACTTAAAATGAAAAACTAAATACTAAAACTGAATATTAAACTCTAAATTTTAAATATCATTACATATAACTGATACATATTATCACATATAACTAACACATATCATCACGTATAATTGATCGAATAATAGATTTTGACTGGACCCTAAAATTGAAAATTAAACTCTAAAAATACAAAACTAAACTTTAAAATGGAATATCAAACCTTAACGCTAAATTTTTATCACATATCATCACGTATAATTATCATATATCATAAATTATAACTATCATATATTGTCACGTATAATTGAATGATAACATATTCTTGTAGAAAACATCTAATAAATAACTTATTTTTATTAACTATTATTTGGAGTAATTTCTACTTTTTCAATATTAATTTTTGGAAAATCAACGGGGTACTTCCCAAATTAGCGATTTTCATTTCCAACATTATTGCGGCCCGTGGCCTCCGAGACCACCTAATTTTGATAGGCCATGTGTGGTGCTAAATGTCAACAGAAAATGGGTCCAGCACCCGCGTGATTTACTCCAATAGTCAATCATCCCATGTGCAGTTATGGGCTTGATTTCTTTTTTTTCTTTTCCCAACACATTTGTCGGAGCTCGCATTAACGGATTATTAATCATGTCATAATTTTATAATTAACGATAATATTTTGATTATATTTTATAACTATCGTTATGTACTACTCCGTCCCAAAATAATGGTCCTTCGATTGATTTCACCCAGATACAGATTAAGAAATGAGTAGTTTATATAGTTAAGTCATTAATTTAGTTGTTGTTTTCCAATTATACTCTTTTTGAATTTATTGATGTCAATTAATGATTATAAAAATCATTGTTGAAATTAGTATATTTGTTATTGGAATGATAAGATTTTACATTGTAATCATCAATTTTCAATTTACCATGTAGAAAACTAGTATTTCAAAAATATTAATTAATGGTATGTGTGGAAATGAAAAATTAATGATATGTTAAATATAGTAACTGGACTATTTTTATGGGACGGATAAAAATAGAATACTGGACTATCTTTGTGAGACGGGGGGAGTATTTAATAGCGTAATTATTAATTTTTAAATAATTAGGCTCAAATTCAAGAAATTCTGCTAACAAAAAATATAATTGTTTTATTTTTATTTTTTATTTTGTATATGTAAGAATAATCAATACTAAGTACTTTATCCGTGCGTTGCACGAGTGAATAATTTGAAGATGTTATTTAGCAGTTTTTTTTGAATATTATTCTTACGTTAAATTACTTATAATATATAAATAAGTGATTATACTTATTTAAACCAAAGTATAATAAGACAAAAGTTAAAATAATAAATTTTAAAAAATTTGAAGAATTAAATATTATATTGAACGTGGTTAATAAAATTATTATTATTAAGAAAAATTGTAGTTTACAAATCATGAAATAATTACTTGTACACAACATTCGTAATTTTTTTTCTACCTTTTTTTTTCGTCATCACAAATCAAATATTTTAAACATTTTGGGTTGGTCACCATTGATATTGCAACATACAATTGACCATGATTGAAAACTGTTTTTTTTTTTAAAAGAAAAGTCAAACATGAGAGAGAGGTTGACCTTAACTTTTATTAATTGTCATTGCATATGACACTATAACTGTAAATTGACTTTGAAAATTAAAAGGCAACCATGGTATTACGATCATTCGTGGGATGAATAGTAATTCACCTGCGTTGCTTCCATTGAGAATTGTTGCCTCCAAAATATGATCACCCGGTTTCATAACAACCAATTTAGTTCCATTGCACAAACCAAGTGAATGATCAATATTTCTCAACAATATTATTGGACTACCAACTTTCAATCGTAGCTCATGACTCGGCAACCTATAACACTTGATTGTGTTTAAAAAATCAGGTGAGTGGATATCTTGTAAAATGTCAATGTTTTCATCAGATTTGCACACACTATCTGAGTTTAAATATATCTTACATTCTCTTTCATTTAATGAAGTCATACATTTATTAACTAAATTGACTATATCAAGTGTTGGTGCAAGAATAACTTGGCTCCAAATAAACAGTAGGTTCGGCCTTTGGATTTGTGGATATGTGCTAGCCACAATCGATGCAATAAGATTACAATCATCTAACAACAATAGATCTTATGAGATATCAATTTCCACATTTGCCATCATTAGATCATCCAACTGGAATTCTTTCAACCAAATCGGGATCTGAGATGAGCTTTTGAAACCTCATATTCTTCGTCAATCCCAAAACCTTATAATGTCTTCACAAGAGGGAAGAATTTATGGTTCCATGTGCTATGTCTAGCCTGGTACCTTTAAGAACCACTAGAAGAATTTAACGAAAATCTCCACCACGTACCATAGTCTTACCTACGAATGGAATATCTATAGTCTCTGGATTCTTGAATCCCATAATATCTTTCAATGTTTTGTCTAAATCTTCTAAACAATGTCTACGTATCATCGGAGCTTCGTTTGAAATTATTAGTTGCGCATGTACCATTAATTCCGTAAGGGGGGCCCCTTGGAAGATCTTACAAAATAATTGTTCATGGAGATTGAATAGAACTTCAAACATAAAATGAACGGTTCTTCCTTTTGGAAGAAGGAGAGAAGCTATTTCGCTAGAGGCTATTTTTAATACAATTCCACTGTTAGATCTCACGGTTGCAGAAAGAGTCCTCTTGATAAAAATCTTGTCAGTTCCTCCATATTCATAAACAAATAATAAGCCCCCTTTGTCGAACGAACAAATTGCTTGACTGAATACATATTTTTTTTTTTATTTATCTTTATTTAGATCTTGAAATAATTTAGCATCTTCTTCAATAGAGCATCACGGTCATAGTCACAGTCCTCAATGATAAATCTATTGAATGAAATATTAGAGTCGACTTCAGTTGGACTATTTTAAGCTTTTACCTAGGCTCCGCAACAATTTGTCCACTTCCAACAAAGTAAGGTTCTGAGTTTCTGCATAACTCAATTAAAATCTGTATAAAAAATTAATAAATGTACTTAAACTAATTTCTATGAAAAAAATATACAAAATACTACTACTAAATAAATCATGGATACAATTGAAAGTTAGTAATTTATACCTTTATTGTTTCTCAACTTTTGTTGTTTATATAAAATATCATCTAACAAATATTTTCAACATTTTTCCCAAACTTTTTCCGGTCAAGATATACATTTAGACGCCAACAATATCACAATAAGGAACTAATAGAATGTTCAAATCCCCAATAACTTACCTCTTCGATGACATCGATATGTTCCCTATCATCATCCAATAGACCAACTGAGTAGCACACATCACGATATGTTTCATGTTTCTTGTCGTTCACCTTTTTAAATCATCGTGACATTGTTCTCCCGAAAGAACTTTGAGGAGGCATTGAGCATAATAGTTATCACCAGAACCTGAGGGAACATAATATACCCGAGCAATTCGCAATCTTTACTTCCTAGGGGTCCACTCATTTATTTTTAAGTTCCAAACAAAATACTGAGGGAACTTGGCATACAACAAATTGCGAGCTTCAAGATATTTCTTGTTAGCCTCAACAAAAACATTATATGAAGTATTGACTGATGTTTTATCACATCGTACAATGAATCATTGTCATTATCATTATGTAACGACAATCATATTACATGTCGATCTCATCAATTTATAGCTTCCGCCCATCACTATTACCACTTTGGTAAAATATTGTTGCAACCATATCATTTCTCTTGTTCACATATTTGAACAAATATCTGATAGATCTAGACTGATTACACCATTCAACATTCATATATGTTCCATACATTAGCAACAAATAATAATTGTGTGGTACAACCCACTTATTATATAGGGGACATTCTTTATTACCATCCGGCCAGTGTTTCTACGTCTGTATACCGAGGTAACCATCGTAGTCAACAATAGTAGATTTAACAAATATCTTTGGATAATGTTTTGAGTCAACCATGCAAGTAGAAGAGTTTCTTAAATGCTCACATGGGCCATGAATCATCAACTACAAAACTACTGCATAATACCTTGGATCTTCCTTTTCATTAGGAGTTTCAGTTGAAATGATTCAATTAATACCGCTTGCATTATGGCCTTTATCATTTTTAGATATAACAGAAGAATGTAGGCATGAGGAAGGCCTCACTTCTGAAACTCCATAGTGTAAATAACTACATAAGATGAAAAGTTCAAATATGAACAACACATTAATAAACAATAAATTGATGATGTATAGAAGTAGTTTTTAAATAAATAATTTTAATAAATGTATGTCTTGATATTCTCACCATAAACTATATTTTCAAATACGTTGTTATCACATAAATCACTAATTTAGCCATCCAACTTCATTTTGAATATCCTAGAAACTATATCAAGACGATCTTTTGGCCCAAGATTCCTGCTCTCGACAAACCATAAATCTTTGGCTATTTTGGAATGCACGTGAATGTTATGAATAAATCTAGATATTCAGCCCATCGACAAATTATCATAGAATCTTGGTAATTCTACATCAAATATCTCTCACCACTCGTAAATATTGTTGGCAAGACAACTCTATTACCCATGCTGAAACAATTTTTTTCACCACGTACTACTGCATCAGCAATTCCATTATACATCTCACTCCGCAACTCTTTTTGATGGGTTTTGATGTGCCATAATATTGTAGATTCAATTATTGTATATCCATCAACTATGAACTGTTGTGTAAGCCTTTTGAAAGAGAGGATAGTAGGTGACTCGGTTATCCTGTCATGCAATCGGTGCGAGAAGAACTCCCTCCGGCTCACATAATTTCTTCTGTTTCCTATCCGTTTCTGATGGTCAACAAAAGGTATATCTTGACTATTATTATCCCCACTACGAGAAAATAATAATGGATATTCTAGAGCAAGGTAAGACGGATGCAACTCATTGATACGTTTTAATTTGCCAGATTTTCTTTCTAATATAATATTCATCAACTTCGGGAAGATTGTGCGTCCTTGCATCTTTACCTCTACCAATAAGATGTAATTTCATTTCGACAACACCATTTCCGGGAAACTTCTCTTTAAAATTTCTAAATGACTCAACCAAATTGTTTTCCCTATCTATGGATATGAGTTCAACTAGAATTTCGGTATGGAGAGAATTATTTCATTTCCTTTTCTGTAAGATATAATTAATAAAATACGAATACTTAAGAAAATAATAAATTAATTTGAATAAACAATGATAAATTCATGGATCTGAAAATCACACCTAACCGAATTAATTCGGTTTTCAACTTCGTTTGTAGTGTTATATATATAGTTGAACTTCAGTGTAGAAGCTTCTTCTCGCATCAAACTCCCTATTAGATGATAGTTATGGCTGTGCATACGGAATATTGGTGGCGAATTTATAGTATTCATATTGGAATTAATTTTCCTTTCCATGGAAGTAAACAAAAATTATGTTTTTCTATGATCAAATATTCTCTAAAAAATATCTAATTTTCAACACTTGACTTCAATATCTCTCCATACTAAATATATGTTGAACAATGGCCACATATGAATATAGGATCAGAAATATCCCCATAAAATGTTCGATAATAAATTTAGACAAATGAAGGTGTCATTGAAATCAATATATATATATATATATATATATATATATATATATATATATATATATATATATATATATATATATATATATATATATATAGCAGTTATTGTTGCACTGCTAATTCTAGTCGATGATGTGGCACCTTTCGAATATCACTAAGGTATATTTACAAATAATTTCTTTTAATGAAACTAATTATTCATCCATTGAAACATAATATTGAATAAAAATATAAATGTTTGAAGTTTACCCTTTTCAATATAGACTTCGGAAATGGTCTTTCCACTTTTGTGTGGGAGTAATTTTTTGTTACAATATTAATAATATTAGTTAATAGAAAATATAATATCTATTATTATATAAGTAATATGTAATGTTAAAAATATATTAAATAAGTATTTCAATTAAAAAATTATTAATCATATGTCAATATTTAATTATATTGTATTGACAATATTATTTCAAAAGTTAAGGCTTTACCTTATAATTATGTTAATTTTTTAAAAAAAGCATGGTGATATTAAATAATAAAAATATTACTATATTGAGAATTCCAAATTTGTGTAATATATCATAGCTAATTAATAATGACTTTATACACTCGATTTATCAATTATTAGTCGAAACTTTAATGTGTAAAATAAGAAATGATTTAAACTGTTAAAATTGTTATAAACATTCAACTTCTTAATGAAATATACAACTAATATGCAACTAAATAATTAATTTAATTAATTACCGTTATTAGAAATATTAAATTTCTTGGTGAACGTCTTCTTCTTGGTTTAGGAGTAAGTTGATTATGTGTCAAATCTACTACAACAGATGCACTATTGTCCATTTTTGTCGAAAGACATTCATGGTGAAACTTATAAACTACACTTGTATTCTTTTTCTAACATATTACTAATTATATTTCAATAAAGTAAACATATCTATTTTAATTTGAGAACATAAGAAGTTGTATTTAGTTCAAGATTTGTATAAATTATTTTAGATAATGATGCTATATTTTTAATAATAACAACCAACCAAATAATTAATAATAATAATTAAATTACCACTGTAAATAAATAAGAATTTTAATTTGTGGAAAATATCAATGTTATTAGGCACAATTGATGTAGGTGATTGTCCCCTTCTTGGTTTAGGGGTAAGTTGATTATGTGGTTTACCTAGTGCAGTTGGTGCAATGTTGTCCACTTCACTCGATAGAATATTTGTTGAACCATTATCAGTAATAATAGTGCATAATGATGACGTGTGTATTCTCCAACACAATTACTTAAACATTCTTAATAGCATTAATTTATAATTGAGACTGAAAGAAATTATAAGTGGTATATATATATATATATATATATATATATATATATATATATATATATATATATATATATATGTGTGTGTGTGTGTGTGTGTGTGTGTACACATTACAGTTGGAATGTTTATAATAAACTCACAACATATAAAAATAAATTGAGCTGTGTGCATTTGTCTGTTTTCTTTTAGAAAAATGAGACATCTTCCTCTCTATAATCAAATAATGACATTATCAATAAAAAATTAAGTTAATTAAATATTTCTTATTATATAGAAAACAACAACATAAGTTAAATATAAAATAAACTTAGTGTTAATGTTCTGAAATACTAAAAATTGCATTTTTAGGTGGTCTTCCCCCTTTCCGTTTGGAAATTGGTTGATTTTGATCCAAGTTTTGTACAACAAATGAGCTATTTTCCATTCGAATTGATGCAATAGGATTAACTACATCTTCTAGATACCTTTGCAGAAAAAGATAATTATGCATGTTTTTTAGACAATTTATGAATATTGTCAAAACTATAGAATTATATAGGTCAACTGATAAGTATTTTGTAAAAGGAATAATATTATTATAAGAATCGAGAGCTAAGGACAGGAAAGTCAGCGTCAAGAAGTAGCCAAAGGACACTCATCTGGTTGGATGGACCTGACATCCGACCGGACTGATATTCAAAATTCACACCGGTTAGATGTCCCGGCCAGGCTGACCTACTGGACTCACATCTGGTCAGATGGATCTGATATCTGACCGGATTAGCTGACAAAGACCCTCATCAAGTCGGATGCAAGCGTTACGAACTCCGGATTTGAAAAGATTTTACAGTTACAAAAGGGGATTTGGAGGCTACAAAAGAGACCAAGAACCTCAGCTAAAGGGGTATTGATTGAGAGAGGCATTATCTATCATCCAGTTCGTGACAGACTGGGTCGAGAAGATATTTTCGAACCTCTTGGGGATGACAACCCACGAGTGTTCTTGAATCTTTCTTCATTGTATTTTCCCTTTATAGTTTCAAATTTCAGTTTTTTAGTCTTTATTTGATATTAGATTGTTAATCATTGCTCGTACGTCGGACGTAGATTAGTTATGATTCATGGACTTCCTAGTTTGTGCGTTGATACCTTCCATTAATTTCAAGCAAGCCTTCAGTCTCTTTTCTAAGATCATCCCAATTTATGCTTCATTCGATTATGTGTTTCTTATTTTATTGTGATGTTCTTGCATTGTTAGTTAAGTTTTATATTGAATTATTGAACTTGTCTATGGTTGTTAGTTAGGATTTATTGGTCTAGTGCTTCAAATCGTTTAGAACCATTGATTGAGATTGTCAGGCGTTTGATCTACACATTGGGATTGACAACCCCAACTCGTAGACTAAGTGTTCGATGAAATCCCAATTGATCATGTAGATAATTTTAAGACCCAAGACCCCCATTTTATTAATTTTTAAAAGTCTTTGATTTCATTGCTCAAAGTTTAGATCATCATCGTAGTTATTAAATATGATCGAACAAAAACCCTTTTGTCTGCGTGTTTAGATTAGCTTTTTATCATTTTCTCGTTCGTAAAAACAAATATAAAAATAACCTCTGATTAGCCTTCCTCAAGAGATTCAATTCGAGTTAACTTACCAGTCTACAGTAACCCCGTTCTCTTAAGGGCGAACTTACATTTAAAACGTAGAACGCGCATTGTTTGAAATATTTTAGTTTTGAAAGAACAATTTGTTGGGTTCAAAATTTCACACCGTTGCCGGGGAAGGCTAAAGAATGTAATTTTCTGTGTTTGCTCTTCGTAACCTTTGATTGTGTTGTGAATTGTTTTGTTTGTGATTAGTGTTGCTTGGGATTTTTAGTTTTACTTGTTTTCGTTATTTTACGCCGGTGCGTTTATCTTGTGCATTGAGTGTTGTATATGCAAGGTACACCGATGATCAAAACCCAATATTCAACAAGCTACATATTTAAAAAAAGTCTAATCCGTACAATTTTGGACCCTATTGAGCCCCGAGATGCGGGAGTACAACCCTGATGAGTTTTACTTCGAGCAACTTCTAATTTTTCATGGGCTCTCGAGTGAGGAACCGCTCGACTTCATCCGAGAGTACGATGCCATAAAAGGTACTTTCCCTCTCTTAGGCCTTACGAGGAATCAAGTGAAGATGCGACTCTTCATTTTCACATTAAAGGATCGGCCAAGAAAATTGTTGACAAATTTAGAGCCCAATTCCTTGAAAACGTGGGAGGAAGTGTACAATCAGTTCATGGGGTCGTTCTAACCATTTGAATTGTCCCAACCTTCAAATTATTATAATTCAAGCCTCAATGATCCATATACTTCACCCCATCATCTCGATTCTAGTTTTGACCTTCACACCCCACCACATAGTTCCTATCGCCCGATATTTAATGAAAATTTTTATGAACCGAGCTTTGAACCTTCATACGCCCCTTCCACCTCACCTATTTATTACACGGGGTATGACTCGCATGCTCTACGTGAATCTAATTCTTTATATTCAAGCTATGATTCTTATGCCCCTCCTGACTCAATTCTTTACTACCCGAGCTATGAATAATATACCCCACCTTCTCCTCCCGACCACAACCAACAAATCCACTATCATCCTGATGCCCCATTTGATATTGATCCTTGCTCAGTTATCCGTGATGAGGTGAAACGATTTACTATTGATGAGTTGCCAATTTTTGATGTGGTGGAGCCCACCTTGGATGTTGGTGATTTGATCTTTAATGCTCGTTTGGGAGAGGCGTGTGAGGAGATGGAGATTTTAGTTTTGGTTGACATCGCCCCTCTTGCGATTTTTGAGGAAGTTTTGGATAATAGTTTAGGGGTGTTGCCATTAGAGGTCCCGAAGGATGTTGGCGATTCGGGATTACTTGATCCTTGTGAGGATGATGAAGTAACGCTGGGTGTGGGAAATGCTGAGATGACCGCACATTTTCTTGTGGCACCCGAAGCTTGGTTCGACTTTGAGATTGAGATGGTAGAAGAGGGAATCAAGAAGGAGTTTAAGTTGGTCGACGATCATTCCTTTTGTTCGATTGATTTCCTAGTCATTATGATAACTGAGCATTGTTCCACACTCAAGTTGACGTTCGATCTCTTCTCAGTGATCGATTACTCGCGTTTCCGACATCCAAAGCCAATTGAGTTTTCACTTCTCTCATCATAGAACCTGCCCGTCGTACCCACCTTGGTGATCATTATTGTTTTTCATATAATTGTGGTATTTTTCTCGTGCTTTTAATCTGGGTTTTATGTTGTTTATAGTATATTTGAGCTGGTTTGTTGGGTTATTAGGTTGTTTTTCTTGTTTTATTTTTATTCGAGTTTCTTTTTGATTTTATACTTGATTTGGTTAAATGTATTCGATTAATTTGAGGTTTGGTGTGGTTCTTAGGTTTTCATGTTAAAAAGTCTTATTTTATAGGTGGCTCAATGAATTAGACTCGCGCCAAAACGTGCCAGCAAGTGCTTGGACTCGAGCCAAGGTATTGAGGTTCAAAATCAGTGCCAAAATATACGCTAAGAGCAAGCTCTAAAATGGCGAAACATTCTAGAATGATAGCCAATCCTTGTCAAGGCAAGCCAAGACTCGCGCCAAGGGCCTTGACGTAAGCTGGCGCGTGCCAAGCTTTGCCACGCTTAGCGCCCACGCGCATGCTTGCCATGTCGGCGCCCGCGCGCATGCCAATCCGTCGCAAGTTCCCGTCCCAAGCGGTGCCAAGAGCCTCGCCAAGCTCGCGTGCCAGTGCTGCCTACCCTACGCGCATCCCGTGCCAACTCTCATGCCAGTGTCTGCGCCAAACTCCACGCCAACAACCACGCCAATCTTGATGCCAAGGCATGCCAACGCGCCCAGCGCCAGTACACGCCACTACTAGCTTGCGCGATGCCTGCTGAGACTACCAATATTTTCGAGCCTACCCTGGCCATGCCCACCATCCACGCCCAAACTCGCCCAAAACCCTTTCCAAGTGGTTAGCAAATCCATTTCGGGTCAAAACTTGGTCAAACATGGAAAATCCAAGCCTTTAAGGCTTAATTGATCCATTTACCCTTAATTTAACCTTCTATAAATAGATAGATTTCTCATTAGAAATGGAATCAACTCTCCTCCCAACTCTTAGATGGGTTTAGGATTTAATTTCTCTTTCTAGTTTTTGAATTTACTTTCTCTGTCTAGTTTTTAGATTTAATTTCAAGCTTTTCCTTGGATTATTAAGCTCAAGAGGAATTTAAGTCATCACTTGGATTTTATCTTGGATTCCAAATACATTCAAGTTTGTTATTCCTTTCCCTTAATTCAAGTAAGTTCTTTCATTATTTTCTTCCTTGTTCTTCAATTTATACATTTTGCCTTTGATGTGACCTGAATGAGTAGACCTGGATTGGGGTAGACCTGGATTGGTTCGTTAAGAAAAATTCCCAGAGGCCCGACTAGCTTTGCTCTGGTGAGGTCCTGAGCTGACTTTCCCAGAGTCGGTCAAGAAGAGAAGCTGAGAGGAGGAGATTATTTTAGCTCAGGGTAGTCCTGATTGGCCTAAGGCTTTGGGAGGAGGCTTAGGTCAGGAGGCCTAGAATCAGGATATGCATTCTGATCTTACACTAGTTCCCTGAGAAAGAATAGGAGAGCGAGCTTAAGGGTGACCAGGTAATCTGGCCTTCCCGAAGGGAACAGGTGGGACCACCTGTCGCGGCTATTTGCGTAACGGCCCGAGATTCACGGTCTTTACTTCCGAGAATCTAGAAGGGGTCCCCACTAGGGAAAATTATAAATAACCCACCCTCGAGGTTGAGAGAGGTATGACATTCTTGTGCTTGTCTTTCATTGCCTACCAAATTATCCAACACGCTTATCTGACTTAAGCATCGGAGAGGTTTCCACTGGAAAACCCCCGGTGGTCCTTTTCTGACGTGTTTGTGGGTGCAGGTTAGGCGTGTGTCAGGTGAAGGCTTGATCTCAGTTGTGGTCAAATTTTTGGGTGAAACAATTAGCGCCGTCTGTGGGAAAGTATCAAGGGTAAGACGTGAGAGAAAAAATGGCTTCAGATGGATTCCGACGGAATCTGGTGGCGGAGCTGGGTGGCATGCCAAGTTCTGCCACTCCGATGGGTGTGCCAAACAAGATAGGGCCACAATCAGCAGAGCCATCGATAGCAACATGGTAAGGTGCAGCGCAACCTCCCCTTGTTGGGTTCGCACAAGTCGACGGAGGGTTGCTGAATGATACCTTTCTCATAAAATTATCTGAACTCATTGGTAATGCCGTTGGAGTGGCTGTGGATATAAAGTTTGCAGATTTCTTGACGCCCCCATCCAGAACGACCCCGTCCCAAACAGTCCCGCCGCCTGAGACGGAACCACCGCGCGCCCAACGCACGGTTCGGACTCCTCTCCAGGAGGAGGAAGAGCATTTTTCCGCCTATGAAAGTGAAACTTCGAGCCAAACAAACCCGGACCTCACTGAAAAAATGCAAAATCTGCAGAAAGAGGTCAGGGTGTTAAAAAGGAAGATGGCGAGCACAGATGCGGTGCCGGCACCGGGGGGTACACCATTTACGGAGGCAGTTATGCGCGATGATGTGCCAGTTTCTTACAGATCCATGGGCTTTGAATTCAACGGGACAATAGACCCGAGGGATCACTTGAGCCGATTTGAGATCGCGGAAACTTTTCACAAATTCTCAGATGCGGTCATGTGCCGAGTCTTCCCAATGACCTTTACCAAATCAGCCCAGCTCTGGTTCAGCCAGTTGCCGCCGCGGTCTATCAGCGATTTTGACGAATTCAGCTCGGCATTCCTGCACCAATTTACTAGCTGCAGGAAGTATTAGAAAATGCCGCTTGAATTATTCAGCCTGAAGCAAAAGGACAATAAAAACTTGCATCCATACATCAAGCGATTCACAGATGCAAAACTGGAGGTGCCATCAGCATCTGAAGAGCTCTTGGTGAACGCTTTAGCACATGGGCTCAAGAGAGGAGATCTTTTTCAGTCACTATTTGTGAAGCCAGCGCTGAAATTTGGAGAGCTATTGGAATGATCAGAAAAATACATTCACCTGGAGGAAGCCTTGAAAATCAAGTAAGAAGGAGAGAGGAAAAGGGACCGACCTGATAGGGAGGAGAGGGGGCCGATGAAAAAGTCTAGGCCAGACCTAGTTGGGGGACAACCTCGTTTTGATAGATACACGCCCTGGCAACACCTCATGGAGAGATTTTGCAAGCGATTAAGCGGCACCTTGATCTCAAATTTCCTAAAACTTACTTTCAAAAGCCGCGGAAAGAAAGATCTGACCGATTCTGCAGATACCATAACGAATATGGCCATGACACATATCAGTGCACTCATCTGAAGGATAAATTAGAAAGAATGGTGCAGGTTGGGCACCTAAAAGAGTATGTACAGATGAGAAAAGAGGAGCCCAGGTCTGATTCACGCAGGCGCAATCGACCTCAAGGGAACAGACATGAACAAGATAGCGGGCGAAACAATGGAAGTCGAAGTGATCAAGCCCAGGTCATACGAGGGGAAATCCTAATGATCACAGGAGGTGAGTGGGATGAACACTCTAGACGAACCCAAAAAAACTATGTCCGAGCTGCGAAGGACCTGGTTAGGAAATCATGAGAGGTGGGATAGATAGCCCCGATGCAAAGCATATATTTCAGATCCGAGGATGAGAATGGCATCTTGGCTCCTCACATTGACGCCCTGGTCATAACAGCCATTATTGCAAATTATAATGTGAGAAGGGTATTTTTGGACATAGGGAGCTCGGCTGATATCCTGTTCTATGATTGCTATAGCAAGTTAAAACTGGATGTGGAAATGGAAGAGGTGACAACTTCGTTAGTAGGATTTGTAGGTGGGCTTTGAAGCCTTTAGGGGCAGTAAGGCTTTTGGTAACCTTAGTAGAAGAGCCCTATAAGTTAACCAAGACAGTGCGATTTCTGGTAGTGGATGCACGATCTTCATACAATGTTATGCTAGGACGACCCTCCTTAAGCTAATTCTAGGCGGTGATCTCTGTGTACCATATGAAGTTGAAGTTCCCTATGTGAGGTTAAAGGTGATCAGTATGCATCAAGACAGGCATACGTCGAGTGTATCCGGCATAACGAAGAGGAAAGGCAAAATAAGAGATCTAGGATAGAGATTGCAACACCAGAGCTGGCCCAGCGAGAGGAGGGTCTGATGATGGTAGAGATGGTCCCAGGGGATGATAGTAGAGTTTTGAGAGTGGAAACAACTCTGAGCCTGGAAGTTCTGGTAGACCTGGTCTAGTTTTTGAGAGTCAATGCTAACGTATTTGCCTGGTCTCCCAAATATCTGGTGGGGATAGACCCAGCAGTCCTCCAGCACCACCTCAATATCAGCCCTGGAGAAAAGCCAGTTAAGCAAAGAAAGCGTAACTTTAGCCCTGAAAAGGAGGCGAACATTGAAGCTGAAGTCAAAAAGCTATTAAGATCTAGGCACATTCAAGGTATATAATTACCTGAGTGGCTTTCCAATGCAGTATTGGTCTTTAAAACCCCGGAAATTTGGTTTATGTGTATAGATTTTAGGGATCTTAATCGTGCATGCCCTAAGGATCACTATCACTTGCCAAGGATAGACCAGTTGGTCGACTCCACGTCTGGATGTGAGCTGTTAAGCATGATGGACGCCTCGCAAGGCTATCACCAGATCATGCTAGCGGAGGAGGACTGGAAGCGTGTCAGTTTCATAACCCCAAAGGGAACCTATTGCTACGTGGTCATGCTGTTTGGGCTTAAGAATGCAGGCGCCACATATCAACGATTGGTAGATAAGATGTTTAGGGCTCAGCTGGGAAGGAACATGTAGGCATATGTTGATCACATGTTAGTCAAAAGCATGAAGGCATCCTCTAATGTGGATGACCTGAGGGAACCTTTTGACACCTTGAGGAGATATAGGATGAAGCTCAACCATAAAAAGTGCGCATTTGGGGTCAGAGATGGTAAATTCCTGGGGCATATGGTAACAAAAAAGGGAATTGAGGCTAACCCAGAGAAGGTAAGGGCCATCATGGACATGCAAGCCCCAAGGAATGTCAAAGAGATGCAGTGCTTAACAGGCCGAATTAATGCTCTGAGCAGGTTAATCTCGCACTCAGCTGAGAAAAGCTTACCATTCTTCCAGGCCTTGCATAGGAAAACCCAATTTTAGTGGAGTGATGAGTGCGAGGAAGCATTCCGGATGTTGAAGGAGCACCTGGCTAGCATGTCGCTGCTCAGTAAGCCAATTCAGGGTGAACCTTTAATTCTGTACCTATCTATCGGGCAGCAGGTCGTAAGCTCAGTCTTGCTCAGAGAGGAAGGCAAAGTACAGAGGCCGGTATATTATTGGAGCAAAGTGTTGCATGACGCTGAAATTCGGTATGTGGAAGTGGAGTGAGCAATGATAGCCCTGGCCGGCACAGCGCACAAATTATGACCTTATTTCCTCTCACACGGCATAATAGTGCGGACCAACCTACCATTAAAAGCCATAATGGATAAGCCAGAGGCATCAGGACGGCTGGTCAGGTGGATAATTGAACTTAGTGAGTTTGATATAACTTTCAAAGCAAGAACAGCCATTAAAGCCAAAGCGTTGGCTGATTTCATGAAAGAAATGACCAGCTCTCCTGAAGATAAAAAGGAATGGATAATTTATACGGATGGTTCGGTAAGAAACCTAGGATTTGGTGTGGGCCTAGTATTGACTGAACCAACTGGCATGACCACCGAGTATGCAATACGGATGAACTATACATTGTCTAATAATGTAGCTGAGTACGGAGCTCTTTTAAGGGGAATTCAGATGGCAAAGGATTTGGGGGCAGAGCATGTATGTGCGAGAGTTGATTCGCAGCTCGTATGTAGGCAGATAAATGGAGAATTTGAGACAAGGAAAGATCATATGCAAAGATACCTAGCTCAATTAAGAGAGTTATCTAAAAACATAGGAACTCTGATTGTCCTCCAAATCCCTAGAGAAGAAAACAAGAGAGCGGATTACTTTGCTAAAGTGGCTAGTTCAGCAGTGGATTGTCAGGAGAGAGTAATCACTCTGTAAATGGCAGATTAGGAATTTGGAGAAGAGAGAGTATGTTCAGTGGATGAAGGAGAGGATTGGCGCTCTCCTATAAGGGTATTCATGGAGAAGGGAGAGCTTGCGGAGAACAAGAGGGAGGCGATGAAGTTAAGGATCAGGTCATCACGGTTTTGCTTGATTAAGGGAGAGCTATTTCGAAGGGGATTTGGGCGGCCCCTTCTACGGTGCCTGAGCTCAGGGGAAGGCACTCATGTCCTCAAAGAAGTCCATGAAGGATGCTGCGGAAATCACATGGGTGGCAGAGCCTTGTCAAGTAAGGTCTTGAGAGCAGGCTACTTTTGGCCACAACTAAGGAAGCAAATGGAGGATTTAGTCCGGGCTTGTGACAAGTGTCAAAGGAACTCTCCCTTAATTTATAAGCCTGTGGAGGAGCTCATGACAATGAGCTCTCCCTGCCCATTCGCCAAATGGGGAATAGACCCGGTAGGGCCTTTCCCTACAGCCCTCGCCCAAAAGAAGTTCCTGATAGTAGCCATCGATTATTTCAGCAAATGGGTAGAGGTTGAAACTTTGGTGAATATTACAGAGGATGCGATAATGGGATTTTTGTGGAAGAACATAGTCTGTCGATTTGGTCTCAGATAATGGCACTCAGTTCATGGGAACCAAAATCAAAGCCTGGTGTACTCATATGAAATGACCAACATTTCACCTCTGTTTACCACCCACAAGCCAATGGTCAAGTTGAAGTGACCAATCGCATCCTCGTATAGGGAATCGAAGCTCGATTGGAAAAAACCGGAGGCAAGTGGGTTGAAGAGCTCAGTTCAACCCTATGGGCATACAGGACTAACCCCAAGGAAAGCACCGGAGAAACACCATTTAGTCAGGTTTATGGCATAGACATTGTGGTCCCCGCTGAGATCAGTATGGAACCTCACAGAGTTCAGAACTTTGTTGAGGAGCAAAACGGGCTATTGATTCAGGATGCTCTGAACTTGATTGAGGAAAAGAGGGTAAGAGCTGCCTTCAGTATGGAACACTTCAAGGGGCGAGTCAAAGCAGCCTATGATAAGTCTGTAGTCAAGAGACATTTCCAAATGGGAGACCTGGTCCTTCGCAGGAATGATTTAGGGAAGCCAAAAGGAAAATTGGATGCTACCTGGCAAGGGCCTTTCAAAGGTACAAAAATCCTACAAGGTGGAGCGTATGAACTGGAGCAGTTCGATGGGGTCAAGCTACCACGAGCCTGGAACATAGCTAACTTACGAAAATATTATGTATAAAAAAACAACCAAATACTAATAACATTTTGTTTTTTGTATGTCTCTTTGCTTTATACAGGTTTAAACGCCAAAATTACCTAAGGGCGGTTGCCCATAAAATTCCTGACCTGATTTTCAATCTAAGGGCGGATGCCCATAAAATTCCTGACCTGATTGTCAGTATTTTAAACGCCAGGATTTGTTAAGGGCGGATGCCCATAAAAAACCTGACCTGATTGTCAGTATTTTAAATGCTAGGATTGGATAAGGGCGGATGCCCATAAATTTTTTGACCTGATTGTCAATATTTTAAATGCCAGGATTTGCTAAGGACAGATGCCCATAAAATTCCAGACCTGATTGTCATTATTTTAAACGCCAGGATTGGCTAAGGGCGGATGCCCATAAAATTCCTTACCTGATTGTCAGTATTCTAAAACCCCAGGATTAGCTAAGGGCGGATGCCCGCGGAACTCCTGACCTGGTTGTCAGAAAGAGCCAAGATGGGCTAAGGAGGGATACCCTAAATTTTTCCTGACCTGATCATCAGAAAAGAACAGGTTTTGCTAAGTAAGGATGCCCCGGTCTGACTGACCTGGTTATCATCTAAGTGCAAAAGCTAACAGGCCGTCCTGATTGGTTTATCCAAGAACAATGGATCACAAACAAGAGTTTATAGCAAAAATCATCCAATAAACATTGAAGATTTTTATTTAGCTGCATAACTTCGGTCGATACATAAATAATCATATAAAAACTACCAGAGAATCAAAGAAGATACAGTTAGGCACCAAGCCATCAAAGAGAAACAATTTTTTTAATTGGAGGATAAAATTCGCCTGAGAACAGGTGGATGCACATGTATATGACAAATAACAGAATATATAAAGAGAAAAATATTCATCCATAAAATTAGGGTTTCAGTAATTCAAGGAAAACCTAGACAAGTACATGATCATTGTTCCGCAAAAAGACAAAACATAGTACAAATTTAGGAGACAAAATAAATATGCACATGCCAGCCTACACTACAGCCTCCACGTCCAGCTTGGCCGCCAGCTGATCCACAGCTTCTTCCGCATCCAGATCTCCTGGGGAGGCCCCACCAGGCAGCTCACCCAGACCAGCAAAGGTGGGGGAAGGAGTGGATGCAGGAAGAGACAAAGTAAAAGCCTAATCTGGCTGAGGCTGCTCTGATTCAAGAGGGCAGAGCGTGGCGAAGACATGCTCAACTAACTCAGCCGCTCTGAGCTTATGCAGGAAATCTTTTTCTGGAGCATAAGTGAAAGAGGTCGGCTCGGGAGGTATCTTCAGAGGCAGGTTCCTGTCAAAGGGAAGGCCAGGGTGGTCCGAAGCCCATTTGGTCTGCGCATCCAGGCCAAAGTGATAGTAACCCATGCTCTGCAAGTCCAACAGTGTGTAGAGCTCCTCAGATCCCATGAAGGCCTATCGGGTTGTCTCCCTGGTGTGTTGGATCAATTTCAAACCCTTCACAGAGTTCAGAAATTCTATCTCCCATCCCTCTCGAGCTTTAGCCAAGATGCCATCAGCCAAGCTCCTAGCCTCTGCTACAGCCTCGTCTCGTGCCTCGCTGAAGGCCATCTCAACTACCTTCGCCTCAGCTTTCTGCATCTCGGCCATCTCCGCTCTAAGAATTTTTATCTCGGCCCCTCGCTCCTTGGCCAGCGCACGAACACACTTTTCTTTCTGCTGCAATGCCTGGTGCTCCCTAATCAGATCGGATCTCATCATGGAGCTAGTAGCTCGTGCACATAAAATAGCCTTTTTGGCATCCGCCTAACAACAAAAATGTGTTAAAATGAAAATAAGATAGAGAGGGGGGATAAATGATGAAGGAAAAGGAACAAACCCGAGCCTCATCCTGGCACTAGGACTCTAGCATCTCGCGGTCATACATCTTCTCCAGAGCCCGTTGATTAGAAGAGGGGCACTGTCCCCGCATGAATTGAAGAGCTACATCTCCAAAGCACTTCAAGACTGAAGTATGGATGAAAATATTGGCGTTAGGATTAGTTGGCACTGGCAGTGAGAGAGTGGTCATGCCATGAGTAGTGGTGGGCCTTTTTGCGAGAGGGACAGTGCTATCCTCTCCTGAATCGGAGTGGATGGTCAGCCCTACTTCCGGGCAGGGAAGCACCCTTGGAAAGCTGGAGCCCTGTACCATCGGAGAGGAGGAGGTGACGGCTTCTCGGGGCCTTTGCTCTGGAGCCGCCTATGCTCCCTGTTGACGAGCTGCGATCATTTTTTGCATCATTTTTGCTAAAAAAGAAGAGGAGAAAAGAAGATTATAAATTTGCGAAAAATAAAGACACTAGGGATGTGACAGGATAAAAAGAATTCTTACCAACTTCATGAGTTAGAGGGCCTGTCTCTACTCGCTCATTGAAAAAATCTAAAACAAAGGGTAAAAGAAGTTGGGAGATATGAAGAGCATTCTTTTTGAGGGTAGAAATTATCTTCTGCAGCCGGGGATACCTGTCTCCCATGGACAAATGTGGTTGAGGGGGCAGTTGCTCAATGAGCTTGGGGTCAAAAACTCTATCCCTGGCGCAGTGTACGAATATAAATCTCTTTCTCCAAGCCTTGTTGGAGGAAGGGACCCCATGCAAGAACTGGACTCCAGGTCTGGCACTCAGGTAAAAGCAGCCAGGAGGATAGCTTTTGGCTTGGTAGAGATGATAAAAGGTGTGGGCTGTAGGATCCAGACCAGCATATCGCATGGCCAAATTATACCTTATGATTATTCGGAAAGAATTGGGGGCAAATTGGAAAATGGGAATTTTATATATGATGGCAATCTCCAACATCAAGGGGTTTACGGGGAGGCGCAAACCCGCCTGAAACTGTTCGGCGTAGAAAGTTAGATGGTCGGCCGGTGCTTGGCAAGCCAGAACGCCCAACGGAGGGTTGACCAGATCAAACTCTTTAGGGATCTTGTATTTATAATGGAGTTCCTCGACGGATTTATCGCTAAGAACAGAGAAGGTTCTAGGGTGGTCAGGGAGTGGTGGCGGATATTCAAAAGACGACGGCGAGGAAGGGGCAGGCGCCATAACCGCTGAATGGGAAGACGGTGATGATGAAGGGATTGACGCCGCCGGAGAAAGAGTGGAAGTAGTAACGAGAAGAGAATCTGTAGAAGAAGATAACGACATTATTGGAAAAGTAATATGAGATCGGAAAAGTACCTAGTAGATGAAGATGATCGAAAAAACTGAAAGCTTGAAGATACTGAATCGCTAAAGAGAGAAGGCAGAGCGTAAAAGTGTTTATGAAAATGAGGATGCGAAAAGTGAAGAAGAAAGAGAAGATAGTGGGAATAAAAGGGAAAATCATATTTTCAAAAAATGGAAATCGAGTAAAAATTGGGATCCTGATGGTATTCCCGCATTTAATGCCTTTCAGATGAACAATGCTCTAGATGATGAGTTGGAACGCCAACCGTTGCTGAGTAGAGTAAACGCCACTTACCTATTAGTGGTATAGTACTCGAAGAGACGTGTAGCTATGGTAACCGTTCCTGGATATGAACCGTCACCAATAATTCAATTAATTAGCCCTGGTTAAAAGGAGGATTTTTCGGGATTCTTACAGATACGAAAAAATTGGAAAGACGTGTGGAACCCTACCTACTCCAAAAGAAGCCCTAAAGTTTTATAGATCTAACCCAACTATTTCGGGGGGAGGAGTTGATGTGACCTTAATGAGTAGACCAGGATTGGGGTAGACATTGATTGGTTCATTAAGAAAAATGCCCAGAGTCCCGACTAGCTCTGCTCTGGTGAGGTCTTGAGCTGACTTTCCCAGAGTCGGTCAAGAAGAGAAGCTGAGAGGAGGAGATTATTTTTGCTCAGGGTAGTCCTGATCTGGCCTAAGGCTCTGGGATGAGGCTTAGGTCAGGAGGCCTAGAATCAGGATATGCATCCTGTTCTTACACGAGTTCCCTGAGAAAGAATAGGAGAGCGATCTTAAGGGAGACCAGGTAATCTGGCCTCCCCGAAGGGAACAGGTGGGACCACCTGTCGCGGCTATTTGCGTAACGGCCCGAGATTCGCGGTCTTTGCTTCCGAGATCCCGGAAGGGGTCCCCACTAGGGAAAATTATAAATAGCCCAGACTCAAGGCTGAGAGAGGTGTTTCATTCTTTGCTTGTCTTTTAATGCCTACCAAAATATCCAACACGCTTATCTGACTTAAGCATCGGAGAGGTTTCCACCGGAAAACCCCCGATGGTCCTTTTCTGACGTGTTTGTGGATGCAGGTTAGGCGTGTGTCTGGTGAAGGCTTGATCTCAGGTGTGGTCAAATTTTTGGGTGAAACAACCTTAACTCTTAGATTTGTTGTTAGATTTTGTGATTTAGCTATGGAACCTAGGTGAGTGACACACGAAGATCATAGATCGGGTCCTTGATCGTTTTTGTTTCAAGTATTTCATATGCTTTATTTTGGTTTTTATTTTCATGCATGGTTTTATGTTGAATCCTAGATCTACTCTTCGATTCTTGTTATTTTTCGTAAATTCACGTCAACTTTTATTGCTCTTTCTATTGGTGTTTTCAATTTTGTTAATTTGCATTATTTCAAATTTTATGATCATGCATGCATAGTTGTACTTTAGGTTTTCATGCTTGCAACTTGTTGTTTCCTTGCTTATTAATGCTTGTTTTGATTATTTCTTGCAATTTAAATACGACACACGTACAAGGCATGCAAAATACTTGCATTTACTTTTCATAGTTAATCATAGTCTTAATTTATTTCCATAGTTCTTTATAGGTACTCATAGCTCTTCGTTTTTTTTCTCTTTTCTTCAATTTCTCAAAGCTAAAAACATATAGATCCCTACAAACTATCGGATTCCGATAATACAAAGCCACATGAACCCCTTTTCTTACTCACCACCACCATTAAAAATCTACAAACAAAATGGCGCTTTGCGACTCGGCTTGGTTAAGGTTTTCTATTTGCTTGTAGTGTCTTTGTGTTTCTAGCTTTCTTTTGTATTTGACCTTTTTATTGAGTTTATGCAAGTCAATTCACATATGATCCTACCCCACGACAACGCATACATTTCCAATCCTATGGCAATGGGGATTACATTCCTAACATGGGAGGGGATGGTGCAAACCATGTTGGGAATGGGATGAATAGTTTTGGTTTTGGCAACGTAGAAGGGCATGGTGAAAACCATGTTACTAATGGTGTTCAAGGCAATGTTCAACCCAACATGGGAGGGTATGGTGCAACCGTGTTGGGTATAGTGGGTTCATGGGCGTGAATAGTCCATATGGTGGTTATGGTGCTCCCAATCAATTCCCGAATATGTATAATGGAGGTTTTGTTAGTATGAATGGGAAGTTGGTGGCCAATTTCCGAGTCCCGGTCCGTATGGTGGTTGTTGTGTTCCCAATCATTGTCCGAATATGTATAATGGTGGCTTTGGGAGTCCGAATGGGAATGTGGGTTGCAAAATTCCAAATCCCGGCCCGTATGGAAGTCCTCATACTTATAATTCCAATCATGCCCTGATTGGTGCCAACAATAGTGCTCAAAATCCTGATCCGTATGAGTTGTTTGGAGGTGTGAGCTCCAATGCTCAAAATACCCCCCCACCTTCACTATGAGAGATGTTAACAAACCCTTTGTGGGGGCAACGATTCCATCTTGCGTATCCCCCTTCCCGAGCAAAAATCTTCTCGAGCGATATATTCTAAAGTTAATGAAGTGAGTGGAGTTTCTTCCTCTAAGGAGCTTGAGTTTGAAAGGAAAATAGAGGCTATGGAGGCTGGACTTGCTAAGTTATCTAGCCCAAATTCGGATCCTACGTGTGCATCGTGTGGAATGTTTAGTTACGATACCACGTCTTGTTCCTCAAATCCCTTGTTCAATATGACGATGCCTCATTCGGAGGAAGTGTATGAAGTTCAAGGGTATCAATCGGGACCTGGTTGTGCTAGACCATCTTTTGCTCCACCGCCGACTCATAATCCTCTTTCTCATCCTAGCAACCGCATGCAATAATATTTTAGTTATGACTATTCAAATACGGTTGTTACTCCTCACGTGGGCCTGTCTCGTCTTCCTATTCTGGTGATTGCTCCTATCACATCTTTCGATCTGAATCTCTTGGTCATTATGCGAAAAATGCAATATTTTCCCGTTACGTCGGCCTCAGTCGATGCTAGGTTTAATGCTCTTGAGACTATGACCGATGAGATAAACACTAACATGGGGCAACTATCAATCGATGTTAATATGCTAACTCAAGCTAACGAGGAAGAAGAATTACCAAGCCAACCTTCGCATACTCATGCGGTCACGGTACTTGGAAGTGGTAGGGTGGTTGATATTACGGTTGTCCCGCCGTCCGACGAGGAAGTGGTTTCTATTCTAAGTGTTCTTACTTCTCTTGGTTCCACCACCGTGGGCCCCACTTTTGCAAAGGAACTTCCCGATGGCCTACACAAGTCTTCGAACCCATATAAAGCACCAACCTCTAAGGCCCCTATGCCTTCTCCATCAAGCATATCTTATGAGGATTCTTTACTTATGGACGTGATCCAAGAGTTGGTCGAACAAGTTTATATGGAGTAAAAGAGCATTGAGGAAGAGTTTGACCCGGGGGCTTATGTTAAAGGTTGTGGTGAGGGAAATAAGACCTTGGTTTGTCACGACGATTCAATTGTGTTTCAATGTGCCCAAGGTTTGTGTGAGAAAGATTGTTTATGTGTCATTGGAATTAGCCCCCAATGAGGTTAAGAGGAGGCATAAGCCCGATCTTAAGCCTCTCCCATCTCACCTCAAGTATGTTGGTTCGGAGGAAGAGGAGAGAAAACCGGTTATTATCTTGGCCAATTCGAATAGAGAAGAAGTAGGTTGATTGAAGTGCTTAAAGTTCATAAGGGTTCTATTAGTTGGAGTCTTGGAGACATCAAGGGAATTAACCTTTCAACTTTCATGCATATGATCATTTTGGAGGATGATGCCAAACCTTCTCGAGGATTCCAAAGGCGTTTGAATCCAAATCTTAAGGAGATAGTGAAAGCTGGGATATTAAAATTGTTGGAGGAAGGATTGATGTTTTCAAATGTCAAAAGTGAGTGGGTGAATCCCATTTATATAGTACCAAAGAAGAGCGGCATATCCGTCATTGAGAACGAAAAAGGAGAGTTGTTGGCCACGAGGGCTACAACAGGATGGAGGATGCATATCGATTTTAGAAAGTTAAATGCCGCCACTAAGAAAGATCACTTTCCTCTCCCTTTTATCAACCAAATGTTGGACAATCTAGCTGGCCATTATTCTTATCATTTCTTAGATGAG
Organism: Phtheirospermum japonicum; assembly: GCA_014905375.1. Lineage (NCBI taxonomy): Eukaryota > Viridiplantae > Streptophyta > Magnoliopsida > Lamiales > Orobanchaceae > Phtheirospermum > Phtheirospermum japonicum. The sequence goes on from BMAC01000154.1 coordinate 174,237, forward strand.
TTGTCGGGTCACTTTAAAACCACTATTCCACCCGAAGATCAAGTTAAGATGACTTTTACTCGCCCGTTTAGAACGTTTGCTTTTCATCGAAGGCCATTGCTGTTATGCGATGCCCCGAGAACATTTCAAAGATTGGACCCTCCGGATAAGGAGGTTGTTGCTTTGGTGGATCCTCCCGTCTCAACTTCACCATGAGCAAAAAGGGAGTTCGTCAAGCTAATGATGTAAAACAAGTGCTTCTTGGGAGGCAACCCATGTTCTTTTCTTTATTTATTTTATTTTTACATTTCTTTCTTTCTTGCTTTTTTATTACATAAAAGTCCAAAAACCCTCGAAAAATTTAAAAATTTGAAAATTAAAAAATTTTGTGTTGTCTTTTGGTTCTTTTTTGCCCTTGGTTTTGTTTTATTTTGATTCATGTGCAAATTCTCTAGTGTTTTTGATTTTATGTGATTTTCTTTTATAGTGTGTTGTTTTTCCGACTCAACCTTGGTCGGTTTGATAAGTTTGTAGCGTTCATGGAGCCGGGAGAAACAACCCATGCTCGGTTTTCACTTGCATTACTTGGATGCTAAAGAGGACCCCACCGAGCTCGACCTGAACTTGCTCGATTAAGGAAGTTTTTATCTCACCCTCCTTTTACTTGATTTTCATTAAAATGCAATAAGGTCATCGCATGGTCTAAGTTAGGGGTGGGTAGGTAGTTAGGGTCCTGGTTATACAAAGCATGATTTGTCTTTCTTAACTCGAGCCTTGGCGAAGTGACGCATTCTTGGTGAAGGGACGCTTAATAATTGCTCATTTATATGGTTGAGTCATTTTTGTGTCTTCTGTGTGTTTATTACATTGTTGAGCAATCACCACATGCTTAAAAGTTTGAATAAATTACTTGTCTGGTATTAACATGCTTTTGCCCTCTTGTGTAAGAAGTTGAATTTTTGTGCTTCGTCCAAAATCCGACTATATATATATATATATAATAAATATTTACTCGTGAAAAGATTGCAAAGCTCTAAAAGCTCTTTTGATTTTATTTTCCAAAACCCGGTGCAAACTAGTGAGTAGCCTTGTGTGAATTATCGGTTTTGCTTGCATTTTTATGGAAATTGAGGTGGCTTGATTTTGCATGTACATGATTGAATTTGGACTCAAGGCACATATATCACCTTTATTCCAGCCATATCCAAATTTATAACCTACTTAAATATCCCAAATGAGCCCCCTTGAGCCTATGCCCCGTTTCTTGTTAGCTGAGCTCAATTTTATCTCTTATATCTTCATAAATGGTGAGGTGAGAGTGTATGTTGTTAGTTGACTAGAAATCTGTGGGAAATCAATTATGGATTTTGGGTTTTGAGTTTCTTATATATATATATATAAAAGGAGAACAACAAATAAACTCCAACACAAATCACGAAAAGTGATAAAGCGTGAGTTTAAGTGAAAAACCTAATGTTCTAAGAAAGACTAAGTTTAGTAAAAAGAAGCAAATTCAAAAGGCTTCTAAGTGTTTTGAAATGAAGTCGAAAAAGTGTGTGAGTGTACAAAAGGGTTTCGAATGAAAGTTTGGTATTTTGGGAAGCGATTTTAAGCTTCGGTCTTTAGAAGTTAGAATTTCGTGAGTTATTGATCACGTTTGATCGTGTGTTAGCCACTATATCCATACATTCCATACCTTACCAAAGAGCTAACATTACAACCCGAAATAAAGAGCTCTTTCGATTCTTATTTGGTCATGTACAATAGGTGATTTTGAGTTTCCGATTTGTGAAATCTTGATAAGGTGCATGCATTGTCCGATTCGAGAGTATACACGTACCATATAAAAAAACACTTGAGTGATTGAGCGAACAACCTCAAAATCCCATTTGAGAGGAAGTCATCGATTTTGTTTTCATTTGAGAAAGAGTAATACGAGCAATGATTGGTGATAACGAGTCTATGTTGATACTCTTATCATACCAATTAGGATAAGCACAAGGATTTCTCTTCTTTCATAATGTTCATTGTAAGTACATTCTCGATTCTTTTCGTTGTTCGGGGACGAACAAATCGATAAGTGTGGGGTGGTTGTTTTGCATGTAATTGTGGTATTTTTCTCGTGCCTTTAATTAGGGTTTTATGTTGTTTATAGTAGTTTTGAGTTGGTTCGTTGGGTTATTAGTTTTTTTTATTGTTTTATTATTTTTCGAGTTTCTTTTTGATTTTATACTTGATTTGGTTAAATGGGTTCAATTAATTGGAGGTTTCGTGTGATTCTTGGGTTTCCATGTTAAAAATTCTTATTATATAGGTGGCACAATAAATTAGACTCGCACCAAGACGTGTCGGCATGCGCCTGGATTCGAGCCAAGGTATTGAGGCCCAGGATCAGCGCCAATATCCGTGCCAAGATTTGCGCCAAGAGCAAGCTCCAAAATGGCGAAACATTCTGAAATGATAGCCAAGCCTTGCCAAGGTAAGCCAAGACTCTCGCCAAAGGCCTTGACGCAAGCTGGCGCGTGCCAAGCCTTGCCACCCCCAGCGCCCACGTGTATGCTTGCCCTGTCCGCACGCCCGCGCGGATGCCTCACCCAGCACCTCGCGCGCATGCCAACCTCCGCACCCACGCGCATGCCAACCAATCGCCAGTTCCCTTGCCAAGTAGCTCTAAGCGCCTCGCCAAGCCCATGCGCATACCATGCCAATCCTAACGCCAATGTCTATGCTAAACTCCACGCCAACAGCCACGCCAACCCCGACACCAAAGCATGCCAACACACCTAGCGCCAGCACACGCCACTTCCAGCCCGCGCGATGCCCGCCGAGATTGCCGAGCCCACCCCGACCATGCCCGCCAGCCATGCCCAAACTCGCCCAACACCCATGCCAAATCAAGCCAACCCATTCCAAAAGCTTAGCCAAGTGGCTAGCAAGTCCATTTCGGGTCAATCTTGGTCAAACATGGAAAGTCCAAGTCTTTAAGGCTTAATTGACCTATTTACCCCTAATTTGACATAGTATAAATAGATAGATTTCTCATTAGAAAAGGAATCAACTCTCCTCCCAACTCTTAGATGGGTTTGGGATTTAATTTCTCAATCTAATTTTTTATTTACTTTCTCTCTCTAGTTCTTAGATTTAATTTCAAGCTTCTCCCTGGGTTTGTGAGCTCAAGAAGAATTCAAGTCATCACTTGGATTTTATTTTAGATTGCAATTACATTCATGTTTGTTATTCATTTCCTTAATTCAAGTAAGTTTTTTCATTATTTTCTTTCTTGTTCTTCAATTTCAAGTTTGTTCTTCAATTTATGCATTTTGCCTTATCTCTTAGATTTATTTTTGGATTTTGTGATTTGGCTATGGAATATAGGTGAGTGACACACCAAGATCATAGATCGGGTCCTTGATCATTTTTATTTCAAGTATTTCATATGCTTTATTTTGGTTTTTATTTTCATGCATAGTTTTATGTTGAATCCTAGATCTACAATTCGTTTCTTGTTATTTTTCGAAAAGATTTAAAATTTCACGTCACCTTTTATTTATCTTTCTATTGGTGTTTTCAATTTTTTTTAATTTGCATTATTTAGAATTTTTTGATCATGCATGCATAGTTGTACTTTAGGTTTTCATGCTTTTACTTTGTTGTTTCCTTGCTTATTATTGCTTATTTTTGATACGATACTAAATATTCATGCTGGTACTTATGGTAAGCGACCTCATTTCTCGGAAGGAGCATTTATTCTAAGAGGTAGGCGAGCTTGTTTTAAGAGTAGCGACCTGAAGTATGAGGATGAGTTCTCATATAGGGTCGCGACCTCTTATGAGTTTGTTAGCTCAGCGTAGCTCGGTAATAGGCTTTCTAAATATTAGGTCCGAATGGCCCAATATGGATGGTTTGTGGGTCCTGGAGAATTATATCAAAAGAATCACAAGCCCTGGCCTATTCTGGTAATTTAATGAGAGATTTGTTATTTATGGGAACTTAGCATACAGGAGAAATCCTAAATCTAAGTCGGTCATGGTATTTATGGAATTATGGTGGGAGAAGATAACCCTAGCTTGGGGAACACTTCTCTTGTCTATATAAAAGGGGTGCACACCTCTCTTTATTTTAACCCTAGCTTGGGAACTCGAAATATCTCTCGCACTCGCTGACTTAAGCATCAGAGGACCTTCGCCGGGGTCGTCCACCGCCTTGGCTAAGGGTGTTGTTTTGAAGGATCAATAGGTCACCGGGAGGCTTTTTGAGATTAATTAGGTCGCTGTGACATAATTGGGAGCTATTTAGGTCGCTGATCTCAAATTTGAGGTTAATACCCCCTATTCTTGGTAACCGATATTTTTGGTTTTATCAAGTGGTTCTGTCTGTGGAAAAGAGGAACATCGAGTCCTTGAGAAAAAGACATGAGAAAATTTGCAATCGTAATATGAAAGATCGAAGCATACAACCAAAGGTCTTGGATTTCAGTCCTGGATCGAGAAATTCGAAGAAGACGAGCAAGATGGGGGAAATCAATAGAGGAGAAAAATTGAAAAATGGACTGGTAACTCCCCAAGGAGAACCATCGATCTAAAATCTGGTGGCCACACCGCCACCCTCGCCAAAACAGCAAAATGAAAAGGAACTTGAAGGAGATTCACAAGCGAATACATCGGAGGTTATTACGCAAAATACGGTCCATATAGAGATGAAAGAGTGGAAAGATTTACCCAAAGATAAGACCTATCAAATCAATAAGGGGTTCTTAGAAGGTCTTATGGATTTTGTACCCTTAGAAAAACAGGAAGAATTGAGCAAGTACCTAGCAGGCGAGCTGGGTACTCCGAAGGAGAAGGATGATGAGTCGAATGGTGGACAGGGAGAAAAGTCGTTAACAAAAAAGACAAAACAAAGCTGAGGGTCTTTGTCTCGGAGATCGTCACGCGGAAGGAAAAGTAGGGGTAAGCGGAAACAGGGAGATTCTTCCAGCTCTACCTCGTCCTCAGAATCTCACACCCACAGGTATAAGTACAAGAAAGCAAAGAAGTTGAAAATAGGACGTAAGCACTATAAATATCAAGGTCGACAGCATAGCAAGCATACCAGTGAGAGTAGAATGCAAACCTCAAGCACAGATGGTGAATCCAAGGATAAATAATGCAACAGTCGAGGCAGATACCATGAGGAGAATGGCGAGAATGAGGTCGAACCAGGAAATAAGACACTTAGATATATGAAAGAGGCCTTGTTGGCCTTTCAGAGGAGGATAGAAGGAGAAAAGATTGGTGAAGATAAGGGGCATCCCCTTTCAGATGATATATTACGAGCTATGATGCCTAAGGGATATAAGACGTTGGTGTTCCAATATCGTGTGGGTGACGGATCCAGTAGAGCATTTGCAACATTTTGAGAATGAGAGGATGTTACACGGATATACAGATGATGTGGCATGCCAGGCCTTTATGTATACTTTGAGAGGAATCGCCCAAAGCTGGTTCTATCAATTGGCGAAAGGAAAAATTACCAGCTTTCAGGTGCTACGAGCGGCTTTTCTGAAACAATTTTCCAGTGTGAAGCCGAATGCGAATACTGCACAATCATTTTTTACTATGGTGCAGCGACCTGGTGAGACCTTGAAGCAATATGTCAACAGGTTCACCAAGGCCACGCTGGAGGTACCTACCGCTACGAATGAAATGAAAGCAGGGGCTTTACATAAAGGATTGAGGAGGGAAGACTTACGCTTGGTCAAAAAGGTGGCGCGAATGTACGATGAAGTCTTGGAAAGGTGAAACAAATATATACAGGTAGAAGAAGCTGAGGAGGAACACCGTGTACGATTTGGTGGAGAGGTCACAGAGACAGGAGGTAGTATTTCAAGGAGGGAAGGCAGGCGAGAGCCCATAAGGGTAGTTGTGGGCTCCTATCCCCAGGTCCCATGACGAGAGCTACATCTGAAGAAGATATGAGAGACTGGAGGAATGATGATTTTACCACTGATCTATCCTCGGGCTAAAGTGTTTACTATTATGGAAAGCGTGATACCTAATGATATAAAATGGCCGGAAAGTTGCATGCAGCTCCTTACCAGTCCCACGTCAGATTTCTTTTGTATGATTCACAATAACTATGGTTATTCTACGGAGAGGTGCAGGCATCTTAGAGAGGAAATCAAAGTCTCATAAAAGCTGGACATTTGAAGGAAGTCATTTACAAATATTTAAAACCAAGGGAACCAAGGCAACCATTGCCCCCGCCACCGCCGAGAGACCCACCTCAGGATCAGGTCGAGAGGCAGCTGGAGTAAGGAAATCAGGGACATAATGGCCCAAGAAGAAACAAGGGGAGAATTAAGTATGATGTCAGGCGGATCGACAGATGGTGATACCATTAGCGCGCGAAAGAAACATGTTAATTCAGCTCACCCGGGAATGTGGGAGGTCACTAGTGTAAGTCAACGACCACAGACGACAGGACCAATCATCTCTTTTGGTCCCGATGAATGACGCGGGCTACAGGAAGACCATAATGATGCGTTAGTAATTGAAGCTGAGATAGTTAGGTATGAGGTCTGGAGAATTTTTGTAGACAATGGGAGCTCTGTCAACATAATATATACAGATTGCCTTGAACAAAGAAGATGGAGACAAGAGTGCGACATGTGAATATGCCCATATACGCGTTTAATGGAGCGCAAGTGATTACGGAGGGAGAGCTAACACTGGCAATGGTGTTAGGGAGAGATGAGTTACAGTCAAAGAAGTATTTGAGGATTTTAATAGATCGTGGGAGGTCGGCATATAACGTAACATTAGGCTGACCTGCCCTTAATGCATTCCAGGCAGTAACTTCAACATATCACATGAGTATCAAATACCCGGTGGGGGATAACGTGGGGGAAGTTATTTCTGAACAGCAGGTCGCAAGATCGTGTTACCAGATGACAGTCAGAAAGGGGTTAAGCGAAAACAAGTGAGAACGAGATGAAGAGGTACCATAAGGTATACTTCGTGCAAAAAAGGTAAAAGAACAAGAGAATTCTGTTAGGCCACACGAGGAGGTGATGGAAATTTCGTTAGAAGAAGGTCGCTTGGAGTACACTACAAAAATTGGAACCATGATGTAGAAACGCTGAGAGAGGAGCTAATAAAATTGTTGAGGAAATTTCGGGACGTTTTTGATTTTGGGGATGGAGAACTGACAGGAGTATCTCCGAAGGTCGTGCAACATCATCTGAATGCAGATCCGGAGGCAAGGTTGGTCAAACAAAAGAGAAGGCATTTTGGGCCTGAACTAGACAACATAATTGAGGAGGAGGTGTATAAATTGTTGAAAGCGGGCCACATTCGGGAAATTCAATTTCCTGAATACCTATCTAATGTTGTGATGGTGCCAAAGCCAGGGCAGAAATGGAGGGTGTGTGTAGATTTCCATGATCTGAATAAAACCTGTCCAAAGGATCACTATCCACTTCCGCGAATTGATCAGTTAGTGGATTCAACCTCAGGGTGCGAGCTATTGAGTATGATGGACACTTCACAAGGTTATCACCAAATACCTCTTGCAAAGGAGGATCAAACCAAGGTGAGCTTTGTTACTTCAACGGGAACATACTGTTTCGTGTCCATGACCTTTGGTTTGAAATATACAGGGGCAACCTATCAGAGATTGGTGGATAGAATGTTCAAAGACCTGTTGGGATCCACTATGGAGGTGTATGTCGATGATATGCTGGTGAAGAGCAAGAAAGAAGAATCCCATGTGGAGGACTTGGAGAAAACCTTTCTTATACTAAGGCAGTACGGGATGAAGCTCAATCCAAAGAAGTGTGCGTTCGGTGTGCGATCTGGGAAATTCTTGGGATATATGGTGACGTAGAGAGGTATTGAGGTTAACCCGGAGAAGGTGCGGGCTGTTTTGGAGATGCTGCATCCTCGAACAGTGCGCGATGTATAGGTGCTCACAGGTCGAATTACAGGTCTTAATCGTTTCATTTCCAGGTCAGCAGAGAAGGGTGTTCCCTTCATCAGGGCACTCAAAAAAGGGTCTAAGTTCGAATGGGCCAAGGAAGCGGTAGATGCATTTGATAAGCTGAAAGAATACTTAGCCGAAATACCACTATTGACTAAGCCAATGCCGGGGGAAGACCTGATCTTGTATATATCGGCCGGAGAGGTCGCAATGAGTTTGGTGCTCATCATAGAGGATGCAGGTATCCAGAAACCTATTTATTATATTAGCAGAATGTTGCGAGGTGCTGAGTTGAACTATTCCGAGCTGGAGAAAGGGGGTTTTGCACTAATCTGTACAGCAAGGAAATTACGGCCATACTTTTTGAGCCACAAGGTGAAGGTACGTACTAACCTAGCACTCAAGCAGGTCCTGAGCAACCCAAACGTGTCTGGAAGGTTGGTGAAGTGGGTAGTGGAATTAAGTAAGTATGATGTAGTGTATGAACCTAGGGCGACCATCAAAGCACAAGTGTTGGCAGATTTTTTGCAGGAAATGGTACGTTCATCTGAATCAAGAGACGAGATGAAGGCATTGTTGTTACATACCAATAGATCAACTATGATATCGGGAGCTGGATTGGGAATTGTGTTAACCAGCCCGGAGGGTGAAAACTTGGAGTTTGCAATAAAACTGGGATATAAGGCGTCTAATAATGCGACGAGTATGAGGCTGTGTTGTAGGTAATGAGAATGGCAAGCGATTTGGGGGCAAGAAAAGTATGGGCATACACGGATTCTCAATTGGTATCTCTATAATCCGCCTGGTCCTTTGAAGCAAAATCAGAACGCATGGCGGTATACTTAAAGAAATTACGGGAAGAGGCTAGTCGATTTGAGGAATTTAAATTGGAGCATTTGCCGCAGGCTGAAAATACTCGGGATGATAAGCTTGCTCGGATTTCAGGTGCATTGGGGACTTGTGATACTCGGAAAATTACGCTAATGGAGTTAAACCATTGTAGTGTGGATAAAAAAAAGGAGGTATTGGAGCTCAAAGTCGAAGATGATTGGCGTACGCCTATTTGGGGTATTCACGTTAAGGCAAAGGAAGGTGAAATACGGTTGTCGACAAAGGAAGCTAAGACAGCGGCTCGCTTTTGTGTTATAAATGAAGAATTATACAAGAGGTCACGTTTTGGACCTTTTTTGAAATGCTTGGATAAGGATCAGGGATTAGAAGTGTTAAAAGAGATGCATGAAGGGTACTGTAGAGATCATGCGAAAAGCAGAGCGCTGTTAGGGATAAAGTTGTGGGCTGGTTTCTTTTGGCCAGGTATAAAGGGTATGGCCGGTGACCTGGGTAAAACTTGTAAAAAGTGTTAGATACACGCTCCAGTCACACATATACCGGCTGAAGATATGATGTTTATGATCTCGCCTTGTCCCTTTGCGCAATGGGGAATTGATATTGTGGGACCTTTTCCAAAAACAATGGGCAATAAAAAACACCTGGTGGTGGCAATTGATTATTTTACAAAATGGGTGGAAGCCGAATCGTTTACGGGCATAAGCGAGCAAGACATAATGGACTTTATTTTTAATAATATTTTTTGTAGGTTTGGTGTTCCACGAGTGTTGGTGTCGGATTACGAAACCCAGTTCAATGGGCAGAAAATCCAGGATTGGTGTAAGAGATGGGAATGAAGCAACGATTTTCTTCTATGGTGCACCCCTAAACTAACGGGCAAGTTGATGTTACCAACTGTATTATTGTGCAGGGTATTAAGTTACGGTTGGACAAAGAAGGTGGGCTTTGTTAAGAAGAGCTCACGTCAGTCTTGTGGGCTTATCGAACAACTCCCCGCACTTCTACAGGGGAGTCGCCGTTTAGCATGGTGTATGGGATGGAAGCTGTCATTCTAGCTGAGATAGTAGGGGGATCGCAACACTTATCGACGTTTAATGTGGAAGAAAATGAGAGGCTGGGAAGAGTAGCAATTGAAACAATCGACGAAATACAAGAGAAGGTTGCGGCCCGTGTGGAACATTACAAGCAAAAGATACAGGTTGCCATTAACAAACGTGTTAAGCATCGGAACTTCCAGGCTGGTGATTTAGTATGGAGTCTGGCTGATGCATTGCGTAAGACTAGGAAGCTCGATCCAAACCAGATCGGGCCGTTTAAAGTTATTAAAGTGTTGCTAGGAGGAGCGTACATACTTGAAGAGGCTGAAGGAAAAGCTCTACCTAGGAGCTGGAATGTTTATCATCTGAAAAGGTACTACGCTTAGATAGCGGTCTGTTTTGTGTTTTACCCTTCGGGGCGGATGTTTCATTACCCTTCGGGGCGGGCTGTTTTGTGTTTTACCCTCCGGGGCGGATGATGTTTCATTACCCTTCGGGGCAGGCTGTTTTGTGTTTTACCCTTCGGTGCGGATGTTTCATTACCCTTAGGAGTGGGCTGTTTTGTGTTTTACCCTCCGGGGCGGATGATGTTTCATTACCCTCTGGGGCGGGGTGTTTTATGTTTTACCCTCCAGGGCGGATGTTGTTTCATTACCCTTCGGGGCAGTCTATTTTGTGTTTTACCCTCCGGGGCGGATGTTGATTTTATTACCCTTCGGGGCGGGCTATTTTACGTTGTACCCTTAGGGGCAGATAACTTTTCGCAAATATTTAATAAATAATGGAAGTTTCACGAACATATCATGAATTCTTATGGTTTTTGTGAATAGGCTGGGTAAAGTTATTTGAAGTATGTTTGATTTACATACTCGAGGTCGCTTCCGGGAAAGATATGTTTGACTTACATATACTACTTGGATTGTTGTGTTTTTGTATTATAGTTTATGTTTTTGCGTTCAATTATACGAGCTAACATATTTGACCTATATATACAAGTTCATCTCAGCTCCTTTTGATTGCTTTAGCTCGTGGTTTGATGGTATGGTTGTGTTTACTTGATAATTTAGAGGGTCTTTGTTATTAATGTATGTGATTCGCGTGTTCTATGTGACCAATATTACTTTATGGTTTCACTAATGGTAGTTTGAGTTGCGGGTTTGTACATATAATAAGCATAAGGACGATATTGTTCATACAATACGCGGAAATATTCATATATGGGGTGAACAGATTATAAATCTTTAAATTAAAAAGGATATCAGGTCGTGCTCGGCCTGGTTGCAGGTACAAAATCGTCTAGATGTGCATCTAACTCGACAACCAATCTGGCAGATAACACGGCTCGGCTTTGACATGAAAACCACCACTTAGCATCTTTTGGCTGTCTCTTATCGCCCTTCCAATTGCTGAATGGGGGGAGCATGTCAATGATGGCCGGTACATTAGAGTTATTGGTGACTTTTATGGCCGCAAGCTGGTTCTTAATAATCCCAGCAGCCTTGAAGACCCATTCCTTGCTACCTACAACCATCTTACTGAAGTACAACAATAATTTTTTGTAAGTTCAGCTATATCTTACAGGTCCTCCCGGTACAACAACATCTTACAGGTCCTCCCGGTAGGCATTCATGAATTTTTGGCCAACCTCGCTTATCAGGAAGGTCCGCCGACCTTCAGCTATATCTCGCTCGTGAGCCACCTGGTTTTTGTTCCTCTTTGACTTGCACAACCTCCTCGAGATTCTGAACTTGTGTTTTAAGTTCATCGACCTGGCAAGCTTTTTCCAGCTGATCCTTGATTTTATTTGCCAGACGAGCTGTTTCATCCTTTAGGTTGTCCACCTGGCTCTTCAGAATGTGTATCTCCTCTTCACGAGCCTTTAAAAAGTGGTTAGCCCCATCTAGCTCTCCTTAGGTCAAAGATAGTTTTCGGGTCTGCTGTTTTGCCTTGAGGGTCAGCTCGTCACAGGTTTTCTGGAGGTCTCTCTCGGAGTACCGGGCCAACAATTGATTGGATAGAGTGGAGTACAGAGTGTCCGGTTGTGTATTATAAATTGAAGGAAAACAAAGGGACAAAAATGGATTAGCAACCAAGTGGTGACAGGTTATTAAAGGAGGTTAGGTTTGAGAAATTGAAGTTACCTGGGTCAGCGTGTATTCTAAGAGGAGAGATTTTATCTGGGCCACATCCTCACAGTTGGCCAGATCTTTTTCTAGTTTTGGCGAGCTGGATGTGGCACCGCCATGGGTTTTTTGGAGGCGGAGGTGTTTTTGAGCAGGTAGAGTGCCCGGGCTCTTACACGGAAGGATAGAAGGTGTTCGGGCTGATCGCTTCCCCCTGGAGGATTTCCTGACTAGTTATGCCTCCTCCAGGTCATCATCCGTCTATAGATCATACTCTGCCCCGAATGCTTGGTTCAACACCTCATCAACGTTGATAATAGAAGGTGAATTGATCTTTTTCGCATTTAAAAATGAAAAGCTCGTCCGCAAGAGAACGGAGCTATTGTAGGCGATAAGTTGATCCGAGTTAAATCACGAGGAATTGCAATCGGCGTCGATAAATGTTTGCTCAACAATTTTATAATTAAACACACGATCCATTTGATTCAAAAATTCTACAACTACAAATTCAAAGACAAGTATGCAATTATTAAAATCTAATTAATCAATTAAACCTAATTGAAAGCATAAAAAATTCAGATATTAAAAACAAGAAAGAAAATTCACGCATACGAGCCGGTTGAGGCTCATCTTGATGAAACGACAAGTTAAATGGAACGTACTGTCCTCGAGGATGAAACTATTGTTGTTGATTGAACTGTTGTTGATGAAAGAAATAAGGCATTTGTTGTTGATTCAGTTGCATGCCTTGATTGTTAACGTGATGATTGAACTGATCTTGATTAAACAGTGGTGGATTGGGTGTATTATTCTGTTCATCTCGAGTTTTCGGTTGGATTGGTTCCGACGTATTTGTTCCGGATGAATCCATTGATGATTCAGCGATCGAGGTTAATCGCGCTCGATTCACCCGTTGGATGTTGTCGACTAAAGGTAATATTTCTCCACCCAAGGACCTATGTCCTTGAATTCACTAACAAACAGATTAAAACAGTCGAGACACAATAACATAAACTTAAACAAACTAAACTAAACATATACGAACAAACATTTTTGACAGCCTTTGTCAATCCCTTGGCAATGGCGCCAAATTTTGAATCGAAGTTTTCGCGTTTAAAAATGAAAAGCTCGTCCGCAAGAGAACGGAGCTATTGTAGGCGATAAGTTAATCCGAGTCGAATCACGAGGAATTGCAATCGGCGTCGATAAATGTTTGTTAAACGATTTTATAATTAAACACACGATCCATTTTGATTCAAGAATTCTACAACTACAAATTCAATGACAAGTGTGCAATTATTAAAATCTAATTAATCAATTAAACCTAATTGAAAGCATAAAAAACTCAGATATTAAAAACGAGAAAGCATCATCATTAAACTAGCAATTCAAAAACACTTAAATTACTAAACTAGCATAGTCAAACTAGCGTACTAATAATGAAACGTACAAATTATGAAACTAAGTCCAAAGCCAAATTACAAAAGCAGCGAATGATCAAACTTCAACCACGAACGATGACTATGAGCGACGTATAATGTAAAAACGAGTCTCCGACGCGATCTTCGAACGAAGTCTTCAAAAATGAAAATGGGAAGAGGAGTGTATCTCTGAGTTTTCTGGACCTTGCCCCCACGAAGTCTGATAATTAAAATGATAAACCAACCGGTATTTATAGATTTCTTCAAAAATAACTGCTCAACCGCCGGAGCGTCGATGGTGCGTCGATCGACACGAGCCAGGATGCACGCATCGACCAGGCAGAGCGTCGATTGACGGTGATAGGATCGACGCTTCAGAAGCTATGCGTCGACCATTGCGTCGATTGACGGAGTTAAAATTGACGCTTCAGAACATATGCGTTGACGGTGCGTCGATGGTGCGTCAATCGACGCGGGTGCAGTGTCGACAGTGCGTCGACCGACGGGGCTAAGATCGATGCTTCAGAAGCTACGCGTCGACCTAGCGTCGATCAACGCAAGCGGTACTCGGCGTTGACGCGGGCGCTGGAATGCGGCGCCTGCAGAGCTTTGGCTCGTCGCTCGTCCTGTTTTCCTCATTTTTAGCTGAAATATAAAAATTTAGCAAAGTTAGATTATTTCATACAAAATAAAGAAAAAACATATTAAACACCATAAGAAATAAAAAACATAAAAAAGGAAGAAAAACGATAAAAAGATACACGTAAAAGCACATAACACACGGTGCAAAAACACACAAAAATCACACACAAATATGTACAAATCAGAACGTGGAGGTGGTGATGTGACAGCGGGCTGTGGATCAGTTTGTGCAGTGATCTCCTCGGAGCTCGATGAGACGCAGGTGGTGACGAATGCTTCTGCAATAATGGAGCAGTGGGTTAGAATTAATTTGTGACTGTTGTGGATAGTGGCGTAAAGTGTCAAAACTCAGGAGAACTGCCAAACTCTGATCTGGTCAGTGCAAGATCTGGGTCGACAAGACGAGAGTCGATGCCCACGAATTTGAAAGATTTGGACCAGCTAGTGAGTCGCACCACATCAAATGGGCGCTTGCTCCATTCTGCGAGCTGGTCAGAGTATTTTTTGTACAAAATGGGAAAATGCTTGGGACTGGGAGGATTGGATTATTTTGGGGTGTGGTATTGTAGCTCGATTACGAAGGGCCAGCTCTCAGTATTGTGAATGAAGAAGAAGTTGCTCCTCCATTCATATACTTTAGATAAAGGGTTCACCAGGAACTGGGATTTGCTGGCACGAGCAGAAAGATAAAATGAATTCATTTGATATTTTATTTGAAGACAAAAGTGGAAAGATCCTGGATCAGGCAAAGTAATATAGTATTTACATAATATAATATACCCCGCCATAAATTTCATAGAATTGGGGGACAATTCCAGAAGGGGATTTTTAAATACGCGACTTGTGTCGATATAAAACTGGTGCGGTGGAAATCTAAATCCCGACCTAATCATCTCGTCAAAAAGTGTAATGTGACTTTGGGGTGGTTTTATGGGGTCCGTTGGCGAATGTTGGGTAAAACCATTTCAGCAGTTTCAAGGAGATTTAGTGCTTTCTTAAAATCCTCGAATTTTTCTTGGTCAAGTAATATCCAGTAGTTAGGCTTAATTACCCTTGTCGCTTGGGGTAGTGGAAGCAGGTCGGTTCCAAGGAAGGCACCATAGTAACTGGGTTTTTTAGGAAGTGCTCGTTGGGTGATGTGGGTGGATTGCTGGGTTTAGCTAGGGGAATGCCCTCTAGTATATTTTTCATAGCTAAAGGGGCAAGAGAGGGGTCTTCTGGTATACTCTCCAACATGGCTTGGGCATCGGTGTAAGCCCTAGTCTGGGCTTCAAGTTCCGACCAACTGACGTCACCTTCCGGTTCGTCGCGCAGGCCGGGGGAAGGGGGAGAATTTTGTCTTCGTCTTCTTTTAAGAATGTAAGGGTTTTCGGTAGGATGGGAATCAGGGAAGAGATCTAGGTTTTGGAGATTAGGGTTGGAAGATGCTGGTTTCGTCATTAATTGAAAAACACGGGAGAGAAAAAAAAAATACAACACTACTCAGCAGATGCAGTGAATGCATGATTTTAAATTGAAATTAGTTACCGAGGAGGTAAGATCTAGGGGACTTACTCATTTTTGTTGTCGTTGCTGTCGGAGATGGGCGACGTAGTGTTGCTAATTTATGTAGAAGGGAAGGACTGCGAGCTTTTTTACAAAGCGAAAATGGCGACTTTTCTTTTATTTTTGATAAAGTGATGGATAGGGGAAGATGAAAGGGTCTTTGTGTGTGTTGGGCGGCGAGAAAGCAGATGGGACAGATTGGAGCGGGAAGTTGGTAGGTTTTTTTAGGAATGTTTTGGGCCATTCATTTTTGGCCCACAACGTTTAATATATTACGAGATTGTGAGGAGATGACATATGTCCGACATGCTGGCAGGCTACATTTAATGAATCTTTAAAGAGACGTGATAGATAAAGGGAAGCATGTTTTGACTTTTCGAAGACATATGATTATATTCTTTTGGATTATTGTACACATGTACGACTGCAGGTCGCGAATGGAGAAGTTTTATGGTTTCAGGTCGATGGGCGTACTAGGTCGACAATTATGAAATATGGGGACTTATATGCGACAACTTCTTCTAGGAGGAGCATTCTTCGTGGGGGTGAGCGAGTTGATCTCTCAGAGGTCGCGATTTTATGTGGTGAGCTTGTATTGGATGATCATTATGATTGCTCTGTGTGACGAGCTTGTTTATCCTGGATAATGGTATAGTGTCTCGATAAGCTTACAAGGTAATTTGTCTATGACTTATTCTTATGTTTTTGTGGTTTTTTAATCTTTTTACATATTCTACCTGATTTCGTACCTCAATCGGCAAGAATATGGGGGAATAGCTGACACAACAATAAATATTCATGCTGGTATTGATGGTAAGCGACCTCATTTCTCGGAAGGGTCATTTCTTCTAAGAGGTGGGCGAGTTGGTTTTAAGAGTAGCGACCTGAAATATGACGATGAGTTCTCATATAAAGTCGTGACCTCTTATGAGTTTGTTAGCTCAGCATAGCTCGGTAATGGGCTTTGTAAATATTAGGCCCGAATGGGCCAATATGAATGGTATTGTGGGGTCCTGGCAAATTAAATTAAAAGAATCACAGGCGCAGGCCTATTCTTGTAATTTAATGAGAGATTTGTTATTTATGGGAACTTAGCATACAGGAGAAATCCTAAATCTAAGTCGGTCATGTTATTTATGGAATTATGGTGGGAGAAGGTAACTCTAGCTTGGGGAACACTTCTTTTGTCTATATAAAAGGGGTGAACACCTCTCTTTATTTTAAGTTGTTTTATCACGATTTGGGCACTCAAAATATCTCTCGCACTCGCTGACTTAAGCATCGGAGGACCTTCGCCGGGGATGTCTACCGCCTTGGCTGAGGGTGTTGTTTTGCAGGATCAATGGGTCGTTAGGAGGATTTTTAGAGATCAATTATGTCGCTGTGACATAATTGGGAGCTATTTAGGTCGCTGAACTCAAATTTGAGGTTAGTACCCCCTATTCTTGGTAACCAATCTTTTTGGTTTTATCAGTTTTGATTATTGCTTGCAATTTAAATATGGCACACATATGAGGCATACAAAATACTTGCATTTACTTTTCATAGTTAGTCATAGTCTTAGTTTATTTCCATAGTTCTTGATAGTTAATCATTTATTTTTGTTATTTCCATTCATTTAGTTTTCCATTTAATTTCCTAAGCTAAAAACCCATTTATTCATACAATAGCATCGGATTCCGATAATGCCAAGCCATGAACCCCTTATATATTCATCCCCACAAAAAATCAACACACAATCATCACCCGCTATTGATCATGGAGAACACTAAAGCATGGCACGATCATCAATTATTTCTGGATCCCGGATAACATCACTTGTGTAAGTCGTCGAGAAAAAGACGTTAAAAGTTGCACTTCTTGGGAGGTAACCCAAGTTTTCATGTTTTTGTTCATAGTTTCGTTTATTTTTATATTTAATTTTCTTATTGTATTTTCCTTCACATATTTTGTGTGTGTTAAGCTTGAGTTGGATAGATTTGATAATGGTGAGTTAAGTGCGCAGGGAGTGACAAAAATCAGCAATCTCAGACAATCCGATCGGATTGGAAAGAAAACCGGACTGATTCCATCCCTGTACAAACATTTCGGATTGATGCAAGAGATCGGTCGGACAAAACCTTCTGTAAAACCATCTGACCGGATTGACGCAGGTGTCCGATCGGATTAACTTTCTGATGCACTATCCGACCGCATAGCAGGAATATCCGACCTGATGACACTGCACCAATACTTACTTAATACCGTCGCCCCCAGTTGCAGATTTCCATGTTCCCCTCCAGACAACATGAACATTTAGGTGGGACCGAGCCCTAGTATTGTATCATTTTCTATCCTAACTCTCATTTTTCATTTTTAGTGTTTTGATTTTGTTTGATTTTTCTGTTATGTGTTGTGTACATGAGTGTCCATAATAACTATTCGACTATATATTTGCATGATAATTGATTCTTTCGTTTGTTCGAGGACGAACAAACCAATAAAGGGTGGGGTGGTTTGGAGAGTCATATACATGCGTAGTTCTAGTCGTTCCAGTCGAATAGTTTTGTTTGAGTCTTTTTTTTGTGTCAACGTACGTTGAATTCATCCCCAAGCTTATTTGTGTTTGTACTTGCTTGCCTGTCGAAATTATGTATTGTGTGATCTGACGTTAGAGTCTTTTGAGATTGTTTAGTGCAAAATTTCTCAAAACCTACTTATATATATAAATTTTTTAAAACAACATTTACTCGTTAGCAATTTTGCGAAGCTCTTAAAACTCGATCATCTTGTTTTCTAAAGTTTGAATAAAACCCTAGTAAGGAGGAGCCTTGTGTGTTTATCAACATTTCATTCTTTGATTCGATAAGTGTTTTGAGAAATCTCTAAAGTCACATGTGTACATTTGGTTTTGGAAATGACGATTGGCACATATAAAACCCGATTCCAGACATATTCAGAAATAAAAACCACTATAAATTCCTAATTAGCCCCTCGAGCCTTTATTTTTCTTTACTCCTACTTCAACTTCTGCACATGTCGTGAATGCATATTTTCTCAATCTTCTTGAGGGTGCCCATGTCGATACTTATCCCAGGGGAAGGTATTTTTCAACATCACTATAAACGTTCTCATGGAGAGTGTGCTTTGTGATCGAAAGGGAATATCTCCCATTGATGAGAAAGGTGTTGTTGAAGAGAAAGCTTCTGTGAAGCGGAGTAAATTCTATCGATCTTCAGGCTTTCCTTTGGCTCTATAGTTGTAGTTTTCTTAGTGTTGTGGAGAGGTTGTTGGCAAGATTTGCAGCAGAGTAGGGGAAACCAGTCCTCGAATTCTAAACTAGACTTGTTCAGACACTGGATTGAGTTTGGATGCTTGTGCAAAGAAGATCTTCAATTTGTCTACTCAATAGGTAGTTATTTATTTTGTTTCTATGTTTTTTTCATTATTTTTGGCTTAGTTATGCACAATATTTTTTATGTTTATATTTTGATTTCATAATTTTTTCATTAATGTTTCTTAGTTTTGCATAACATTTTTATGCCTGTTTCATTATTGTTTTATTATTGTTTCTTATTTGTACATAACATTTTTATTTGTCATTATTATTATTTCTTAGTTATGCAGAACATTTATATATATGTTTCTTTTGGTTTCGTAGTTGTTTAATTATTATTTCTTAGTTACGCATAATATATTTTACGTCTGTTTCTCCTTAATTTCATAATTATTTTATTATTATTTCTTAGTTACTTCTAGCCCTGTGTCCATGTGATGGTTTTGTTTATGATTGTGTGTTGCATGTTTTGGTAGTTGAGATAGAGAACGTTGTTCCAACAGATGCTGAGTTAGCAAGGTATGGCCTTGCTAGGTTTTTGATGTTAAGGAAAGCAGTATGCATTGTTTCCATCCATAGCATAAGATGAAGTCTAATTCTTCTAGTACTCCATCCAAGGCCTTTGATAAATAGCTAAATCTTGTGGTCTCAAAGCATGAGAAGCTATCCTAAGATTTTGATGATTTCAGAAAATATTTATGTTTATCTGAAATAATATTTCGAGGCTATTTTTACTGAGCTTGGTGATATCAAGCAGAAAATCGAGGTGCTTATATATATATATATATATACTTTCCAGCTTTTGTATCAATATTATTTATTTATTTTGTTGTTATTGTTAATTACTTATCTTGTTTTCTAAGTAGGCTAGTGGTGCTGTCGTTGAGGGTGGCATAGATGTTTAAAAATATGGTGAAGATGATATTGATTTGGTCATTGATAGTGTTCTGAAAGAACTTCATAGTGAGAAGTTTGGATTTTAATATGGATAAGAAGGTTGTAGATGATCAGGAAGGTCTAGAAGTTGATGCGAAAGAGGTTCTTGTTGCTATTGGAAATATTTCTGAGGACGTTCAAGGTGCTGGTGGTGATGTTTTGTTGGGGAGCAATGTCGTGAAAGATGTTCATGTTGTTTGTTCTGGTCCTTCTTATGACTTGGGATTGAGTTTGTCTAGTCCTTTCGACAATGCGGCAACTGTTGAAGAACAAATTGTTATGGTTACTCTTCCTTCAATTATAGAGTCTGATGGTGGCTTTTTTGACCAAATGACTAGCTCTTGGTTTAACGAAATTATGTTTACTACTGCTGCCAAATTGAAAGTGCGTTCTGCTGAGGTTTGTTTCTAAATTGTTTTAGTTATATTTCATTACTATTTCCCACCAACACATGTGTTTTACATGTAATTGTGGTTTTTTCTCATGCTTTTAGTTAGGGTTTAGTGTCATTTTTAGTAGTTTTTAGTCGAGTTTCATTAGGGTTTTAGGTTATTTTCTTGTTTTAATGTTTTGAGCTTTATTTATCTAATGTTGGTGATGTTTGTGTGATTCTTGGGTTTTTAAGTACAATACTCTTGTTTCATAGATGTCTTACTGAATTTGATTTGCGCCATGACATGTTGGCATACGCCTAGGTTCGAGCCAAGGCATTGAGGACCAAAATCCATGCTTAAACGAGAAAACCGAGCGAAAAGCACCTTAAATCGACTGCAAGGCCAATTGATCGACTGAAAAGGGCTCCGAAATGACTGCTCAACAGAGGCTAACCTGATCGATAGAAGAGCAGTCGATCGACTGCTTACCTGTCGATCGATTGTAAGACCAGTCGATCGACCGAGACCAGTCCCAGATTGACTTCTCGACAGAGGCTGAATTACTTAGAAGAAGGGCAGTCGATCGACTGCCACACTAGAAATTTTGGAATTTTAGGTGTTTTTAATGATTTTGCCCCTATAAACAACAATATAAACCCCACATCTTGCCCCAAAGAAAGAATCCACTTTCCTCCCAACTCTTGCGTGCTTGGGATTTTTTTTCTCTCTAAGTGATTTAATTTCTCTCTCTAGATCTTAGATTTAATTTCAAGCTTCTCATTGGGTTTGTAAGCCAAATAAGGATTCAAGTCATCACTGGGATTTTATTTTGTAATTTCATTCAAACTTTTGGATTCTCTTCCTTAATTCAAGTAAGTTTTTCATTATTTTCTTCATTGTTCTTCAATTTAAAACTTGTTCTTCAATTTATTCATTTTGCCTTAGCTCTTAAACTTAGTGTTAGATTTTGTGATTTGACTATGTAATCTAGGTGAGTGACACATCAAGATCATAGATTGGGACCTTGATCGTTTTTATTTTGAGTATTTCATATGCTTTATTTTGGTTTTTGTTCTCATGCATGGTTTTATGTTGAATCTTAGATCTACTCTTCGTTTCTAGTTATTTCTCGTAAAGTTTTTAACTTTCACGTCAACTTTTATTGCTCTTTTTAGTGGTGCTTTCAATTTTTGTTAATTTGCATTTTTGAAACTTCCTGATCATGCATGCGTAGTAGTAATTTAGGCTTACATGCGTGTACCTTGTTGTTTCCTTGCTTTTATTTGCTTATTCTCTTAATTGCTTGCAATCTCCACTGGGCATACGCATGAGGCATCCGAAATACTTGCATTTATTTTCATTTTACTTCCTTTACTTGATTTAATTTCATTTATTTTCATTTTCTCTTGATTCCAACAAGCTAAAAACCCATTGATCTCTATAATCAATCGAATTACGATAATACCAAGCCATGAACCCCTTATATTTTCATTGCCGCTAAAAACCACTCTTCAAAATGGCACCGTTGCAACTCGGCTTGGTTAAGGTTTTCGATTTGCTTGTAGTTTCTTTGAGTTTGTAGCTTTGTTTCGTATTTGACGCTTTTATTGAGTGTATGCAAGGTCGTCGAACCCTTGGGAACAACTTGGCTCCTTACATTTCGAACCCAAACCGATTAAGGAGTTTACGACATCCCTTGATTACTACTCAAGATATGGCGACTAATCTTCGGAATATTGGCCCATTTCCCAACCCCAACGGGAAATCTCCACATGTTGATCCTCAAATATCTAGTACTCTCGAGCCTGTTGATAATGTTGAGCAATCCCCACCATGTGATTAGACCGGGATTTCGACTCACAATCCCACGGCCCCTCCCGATCACACTATAGGAATTCAAGGGAGTGGTTTCACCACTCATGGGCACGCCATAGACCTACCCCAAGGTAACGCACAAATTCCTAATCCTTATGGCAATGGAGGTTACATTCTTAACATGGGAGGGTATGGTGCAAACCATGTTGGAAATGGAATGAGTTTTAATGGTTTTGGCATTGTGGGAGGGCATGGTTCAAACCACGTTGCCAACGGTGCTAACGGCAATGGTCAACCCAACGTGGGAGGGCATGGTGCAAACCATGTTGGGTTTGGTGGCTTCGTGGGTATTAATGTTTCATATGGAGGTTTTCGTGCTCCCAATACCTATCCGAATATGCAAATTCCAAATTTCGGTCCGTATGGGGGTTATGGTGCTCCTACTCAATTTTTGAACATGCAAAGTCCAATTCCCGGCCCGTATGGAGTTCCCCCCGCTTACAACTTCAATCATGCTCTGAATGTGAATTCGAATGCTAATGGTGGTGGTCTGGGTTATGGAGGTGACGATAATAATGTTCATGAGGGAACTCCCGATCCGTATGCTTTGTTTGGGGGTATGGGCCCTAATGCCAAAAATGCCTCTCCCGTCCTCACTATGAAAGAAGTTAGCAAAGCCTTCGTGGGGGCGACTATTTCGTCTTGTGTATCCCTTCTTCCGAGGTTATGGCTATTGATATCCGTTTGCTTAATTTTGCTCGGCTTTTGATTTTTCATGGGTTTTCTAAAGAGGATCCGCTCCAATTCATACGGTAATTTTTATGGAAAGTCCTAAGTTTTCACTACCCGAATATAATGATTTAGAGCATCTTCAACTCCATTATTTTTCATATGCTCTCCAAGATATGCCATTGTCATGGTTTATGGGTATCCCTCCTAATTCAATTTGTACATGGGATGAGCTTTCGGCAACATTCTTTGATAATTACTATTCCACAAAAAAGACGGCCGAGTTGAGGATCAAGATTATTTCGTTTAAACAATTGAAGAATGGTCCATTTCACTCGGCTTGGGCTAGATCTTCTCATAAGTTGCCCATATCATCGTATGCCAAATGAACTTTTAATCTAAACTTTCTATGAGGCGTTAGACCCCCAATTTCAATATATGGTGGATACGTCGGCCGAGAGTAATATGAAAGAACAACCTCCTCAAGTGGTTCTCAATATTTTCACCACTTTGGACGAAAATTCTCAACAAAAGTCTTCTCGAGCGTTATATTCGAATGCTAATGAAGTGATTGAATCGTCTTCCCCCGAGAAGCTTGAGGTGGACAAGAAATTCGCGGCTTTGGAGGCTCAAATTGCTAAGTTGTCTAGCCCAAGTCTGGATCCCCCGTGCGCGTCATATGGAATGATTGGTCATGATACTACTTACTGTCCGTTGAACCCCTCTTTATACATGCTGATGCCTCAATCGAAGGAGGTATGTGGGGTACAAGGGTATCAAGTGGGACCAGTTGTTGCCAAGCCATCTTTTGCTCGTCCATAGAATTACAATCCTCCGTATCATGCTAGCAACCGCATGCATCCAAGTTTTAGTTATGCCAATCAGAATGCAGGTGTTAACCCTCACGTGGGTCCATCTCGTCCACCGATTCTGGTAAATGCTCCCACTCCACCTTCTGATCCAACCCTCGAGGCCACAACGAATGGGTTAAACACTCGAGTGGGACAATTAGCAAGTCATGTGAATATGTTGAAGCAAGCGAATGACAAAGGGAAATTTCCAAGCCAACCTTCGCAAGCCCATGCGGTCAAGGTCCTTAAAAGTGATCGAGTGGTTTATAATACGGATGTCCTACCATCCAAGAAGGAGGTGGTTGATATCCCAAGAGTTTTTACTCTTCCTAATTCTACGCCCGTGGGTCCCACTTTAGAAATATAACTCCTCGATGGCCTACACAAGTCTTCAAATCCCTACAAGGCACCAAATTCTATTGCCTCCATGCCCTATTCATCCCGGATGCAAAGTTCTATGAAGGATGACCAATTTCAAAAGCTCCATGGTTTATTGTCTGACGTATTAGACGTCATCCGAAATTTCCCCGCTTACACTACGTTCTTCAAGGAGTTTTCTTCCAAAAATCTTGAGCTATGAATGAGATAGTTTATCCATCTAAGGAGGCAAGTGGGGTTGGTAACCCTTATCTTTCGGCTCTTAAGAAGGCGGATTCCGGCTCGTTTTGTATTATATCAAACTCAAAAATGGAAAAACCATTAATGGCATGCTTGGTTCCGGGGCGAGTGATAATTTGATGCCGTATTTGATATATGGCCAACTAAAAACTCCTCCTTTACAAGAGACACGCATTTGCTTAAAATTAGTCGATCGGTCAATTAAACATCCAAAGGGAGTGGTCAAGGATGTTCTTGTTCAAGTCGGGGGGGTCGTGGTTCTGGTCGACTTCATGCTATTGGATGTTGGGGTGCTGAAGAATGATGGCGCCAATCACACTATATTGCTAGGCCTCCCATTCATGGTTACAGCTCAATGCTTGATAGACGTTGGAAAGAAGAATCTTACTTTGTCCGTAGCGAGTGACTCGGTCACATTTTCTATGGCTAACTTGTCATCTATTATATCAAGCATCTTTCATGCGTATTTCTTACATGTCGATGTCTTTCAAGCATATATGGATGAAGAGAGCAAGGAGGAAGAGTTTGACCCGGGAGCTTGTGTTGAAAGTTGTAGTAAGGGGAATGAGCCCTTTGTTCATAATGATGGTTCAATTATGTTTCGATGTGCTAAGGTATGGTGTGAAAAGGATTGTTTATGTGTCTTTGAGGTCAATGACGACATTTTAGAGGGGGAGGTGGAGATTGTGGATGAGGGGTTAGAAATGAAACCCGTTGAAAAGCTGGAAGTTTATCTTAAGGAGATCGTTGAATTGCTTGAATTAATTCCCAACGAAGTCTAGAGGAGGCACAAGCCTGACCTCAAGCCTCTCCCATCTCACCTCAAGTATGACTATTTGGAAGAAGAGGAGAGCAAATCGGTCGAGTTTGAGCATGAACCTCTTTGGGCGATAATAGTCACGAATAAGAATGTAAAAGAGGTCGGGGTAGAGGGAATGTTGTGAGTAGATGAGTTAGATGAGTTTTGGAACATTCAATATGAAAATTCTTGTAACCACAAGGAAAGGACTCAACAAATCCATGAAGAAGAGGAAGGGTTGATTGAAGTGCTTAGAGCTTGTAGGGGTACTAAAGGTTAGAACCGTGAAGATATCAGGGGTATTAGCCCTTCGACTTGCGTACATAAGATCATTTCGGAGGATGAAGCTGAACCCTCTCAAGAACTCCAAAGGCGTTCTAATCCCGAATAACAATTCAAGACACCTTTTTATTGCCCGTTTGGAACGATTAATTTTTGTCAAATACTATTTGAGCCATGCAATGCCCCTAGAATGTTTCAACGATTGGATCCTCCCGACAAGGAGGTCATTGTTTTGGTGGATCCTCCCATCTCAACCTCCACATAACCAAGAAGGGATTTTGTCAAGCTAGTGACGTAAAACAAGCGCTTCTTGGGAGGCAACCCATGTTCTTTTTATTTATTTCTTTTATTTTTACATTTCTTTCTTCCCTTGCTTACTTATTATATAACATTCGAAAAATTGAAAAATTAAAAAAATTTGTGTTGTGTTTTGGTTCTTTTTATTCCTTGGTTTTGTTTTGTTTTGATTTATGTGCATATTTTCTTATGTTTTTATTTTGTGTGATTCTATTTTATAGGTGTTGTTTTCCTACTCCAACCTTAGTCATTTTGATAAGCTAGTAGTGTTCATTGAGCCGGGAGAAACAAGCCATGCTCGATTTTTGCTTGGATTGCTTAGATGCTTAAGTGGACCCCACCAAGGTCGACCTAAACTCGCTCGGTTTATGAAGCTTGTATCTTTCCCTCCTTTTACTTGATTTTTATTAAAATGCAATGAGGGCATTGCATGGTTTAAGTGTTGGGTGGGTAGGTGCTTAGGGTCCAGGTGTCACAAAGCATGATTTGTCTTTCTTAACTCAAGCCTTAGCGAAAAGACGCTTACTAATTGCGCATTTATATGGTTGAGTCGGGTTTTTTTTTGTGTGTGTCTTTGTGTCTTTATTATATATTTAATGAATTCTTGTTCAATTAGTAATCACCATATGCTTGGAAGTTTGAATAGTTTATTATCGGGTTTTTACATGTTTATGCCCTCTTGTGTAAGGAGGTTAATTTTTGTGTTTCGTCCAAAACCCGCCTATATATATATAATCAACATTCACTCGTGAAAAGATTGAAAATCTCTAAAAGATCTTTTAATTTTACTTTCCAAAACCCGCTGAAAACTAGTGAGTAACCTTGTGTGAATTATCGGTCTTGCTTGCATTTTTATGGAAATTGCATTGAGATGGCTTGATTTTGCTCGTACACGATTGAATTTGAAAATGACCTTGAGGCACCTATATCACCCTTAATCCGGATATCAAAATACATAAGCTACTTAAAATATTCCAAATGCGCCCCCTTGAGCCTATACCCCATTTCTTGTTAGCCGAGCTCGATTTTAGCTCTTATATCTTCATATATTGTGAGGTGAGAGTGTATGTTGTTAGTTCGCTAGAAATCTAAGAGAAATCAATTGTGGGTTTTAGGTTTTGAGTTCCTTATACAAAAAAATAATAATAAATCCAACACAAATTACGAAAAGTGATAAAGCGAGCGTTCAAGCGAAAAGCCTAATTCTAAAAAAAGGGCTAAGTTTAGCAAAAAAAAGTGAATTCAAAAAGCTTCTAAGTGTTGTGAAATAAATGCCGGGAAAGATTGTGTACGAATGAAAGGATTTTGAATGAAAGTTTGGTGATTTTGGAAAGGTGAAGCGATCATAAGCTTCGGGTGAAGCGATCATAAGTTAGGGTTTCATGTGTTATTGATCACGTTTGATCATGTGTTAGCCACTGTATCCAAATACTCCATACCATCCCAAAGAGCCAACATTACAACCAAAAATAAAGACCTCTTTCGATCCTTGTTTGGTCATGTACAATGAGTGATTTTGAGTTTCTAATTTGTGAAATCTTGACAAGGTGCATGCATTGTCCGACTTGAGCGTATACACGTCCCTTATAAAAATGCACTTGAGTGAATTGAGCAAACACCCTCAAAAATCCATTTGTGAGGAAGTCATCGATTTGGTTTTCATTTGAGAAAGAGTAATACGAGCAATGCTTGGCGATAACGAGTTTATGTTGATACTTTTATCATTCTCATAAGGATAAGCACAAGGATTTCTCTATTTACATAATGTTCATTGCATGTATATTCTCGATTCTTTTTGTTGTTCAAAGACGAACAAACCGATAAGTGTGGGGTGGTTGTTTTTCATGTAATTGTGGTGTTTTTTTCGTGCTTTTAGTTAGGTTTTAGTGTCGTTTTTAGTAGTTTTGAGTCGATTTTCATTAGGGTTTTAGGTTGTTTTATTGTTTTAATGTTTTGAGCTTTATTTATTCGATGTTGGTGATGCTTGTGCGACTCTTGGGTTTTTAAGTCCAAAATTCTTGTTTCATAGGTGGGTTACTGAATTAGATTCGCGCCAAGATGTGTCGGCATACACCTAGGTTCGAGTCAAGGCATTGAGGCCAAAATCCGTGACAATGAGAAAACCGAGCGAAAGGCATCCCAAATCGACTGCAAGGCCAGTCAATTGACTGAAAAGGCTCTGAAATGATTGCTCAATAGAGGCTCACCCGATCGACAGAAGAGCAGCCGATCGACTGCCTACCTGTCGATCGACTGCAAGGCCAGTCGATCAACCGAGACCAGCCCCGGATCGACTGCTCGACAGAGGCCGAATCACTTGGAAGCAGGGCAGCTGATCGACTACCTTTCAGTCGATCGACAAGTTGTTGATCAACTGTAATGCAACCCGATCGACTGCCTCGCTAGAAATTTTGGAATTTTAGGCATTATTGATGATTATGCCCCTACAAACAACTATATAAACTCCACATCTTGCCTTAAAGAAGGAATCCACTCTCATCCCAACTATTGCATGTGCTTGAAATTTATTTACTCTCTAGGTTTTTAGATTTAATTTCTCTCTCTAGATCTTAGATTTAATTTCAAGCTTTTCATTGGGTTTGTAAGATCAAGAAGGATTTAAGTCATCACTTGGATTTTATTTTGTAATTTCATTCAAGCTTTTGGACTCTCTTCCTTAATTCAAGTAAGTTTTTCATTATTTTCTTCCTTGTTCTTCAATTTTAAGCTTGTTCTTAAATTTATGGATTTTGCCTTAGCTCTTAGACTTGTTGTTTGATTTTTTGATTTGACTATGGAATCTAGGTGAGTGACACACCGAGATCATAGATCGGGTCCTTGATCGTTTTTATTTTGAGTATTTCATATGCTTTATTTTCGTTTTTGTTTTCATACATGGTTTTGTGTTGAATCCTAGATCTACTCTTCGTTTCTAGTTATTTCTCAAAAAGTTCTTAACTTTCACGTCAACTTTTATTGCTCTTTTTAATGGTGCTTTTAATTTTTGTCAATTTGAATTCTCGAAGTTTCATGATCATGCTCGCATAGTAGAACTTTAGGCTTACATGCTTATACCTTGTTATTTTCTTGCTTTTATTTGCTTATTCTCTTAATTGCTTGCAATTTTCATTGGGCATACGCATGAGGCATCCAATATACTTGCATTTACTTTCATTTTACTTCCTTTAGTTGCTTTAATTTCATTTATTTTTGTTTTCTCTTGATTCCAACAAGCTAAAAACCCATTGATATCTGTAATTAATCGAATTCCAATAATACCAAGTCATGAACCCCTTATATTTTCATCACCACTAAACCACTCTTCAACATGGCAGTTATTGTGTGATTTGTAACTTGCATTTTATTTTTTTCCTCTATTGTTTTATGTAAGTCTGAAGTTGTAAATCTGGGTGATGCATCCCCGCATCTAAAAAGTGTTGAGAAACCCAAGATTTTCATGTTTAAATGGAGGTACATACTGGATGATAAATTGGGTGAGGCTCCAGAAAATATGTCTTCAGATGGGTTGGTTGAGTTTCTTGTACAAGGTTTTATTGCTGAAGGGTAATGAATTCTTTTTTTTAATGGATTTTCTGTTAAACTGTTTTCAAACATTTTAATGATGAAACATGGTATTATTTCTAACTTATTTATTATTCTTGTTTTTTTCCTTATATGTCTTTTCAGTAAGCAATATTATTTCGCTGAGGATGACAAGATCGAACCCTCCTTGAAGCTGGGTGTATGTGAAATACAAAATAAATCATGATTCTATAGCTTTTACACTGCCGATGAGTACTTGAGTGCTTCTATAATTTTTTTTAGAATGTTTCTTGTTTGTTTCTTACTATTGTATTTTTATTTTGCGTTTCTTTTTTGTTTCTTGGTTGTTTCTGTTTTGTTTCTTGTTTGTTTCATGGTGTTTCTCATTATTATTTTTATGTTTTCTTTCTTTTTTTGCAACATCTTGATGTGTTGTTATATT
The DNA here is from genome assembly GCA_014905375.1 of Phtheirospermum japonicum. Classification (NCBI taxonomy): domain Eukaryota; kingdom Viridiplantae; phylum Streptophyta; class Magnoliopsida; order Lamiales; family Orobanchaceae; genus Phtheirospermum; species Phtheirospermum japonicum. Next base: position 203,794 of record BMAC01000154.1, read on the forward strand.
ATATGAGGAAGAAAGGGAAGTATGAACATTGTGATGACAACTTTATGACCACCTACTTGCTTTTACATAGTTGCTTGCATGCTTTTTATGAGAAATACAAATATGTGAACCGGCGGAGAAGGAATAACATTGATTTTACCATGGTGAACGTAAATAGCACTGTGACTGGCTTCATTATAGGTTATAAGATTTCCCATTGACGGCCATGGTCGGAGGTCAATCATATCCTTTTTCCCATTCATCGTAATAAGGACAATCATTTTTTTAGTTTTAGTGTGAAGGAGAATATGATCTACTTGTACAATTTCTTAGAATCTGTTGATTGGGTTTCAAATGGTAAGTTTGCTATTAAGGAGTACATTATTTTGTTGCCTCGTTTCTTTTCAATGATATCATTTTATGAATGCCGAAAGGGCATTTTGGTGGGTGAAGGTGCTTACGCTTGGGATATTCATACTGACATTGAGGTGAAAGTGGTGAAAGATATCCTTGTCAAAAATACAAAATAATTTTCTTAATTGTTTCTTCATCCTTTCTTTACCGTATGATTCTTTTACCTTGTGTAGCGATTTTGGGGTGTTCGTTGAATCATATGCAAAATACTTTATTTCTGGAAGGGAAACGTTTGTGGAAGAATTCAATGTGCGGAACCAACATCTGTGGTACAGTCATCTTTTATACAAACATGCCAGATTGAAGCAGCAAATGGAAGAAATGATGAAGACAGTAATGTTGAAGCCGAGGATGCACTAAAGAATTGTGAAAAGTCATTGATGTTGGCCTGAGCTAAATAATTCTTTTTCGAATCTTTATACACTATGCAGCAATTTCATAAAACAAGGTAATGGTATATAATGATATGTTTTGGGGAGTATTTGCATGTTGGTGGGGTATGAAACAAGTATGAAACTTGTTACAAACAATTTTAAAATAATTATGTGTCTGGCTACATGGGGGTTTAAATTGTAGTATTTTATCCTTTTTTATTATGCAGTAGTTTCAATGAACAATGGATTTTTTTTGTTGTTCATGGTATGCTTTTTTTTTTATTTTCTATTTACTATAATTTGTAAATTTCCTTTTGCATATTCTTATTTTAATCTTTCCCTTTGCGTTTGTAGTTGCTAAGTTGAAGTATTGTTGTAAAAAAAAATAAAAAAAAATCTTATGGTGTAGAAACAAATAAGAAACAAAATGGAAAATTGTAGATATAAAACACATTTATAAAAAGGGGTTCACTATTCTAATCCTCGGGGGTTTAGAAACAAGTACAAATAAACTAGAAATAATGTGAAAACACGATATTACATTAGAGTAGTATGCGTTGCATTTTTAATTGATTTATGTTTTTGTAAAAAATAATCTAGGGTAGGTGGAGTTTTGTAAAATTACATAAATAAATAAAAATATGCGTGAAAAATAAAATTATTGTATTATGCTTCGATTTTTATTAAATAGGTTAATATAAAAATGATACATGCTTTGATAGTTTTCACTTTCCCAACTACTGGGGTATAAAATAAGCAAGAAACCAATTGGAGACACGCAAGAAACAAATGTAAATACCAAAGGCAGTTCCAAGGTTCTAAACTACCGGTCCCCAGTTCCCCTAACTGGAAAGCTGTAACCGAAACCAACGCCTTATAGTTCTGATTCCAAAATCAGGACCGGCGATTCTTGTTACAGTCCCTACACTATTTTGGTTTTGGTTTTAACCGGAACTGTCTATCTTTTTTTTATTTTTATTTCTTTTACATTATTTAAAATTTAAATAATATTTTGAATTATATATATATATGATTTATAATATTATTTATAAATATAATATATTATAAAATATATAGAAACAATCAGGACACTAATTGGAAACACGCACAAAATATATCACTTGCCACGACTGGGTTCACTTTTCCCAACTACTAGGGTATAGAAACAATCAGGAAACCGACTGGAAATATGCACGAAATATATCACTTGCGATATGATTCACTTTTCTAAACTACTAGGGTATAGAAACCAATTTTAAACAAACTAAAAACACGCATTAAACAAATTTTAATTCAAACAAAAGCAATGCCGCATGAAGAAAATTAATTCATCAAACATGAAAAATCCAGAAAATAAAGGCAACACCATAATAAGAAAAATTAATTCATTAAACATGAAAAATCCATAAAAAAAGGCAATGCCCCAAGAAGAAAAATCAATTAATCAAACTTGAAACAATATAGAAGAAAAATAAATTCATCAAACTTGAAAACAATCTACAAACAAAGTGGTGTGGTGTTAACATAAGTGCAACAATTTTGAAAACAGTCAAGAAATAACCATGCAACTATGAAATACATGATTTTTTGGGGGCATTATGTCTTCTTATTTTGGACCAACTCACTACACTTCCCATAATTCATTCTCAGACTTTTCTCCCATGCTGCCTTGTATCTTTTTTTCTTCGGTCTTCCAGATTTTATCATGTCGATTGGAGGAAGAACCACCATATTTCGAATTTTATTTCATAGCATCAAAGTTGTTCCATGCTCAATTGGATAAACCATTTTAGAATAGGCAAAGACTTGCGTTAGGCCAGATTAACGGGTCATGACCCGTTAGGCCATCTGACCCGATACCGTGATGTATTGGTTTTTGTATTGTGATGTATTGGTTTTTGTACTGTAAATTATTAGTTTTTCATAAATCTCTGACCCGTGTTATGATTTATTGGTTTTTATAATGTAATGTTTTTTTACCATGATGTATTGGTTTTTTATTATAATGTATTGGTTTTTGCACTACAATGTATTGATGTGAAATTTTGGCCTAACGAATGATCCGTTAGTCCGGCCTAACAAGAGTGTTGCCCTTTAGAATAAGTTGCAACCATTGTTTCTTTCATGCAGTAATCTAAACATCATTTGTAAGGATCCAAATTCATTACTTTTAATATTGATATGGAATGTGAACAATGAACCCAAAACATGTTACATGTGCAGGCTATTTTTCCAAGTGGACAATAAACACCTTTACATATTCCTTAACTTTGAATATATGATCATTTGATATCTTCACTTGTTGTACATATGCAAAAACATAGAAGAAATATAAAAGAAACATTAAAGAAACAAGTTTGTTAGAACCTTACTCATAATGATAGAGAACTGGTGTAGTTCTGAGATTTTTGAGTTCGAATTCCTTTGGGAATTTTGGTTTCGATTTGTTGTAGTTTCTCGAGGTTTCTAACTTCGATTCTGACTTCGAATTGCTACGAGATTGTGCTTGGATTCAAGGTTCGAATTGAAAGAATTGCAACACGAAGAATTTGAGGCCACAAAGTTTTTATTCTTTGATATTACTTGATATTCTATATTGAAGAGGGGAGTGATCGAAGATTTCTCGACGCTCTAGAAATCGTCTCCGCAATAGTACGGAGTCGACTGTAGATACGGTGAGTTGTCCCGAGTCGTGTCTCTCGAGGATGGATGTAATCGGCGTTCGGTTTTCTTTATCGTTCTTTATTGTCGGYTTTTGATTAAACTAAATTAACCTAGAAAGCGATAATCATTTTTTGGTTTTATAGCTAAGATTTGAATTTGAAATTTGAGATTTTAAAAACATTAAAACATTTAAAGGAAATTAAAGCTAATATTAAAAACGATCAATTTAAACTAATTAACTTATTAAAACTTAATAATTTGAATTAGGGAATTGGAGGGAAAATTAAAGTCAACTTATTTGAATAAGTCAACATAAGTACTTAACCTTATTTAAGGGATTTAAAGGAAGATCTTTGACAACTTACACTAAATTAGAAAWTKATTGCRACTTAATAACTTAAAAGATAAGTTCATAAGCTAGAAAGCTAGAAAATAAAGATAAGGAATTTAAATGATCAAACAACCACAAAGCAAGAACCAAACTTCAACATAAGATTAAGATAAAATAACATGGAATTAAAGGAAAGAAGTTACCAATTGTACTTGATTACACAAAAAGCCTGACTGAGAAAGCTTGAAAGTTGATGGATCTTCACAAAAGATAGCTTGAAACAAAGCTTGAACATAAACTAGCTTAAATCTAAACTTAACTAATCTAAATCTAATTACTAGAATTTATAGGAATTAAAAATAAGTAAAA
>BMAC01000154.1:212261-276756 GCA_014905375.1 Phtheirospermum japonicum
TAAGTAAAATATGAAAAAGGGCTTTTTCTCTGGTTTGGGGTAGCTTCCTGGGGAAGAAGCTATCAGGAGCAAGTTGTTGCAAGTTGTTGTGACGTCTGATGGCTAATATCCTCAAAATTTCTGCTTTTTAGTCGATCGACTGAAAAGCAGTCGATCGACTGGAAGTCGATCGGTGTTGTCGGCAGTCGATCGACTGCCCCGTCAAATTTGGCCTGAAGCCCTGTAATTCAGTCGATCTCGGGGGCTTAGTCGATCGACGGCAGTCGATCGACTGCCATGTCAAAAACTTCAAAATTCGCTGGAATCCAGTCGATTTCATCCGGTTCAGTCGATCGACTTAAAGGTCATTCGATCGACTGATCATTCAGTCGGTCGACTGGATTCCAGCGCCCGGCTCGATTTCTCGTCCTTTTCGCGTCCGCCGGTTTATCGAACCTCGTCCGTTGTGCCTCCTTGCTTTGTCTGTCCAATCCCGAGTCGAGTATCGACGATTCCAATGTGCGTGGGCCCCGCTTGGACGTCCTACGGCCAAGAAAAACGGAAACGTAAAAAACTACGAAAATGAATAAGAAAACGTACAAAAACTAAGAAAATCTAGAAATACGAAAAACGGCCAACCCGACTCCTAAAGCAACAAAAAGCAAGCGAAAAACACGCAACGTGACACAAAAACGATAATGAAAATATATACAAAAAGATGCAAATCAGGGAGTACTGGGATATTTGGCTAGTAAATTTGAAAAAAAGAAAAAAAGAGTAATTAGGTATAATTAGGGGAAATGACTACGGTGCCGTGAAGGCACCATAACTCCCATCCCCCCTGCATTTACATCCCTTGATCTCACCATTATCCATAACCAACTTTGGATCTATTGGTTCTGATTAAGTGGGGAATGGTACCTTCACGGCACCGTAGAAGTCCCCATAATTAGGATTACTGGTATTTTTTATAATTCTTTTGTACAAACTTCAGGTAGAATTGTTCTTTTCCCTAAGAAAAAACTCCAAACAAATTCCCAAAGCCCAAATTAAGTTTCAACCCACGATTAAATACTACCAAGAATTATTAAAAGCATTATTCTAGTTACATAATTATATAAATGTCATCCATTAATCTTTGCGAGTTAGAATATTACTAAAAATAAAATCGTGCTTTTGTTGGTTGATAAATATTCATAATATAAATAAATTAATTAATTAGTTACTATATATATATATATAATACACACACACACACACACACACACACACACACACATATAGGGGTAAGTTCAAATGGAAACCATGTCATTATATGCGAACCTGCGAACTAGTGCTTTTATTATATACTAGAAATACTTTTATTATATAATCACAGTGCTTTATTGATATTTTAGTTATATACACTAGCAGTGCTTTTATTATACAATTCTAATGATTTTAATCAAATAAGAAAATACACAAAAAACCTAATCCATCCATTTCATTAGATCTAAGGCACATAATTGATCATAGGTTGACATATAAGGACATGGTTCTCATTTAAACCTAATTATATATATATATATATATATATATATATATATATATATATATATATATATATATATATATATATATATATATATATATATATATATATATATATGTTTAATATCCGTGTGTTACACGAGATTTATTAAAAAAATATAAAAAAATACATTTCATAATTATAAATATTTTCAGTTTAATAAAAAGAATTCAAAATATACTGTATTCTCAATTCCTGAATTATGCCGATATCTGATCACTACTTTAAAGAATTCAAAAGATGTCGCATTCTTTACCCATATCTAATAACTATTAATTAATTCGTATTATTATTATTATTATTATTAACTAAAATTATATTTTAATATTTATATTATATTCATTAAAGAAACTTAATTACATACTTAGAAAATCTAAAATATATCACATTCTCACCCCGTGTTTCATTGTACCAGTGTCTAATCAATATTATTTATTTTATTATATAAATTATATATTTACTTTTAGATTGAACTCATTAATAATATTAGTTATATACTCAAATTATTACAAATAACTCATAATTTTCTTATATTTTACAATTGAAATTCTAAACTAAAATTATTTTAACTTTTATTATTGTTTTGATTATTTTCATAATTAGGTTATTTTTATAATTAATATTATCTTATAAGTAATTTTTCTTTTAATTAATATAATCAATTTAGATCTCTTCTAATTATATGTGGCTTTCTTCTATAGTTTTATATTCGAAGAATAAAAAAGAACTGAATTAAGGAAAATATAATAAAGAAACTTAAATTATGCAAAATACAATAAAAAGAAAAGATTAACTTAATCAAAATATAATAAAGATAATATATTAAATTATGAATGTAATATAATTTCTATATTTTTGTGAGTTTTTGAAACTTCAAAACTTGCCAAGTATGCATATGAACCACTAGAAAAGTACACATCAGCACAAGGTTTATTAGACAGATACGTAGAATAAAGGTTTTTTTGTTATATATATATATATATATATATATATATATATATATATACACCATATATATTAATGCAGAATCCTCCTATCCTATATGTCTGCTTCCCACGCTTTGTTAGCTTCGAAAAAAATTATGGTGGTTCGGTGTTACCGAACCTAATATTTACCTAATTTAATATTTTCTTTTTATATATGTTTTACCTAATTTTATATTTTTCTATTATTATATTTTCTCTAAGTTAATATTTCCCTTTTGTTAAATGTTACATAATTTAATATTGTCTTTATCATATTTTGCCTTCAATATTTTACTTTTATTCTACTAATATAAAAAAAAATAATGAAGTTATATTTAATTAGAAAAAATCTATATAAACTGAATTATTTATACTAAAAGTTGAAATAACTTTATTTTTAGAATTTTAAATATTCTGTTTAAGAATTATAGTAGTTATATAAAATTATTAAAAAAAGGAAATAAAAAATATATATATATATATAAGCTTAACTTTGGATATCTAATCCTAATATAATATATTAATAATAACATTAAAAATCTATATGAAAAACTATTGTTACGCCAAAAAGAAAAAAGAAAGAGAGAAGAAACAACAACAAATAATAATAATAATAAATTATTACACCTAATAAATAAATATTAAATATATTCTAGATCTCCTATCTAATCCCAGTATAATACATTGATAAACAAATTATATATCAACATGAACAAATTAATATTTTACGCATAAATAAAGAAAACAAAAAATAATAATAAAATAATATTACATATACTACAAGTTAGATATACAACATTTTTTATTCGAATTATCACTACCATTTAGAATTTGACTTTTTATATCACATATTCACATGCGACATGCGAGTGTTGTATGTTTTATATTCTTACAAAATTAATTTTCTACGGGTTTCCGTTCAAATATAAAATATAAGTAAAGTTTGAGTTATTTGCAATTATCTAAGTATATAACTAAATATTATTAACGAATTCAACATAGCATAAAAAATAAAAAATTATAAAGTAATAATAATGAATAAATATTAATTAGACACCGGTACAATGCGACACGCTTTGATAATATGACGTATTTTAAATTTTTCTAAGTATAAAATTATAAATTATTAACGAATTCAATTCAAATATTAGTATATAAAAGTATTTGATGATAATAATAATTAATTAATAAAAATTAGACACGGGTTGAGAATTATTTAATTTAAATATTAAAATATAAAATGATTTAACAATAAAGAATAATAGTTATAAATATTGATTATACATCAATACAAGGTACGAATTGAGAATACATATATTTTGAATTTTTTTATTTTTAAATTTAAAAAATCTTTAATTATCATAAATAATCTTATATTTAGTTTTTGATAAATCATGTGTAACACACGGGTATTAAACTAGTATATATATAGGGAGTGGATCTAATGGGTTCACTTCTTATAATGAGTCTGTACGGCCAAATCACAACCATCTAATACATTAAATCCAATGGATATAAATTAGCTTAGGTGACAAATACATCTATGTCTTTCTAAATGTGCATCAACAGACTTTTAAAGATGCACCAATTAATATTCAATTGAACATTAGTATTATTAACTAATATACACTACAAAAGAATACGAAAATGCCGATGGAATTTACTAATGGGTAGCATTGCGTCGGTAAAAGTCCGGACTTACCAACGGCTTTCCATATGGCGAGAATTATCGACGGCTTACTGACGAACATAGCCCCCCGGTAGTAATAACCGTTAGTAAGTACTCGGGAAGTTGACGACAATTAATCCCATCCAATATGCCGCGGAACATGTCCGTTGACAAGTTTAAAAAAAATTGGATTTTTATATGCCGACGGAAACAAATATATCGCCAACCCCGATTTCTATTTGTTGATGAATGCTTTTACCAATGGCTCTACGTCCGTCAGTAATGTATATGAAACTGCAGCAGGAGCTGCAGTTTCCCTCATTTCGCATCAAACAAACACAAACAAAAAAAAAAAAACTCCAGTTGAGCCAGAGAGAGGAAAGGGAGAAGGGAAGAATTTCCGCCACCGCCACACGTTGCAGCACCGCCAGAGCACTGCTATTGTCATATATTAAGGTATGTTAGCCTTTAATTTAAATTGAGTGTTTTTTTTAGGGTATTGATTTAATTTGATTTATAATTCAATTTAGTAATTGGTGTTTGATTCAATTTATCATTATAGTTTTAAGTTAGATTGAGGGGTTGAATTAGGCTTAATTTCCGGTTTATGGTTTGAGTTTATGAATTAGATTTTGAGAAATTTAATTAGGGGCTCAATTTTGGAATTTAGGCTGGATTTATGCAACTACGAATGATTTTAGGTTTATGGTTTGATTTAATTGAATAAGGATTGCAATTTCTTTAATTTTCTATTTTTTATTATTTAAAACTTATGTTTATTATTTTTTTTTTGAATTTTTTTTGAATTGTTTAAAACAATTCTAAACTAAATAAATTTAGAAATTAAATTTTTGAATTTGTTTTTAGTTCATTTGTTTATTTTTTAGTTTTTAAAATCTGCTTTCTTACACAAAAAAGTGATTTCCTATTTCAAATTAATTAAATATAGAATATTAAAATCTATTTTTTCAATTTAAAATTTGTTATTAATTTTATTTTTAAAAAATTAGAATTTGATCATATCTAATTGGATAATTAAGGTCCAATTTCGAATTTAGTCATGGTTTAAGGGTAAATTAGTTAATATTTATGAAATTAGGTATAATCGTATCTAACAAGAAATGTAGGTTTCGATTTTATTGAATGTAGGCATAATTTTGGTTATCGTATTACATTATCGAGTTTATATATATTGTGATGCATGCCGAACATTTTATTTTATATTGTACATGCATGGGAAGGCCATGGTAATTGACTGAGTTTAAAAAAAATGTATATTGTACATGCATGGGAAGGCCGTGGTGATCGGCCGGGTTTAAAAAATGTATATTGTACATGCATGGGAAGACCGTGGTGTTCAGTCGGGTTTAAAAAAAATGTACATGTACATGCATGGAAAGGCCGTGGCGACGGACTATTTGCGTTTCGTGGATATTATTGTGTTTGGTTGATATTTTTTTAAAATTTTGTATGATTAATATAGTAAGAACAATAGATATTTTGACTCGTTTAATTCGATTTATTATCAAATAGAGAGTTTGATACTAAAGTTTGAATTGTTCCCTTCTAAAATACGTACCTTAGATCCGTTTGGGATTTAGTATCAAATAGAGAGTTTGATACTAAATCTTGAATTGTCCCATTTTTGGATAGTTTGAGAATATGGGTGTAGTATGGTTGTATCTTATATGTATCACTAGTGCAGAAACAGTTACTAGAACGCCCTGTTTCAGTTATTCTAGAACGCCTTGCCCAGGCGTTCTGACTAGAGCTGTTCTAGAATATCAGATTTTCTAGATCAGCTTTCTGAGGCGTTCTAGAATATCGGATATTCTAGAACGGTTATTTGAGACGTTCTAGAAAAAAAATTTACCCGTTCTAGAAAACAGTTTCCCCGGTTAATCTGTTCTAGAAAATAACATTCTAGAACGATTACGAAAATGACGTTCTAGAATATAAATTTTCTAGAACGCCTTTAAGAAATACGTTAGAAAATAAACTTTCTATTACGTCTTTACGAAAGAGACGTTCTAGAATATACATTTTTCAGAACGTCTTTTCGAAAAGACGTTCTAGAAATATTCTAGAACGTCTTTTCTAAAAGACATTCTAGAATATACATTTTCCAGAACGCCTTTGAGAAAGACGTTCTAGAAAATAAACTTTCTAGAACGAATTTATAAAAAAGGCGTTCTAGAATATACACTTTCTAAAACGTCGTTATGAAAAAGGAGTTCTAGAATATACATTTTCCACAACGTCTTTACGAAATGGCGTTCTAGAATATATATTTTCTAGAACGTCTTTCCAAAAAACACGTTCTAGAACATACATTTTCTAAAACGCCTTTAAGAAAGACGTTCTAGATTTGAAAGTTTTGTAATTCCATTTTTTTTCAGATCGGTTCATCCCTCATAAATCACAATATTAAATACTTATTTAAATCACAATTTTTTCACAAAACACCTTTTATTTATATAATCAAAAAATCATCCATTAATCACAATAATACACGATCACCAAATGATGTCAATATGAACAACACAAGTCGCCTAATACACGATCACCAAATGTTATTAAAATAGAAATCACCAAAAGACGAGTACCTATTTTACTACCATTCAAGTTATCCACAAATAGTTTGTTTCTTACACTCCAAAATATATTTTTCTACCTAGTTTGTTTCCATAATTTCCACTTTCATAATTTCCACCTCTGCTCCGAATGAATTACTGAAACCTGACTCTCCACTTCTCGTCCATCATCGTATTCCAAAAAGTTAGTCAACAAAAACCAAAGTGAAAGGTTAAATTTTAGGACTCCAATTCTGAGTCTAACTTGTCAATAAAGACATTCTTTCAGCATTGTATATATGCTAATCAAGACACTGAAAAAAAAATGCAGTTTAAAAACTTACATCCGAGTGAAATTCTTGTAGGAGTGGGCATATTTGTAAAAATGGAACCAGCGAGAGCGAATTGACATTATTTGAGGCCAAAAGGTGCAATGATAATTGCCTCAAGTTATTGAACGTATTCAACCCCATAGTTATGCTACTAACCTGAGAATTATTAAAACTGAAAGAGTAATTAAATAAAGTCTTATATGTAGAAAACATTGATGAGTTACCTAAGAAAAAAAAAACACCACCACTATCATCCAAATTTTACGGTTTGAATTCGTTCGACAAGTTGAGCTTCGCAAACGTGATGCAGTTTGCGGACTTTGGCCCTAAGTTGGCCTTGAATAAAACCAAAACCACTGATGAGGACGAAAACATACCTGAGTGAGAGTTTCAAGGTCAATGGATTCATTAATTTCTCATCACAAAAAAAGATTGATAACCCTGAATGATATCAAGAGAAAAGAAAAGAAAAAGAAAGCTTGAAAGTTGCATCTTTTGCTAATGCCTGCAGTAAATTCAATCATACAATTTTCCTCATCACACATTCACAGTTAGACTTGATCAATATACATTCACATTTATATTTCAAGGAACTTGCTCTGATATTTATTCCCAAGAACCTGTGACAGATTCAAGAAATGGAGAAAACTGAGTGAATACCCGACCAAGAATAATAAAGCTTCCAATACATAAAACAAAAGAACTATCATACATGAATCTTCGTAGCAATCTTGGGATCTATAGGGCCTCGCAGACTGAACAATGATGTCTTGAGGATTATCAATACCAACAATAACCCTAGCAGCCATCTGAAGCTTTTTCCAAGTCTTCCAACGTTAACGATGGGCTAATTTTCCTAGCAGCCATCTGACATCTGAAGTATTAACTCACTTCCGTCCCTTCTTTTCTCAATCGATGGGCTAGTTTTCTTGCTGAGACGAGAAAAATAGAAATAATTAAAATTTATTATTACTTTAGATGTTCAACAATGGTAACATCTTCACAAAATTCAAAAAATTACCACGTCATGTAGTCTTACCACCTCCATTAACACCAAAAATCAGGATGACAGCCAGTTTTCTAGTAAAAATAACATGTTAGATACTTATATAGTAGCATTCAGTATGAACGAATATGTATAAAAAGTTTAACAAATAATATTTATTTAATGTATTAGATTATGTATATCCTCGACATTAAGGCCATTTTGACTTATTATCAGATATATTAATATATTAGATTACGTATCAGATTATATCTAGTTCTGAAAATTCTGATTCATTGAAGTTGTATTTTACTGAACGGTAACCGACTTGGCTTGTAAAAACTCAAACCACTGTAAACATGTTTTCATCTTCATGTTTATCAACAACTAATGTAGAACCAAGCTGTTGCAAATTTCAATCCACTCATCTCTCATGTAAAATTAGAAACTAAAATGAATTAAAAAAAGTTAATTATGTTTTTTCTAGCGTACGGTATATGAACAGAAAAAGTTTGATAAATGAACACCGGTTTCGCTAGTGTTTTTCTTCTTAAAGGGGAGGTTGGTAAAAATAAAAATAATTGTAATAACTATAGCCGGTAAAAGGTGTGAGATATCATACCTCAACATTCCCTCCTTAAATTTCATGTGGTCCATTTTCAATCGTACATAACCCAATTCCCTTCCAGCTCTTGGAGATATCGTCAACTGAAAAGATACAAACAATGCAAAACCACAGTCAACATAGCCACACTAAAGGGAAGCAAATATTATTTTAACTTTGATTAGGAGAGCTTTTGATGATGATGTAAAGAAAACTAATCCTGAAACATTAGGTTCCAAATGTCATAAACATCGTAGCAGCACGAATATAATGAGATACCAAAAAATAAATGGAATTAATAATATTCAACACATACAAACTCAATATTTCTGAGATCCGGAAAGTTGACTGCAACTACAGCCATAGCAGCTTCATTAATAGCGACTTGCTTCCACATCTTTGTGCTTCTCTCTTTTCTATATATCATTCCTCGTTCTTCTACTTGTGCAGCTTGTAACAAGTCATCCGTAGTAATCTGACAAAAAGCTCAGTATTAGATTTTTACAATTACAGAACCACAAACATGATAAAGCACAAATAAAACGTTAAAGATGTGTTAATAAGCACAACAGGATTTAACTCATATAATGTTCAGTGCATCTAAAGTTTTTTCAGCTTTCGAAGTGCATTACCTTGGTTCGTCCCTCACGCATCATATTGATAGCAGAAAACCTCGATGATGTTAGCCAGCTCAGCACCAACAATTCCATCCCACATACTAGCAACAGCCGTGCAGTCGATGTTTTGGGCCATTGGCTTTTTCCGAGCATGAACCTAAAACCAAAAGACTAAGCAGTAAGCCCAAACTAAAGATAGTGAATCCTAACAAAATTTACTCAATCGTTAGGTCATTTAGTAGAAGATATCAATCAAGTCTTATGATGCATGATTTTGAAATATGTAATATTTTTTTTAGTTAGGCATGTTGGGAATTATCATTGCTCATCATTTAGCTCAGGGAACTATGTTAGATCAGGATGGCACGTCTATTTTGCCTCGATAATATACAATTCCAGATTTGGTTTAATTCAATACATGCAAGTGTCATTTTGTTACATAATATATATTTATTTAGATAAATTACTCTTAAGGTTTGTTCAACCACCCTTTTGGTTACATTTGTGTTACATTTTGCACCTATCATTAGTGGGGATAACTGAAATTGCTGACGACATCAAAAATATTTATAATTACATCCCTCAACTTTTCAGGGGTCTAATCTGAAAGTTGAAAGTTCAGGAGTCTAACTGTAAATTATTAGATAATGTCAGAAAGACATGGAATTAAACCTCATCGATTGTTTTTGTGATTTCCAAAATTAGTGTTTTTTTTTTCAAAATATTAAAATGTGCCCAAATTTCAATATACATTATATATAAATATAAATAAATATATATATATATATATAGCCATAGAGGTATGCATGTCAAGTATCAACTAAATTGACAAATATATAAACTAAAAATGATAGGTAAGAGCATCTGACAATATATACGAAGAAATTAATGCAGGAAAAAAAACCAGCGCCTTGAGAATCTCAACATGGCCTATAAGCCTAGGCTTAGGAATGTATATTTTCCTATAAAACCTCCTAGGTCTCACTAGTGCTGGATCCAAAATGTCTGGCCTATTTGTCGAAGCAATAGTAATGACTTCGCCTCTGCCTTCAAACCCATCCAAGCACACGAGAAGCTGTACCGTAGTAGTTATGGTGTTGCATATATTACATCCATCATTTAAAAATAAGATAAGAGAAACACAATATGCATATAAGAGGACCTGATTTAAAGTAGCATCACGTTCTTGCCCACCGGATCCTTTAATTAAACCACGCTCTCCTCCTACAGCATCCAGCTCATCGATCAAAACAATAGATGGAGCCTGCGCATAGTCACATAACATTTGAGTATTATTACCAATATTACCATCAATAACTTATGCCTTGTTTGTTTTTCTTTTCAAAGAAATGCATTTCATTTTTACATTATTCAAAAATCTAAAACCACATTTCTTTTTTTGCACAATTTTCACTAGAAATTCTCACATCTATAATTTTTAAACATTCAAACACCAATATGCAATTATTACATCTAATTCAAATCTAAACACACACACACACAATCATTACATTTAATTCAAAGAAGTGGGTCCCACACCAATCTTATCATTGCATATATATATATATATATATATAATATATATATAATTTTACCATAAATCAATCACAACCTAAAATTTTGACCCAAAATCTAGTTTTTCTATTTCACAGACTTTGCTGGAAATATTCTAAACTTAAAATACAAACATTCCCTTAGATTTTCCATGAAAAGGGGCTGAGTAAGCAGAAAAACGATGGTATAAATCTATTAGGAACAAAGGAGTAAATATTAGCACTGATTAGCAGTCGAGACATGAAAATTAACATTTCCACTGTAGTTAATCCAGTCTGCATAACGTAAAAAGGGTTTCTATAACTACCCAAAACAAATAAAGGAAGTAAAATCTCACATTTTCTCTCGCTTCTTGGTAGAGTGCTCGAAGACGAGAAGCACCATCTCCGACATATATCTCGACAAACTAAGATGCAGAGATGTAGAAGAAATTAACACCTGCCTCACCAGCCACAGCTTCCGCTAACAATATCTTCCCCACCCCTGGGGGCCCACATAAAAGTATGCCACCTGATGTATTCCAACCTTTAATTACGCCATAAAAATACACAGAAAGAATAAATGTAGAAAAGACAACAGACAGATGCAAAATCTAAACACACAATTATAATAGCAAAATTAATTATAGGAGGGTGTATTTTTTCCCCTTATCCACGGGGTCCATTGCTTAAGACTAACTCCAACAGTCTCCCAATCAAACACTCTAAATATTCCTCCATAAATTAATCCTCTCTATTTTTAGACTCCTTCTTTCACTTTTACTTTAGCAGACTCTCTATTCTTATCAGCTCCCTATTTTAAGAACTCTTTATTTCTGTTTTAATCCAACTGACTCCCTATTTAAAACTTCCTACCATATATTTATAGGGAGCCTTCTATTGAAAAATGAAAAAATAAAAAATAGGGAGCCACTTTTTGTTCTTTAGTTGTGGGGAGTGACATAAGAATTTAGAGAGCTCCATATCATAGAGAGTCTCACACAAGGAGCCTCTTGGAGCATAAATGAACCATTTGCCTCTCTATTATAGTCAAGGAGCTCAAATAGAAAGGCTCTTGAAGAAGATCTAAGCATTAAAAAAAAAAGAAAAAAAATCTATGGGCCAACACCGATCTGATGAGGCGTATTTGAGTTGACCATTTACCTGGCCCAACTTTATATAAGGCAAACATCATATTATCAGATTAACTCATTATGGCATTGCAACTTGTCATGACCGAATCTACATCATATGCTAAAATGACAAAATAACAATGAATCATGATAGAACAAGAACATGCAGATAAAATTTAAGCTTTCTTAGCTAGACTTTAAACACAAAACCAACTAGAACATATGAGCAATTCAACCCTTCCGTATGTACATAGGGAATTTATAAGCACGTTGATTATAAAACAAAATAAACTAAAAGTTTTCGGAAATAGCAATAATCTGACCAGGTATTTTAACTCCACGCCTCCGATACATCTCCCCATGCGTAAAGAACTTCACAATCTCCTCGAGCTCGAGCCGTATTTTCCCAAGCCCGGCAACATCCGTGAACTAAGGATTCTCCTCGAGCACCAGACTTCATAAACTACTTCGCCATCACCAAGTAATGATTCTCTTCCACTTTTGCCCCTACTTCCTCATCCACATCATCGTCCTCGATCCCCGCCATTTCCTTCTCTAGCTCTTTATTTTCCTCTTCTCATCCCCTTCCGCCTTTTCTATCTTCAGCCTATCCTCGTAATCCTTCTTCTGCTTTCTGTAGTTAAGAACGACCGTTCGATAGAAAATGTAGAAGAAAAAAAATCCAAGAGCCGTCGAGACATTCGAGTCGCTAGCTAACCTCTCCCACATCATCGACATGTTATGTGAGCTCCGCTGCGCTTGCCGCAATGATTGCTCGTATTTTAATTTTTTTATTTCCATTCTCCTTTGCTTCTCCTCCATTTTCTTGTACATTTTCATGGCCTTTTCCATCATCGCGCTATCTTCTTTCATTTTCGCCAGCTCTTCATTTTTCCTTCTCTTGAACTCCTCTCTAACCATTTTCAGCTCTAATGCCTTTCTAGACTGAGGCCTTTGCTTATTAACAACCAAAAATAGGTAATTTAAACTATTACTCAAAAATTTGAGTTACTAAGAAATGCAACCATACATCTCGTACTCTAAAACAAATTATCGATCTTTTGCCATTCTAAAGATTGAACTTCTAGAAGCTCCTGTGTTTTTCCTGCAAAACCGGTTGGCGACGTACACTCTCTCCATTAATCTGGACATAAACCAAAAATGGGCGTTAGATTAAGTCAAAGAATACAAAAACCATATTGAGTAAGATAAACCCATTAAAATTTCAAACGTGTTTCATGACCTGATAGTTGATTAAGTTTCTCAAGAATCCTCCATAAACAAACTTAACGGGTCAAGAAGTGATACATTAAAATCCTACCAGGAAAAAAAATAATCGGATCATAGCCTGTATGAACTCAAAATTGTTTCTGCACGTAACCTCTTGTATAAAATAATCCATTAAAACCTCAACGAAATGCAGTTCCGGTCTCGTGTTGGACTCTTGCTTGTCGTCATCATCTAAAATCTGAAGCATCCTAAGTTCCATATCCAAGGTTGAAGCAGATAAACCTTTAATATAATCCGTAAATGCTACAACTGCAAAGATTCCAAGTTAAACAAAGCTCACTTTTCTGTGACAAGTAATTGAAGCCTAATAAAAAAACAGAAAAGCAGTCATAAAATTACAATTACAATTATCCTCAAGAAACCGAAAAAAAAAACCACTTTCAGAACTCACTCAAAAATTAAACAAAAACCCGAACAAAAGATAAAACTCCTCAACAAAGCATATAAGTAAATAGCATATAATTAAGAGCAGGGAGAAATTGCGTACCTCGGAAAATCAGGAAAAGAAGTAAACCCTAAGTGAAATATGGGGAGTCGTCGGAATTTGGGGCAGCGGAAGGTATAGTGGCGGTTCTAGTGGACGGCGGTGCTGGCACTGGTGTGCGATCTTTCATCAGTGATGTTGAAGGAAGAGGAGATCCGGTGTATTGATTGTTGGCGCTGCGTGGGCTATCAGAGCCTGGCGGAGCAGAGCCCCGTCGCATCTTTCGTGGGTTATGGTTGAGGTGGTCTCGATGGCTGTCAATGACATTTAAGAGCAAGGTATGGTGGTGCGGACCGAGAAGGGGGTGGCGGCAATTGAAATTGGGAGACGTGTGGGGCTATTTGAGTTTGGTGAAGGGGAGATGAAGACAAGGGCTCCGACTTTGGGGAAGGTTGATGCTCGATTTCTATTTTAGGGCTTTTTGGAAAAGGTAAGGTAAGTAATAATAAATAAATAAAATTTAATAATAATAATACGATATACCCGAATGCCTTTTTAAGGTGTTCTAGATATTTAAAAAAGGCGTTCTGGTATATCAATATACCAGAACGTCTTTTTTTAAGATGTTCTTGTATATTGATATACCAGAACGCCTTTTTTTTAATACGTTCTGGTAAATTGATATACCAGAATGCCTTAAAAAAGGCGTTCTAGTATATGACACTTTTATTACGAAAATACCACCGACTTATATTCTAGAACGTCTTTTTCTGAGGCGTTCTAGATTGACTGTTCTAGAATAGATTTTTTGCACTAGTGTATGTGTTATGTGGACTTTGAAATTTCTGTTTATGCATCTTTGTTTTGGTTTCAGGTGCACTAAAATATATGTGTACTTAGAGAACTAAGGGGAGATGCTGCCGAAATTTTGAAGCCAACAAAAATGCATATTTTAAGATAATACATACTAATAACATTCTTGAATGGGATGGAAGCCTTACCAATAATTCAAATTACTATTCTTCCTCGTAATGCTGCAAAAATTTTGCCACCCACGTTCTTTTCCTCTCACTTTAGAACGATCGATCATTCTAGCTAGTATCACAAATAATTAACACCCTAAACTATATGATGGATAGTACTGATCGTAGTTGGATGTACAAGTTATGAGGGGATGACGAATTTCTTTTGGAAACATTCATAAATAACTGGGGAGAGTTTCGTCAATTTGCACTCACACATGATTCTACAGAGAGAGACGATGCTTAGTTGAAATGTTCTTAAAAAATATTAAGTGTAGGAATCATAAATATCGTGATATCGATGACATTAAATATCACCTATGTTCCAAAGGGTTCGTTCCCGATTATCATATTAGGACTCATCACGAGGAAACTGTAGATCTCATATCATCGCGTTGTAAATTTGAAGTCGAGGGATCATCTTCCGTCATTCCTAAAGACTCACAAAATGTGTACATAAATATGGTTCAAGAAGATGTCGGACCTGATTTTGAGATGAATGATGATGTAGAAGAACCGCCTTATCCGGAGGTGCAGAAGTTTTTCGATATGTTGGAAGCTGTAAAATAATCTTTGTATCCAGGTTGCTAGAAACACACCCAATTCACTGATATAGTCAAAGAGATTGTGGCTGAAGACAATAAAGTTGTAGATAATTTCTACAAAAGTAAGAAGCTATTGAGAGGTATGGGCTTACCGGTGGAGAAAGTAGATTGCTGCAAGAATAACTATATGATGTACTGGAATAATAATTGTGAACTTCATAGTTGCAAGTTATTTAAGAACCCTGGTTCAAACCCGCAAATCAGGGAAGCAAAAAATGATGCAAGTTTAAATTAGTTGCGTACAAGAAGATGTACTACTTTCCCTTGACTCCTCGTTTGCAAAGATTGTACACATCTCCAGCTACAGGGAAAGATATGCGGAGGCACGCTGAACACGTAGTCAATGATGGTTTCATGTAGGGATGGCATTCTTTCCCGACCCGACCCAACCTGGGCCGCGCCATTTGGGGCGCCCCACCCCGTGCCCCACAGCAGGGCGGGGCAGGTCCGGGTACCACTTCCGCCCCGCGGGTACCCGCCCCGCACAATATTTTTATTTTTTATATATAATTGATATGATTATTTATATCTTTAGACGCTTAATATTATATTTTACATTTATACATTAATAATGATATTTTTTTAATAATATACATTACTAAAATAAAATAAATGATAAATAAACTTATAAATGAACTAATAAATGTATGATAATTTTATTTTGTTTATTGTTGTTTTTATTATTTTTGCAGTCTTATGTTTAATTTTTATAGTAATATATTTGATTTTTTTATTATCAATAATTAATATTTTATAATTAAAAATAAGAAATTATTTAGCCGGGTTGCCCCGACTCGACCCGCAACCTGTAAGGAGTCGCACCGACCTGGCTCGCAAGGTTGACGGGGCAGGTCCAGGGTCTAATAGTACCCGCCCCACCCCGCCCCATTGCCATCCCTAGTGTCATGCGTCACCCATCAGATTCAGAGGTTTGAAAACATTTTGATCAAACTCATCTAGAGTTCACCGACGAAGCTCAAAAATCAGATTGGGTCTATGCACGGATAGATTTCAATATTCATCGTGGCCGGTAATAGTCACACCATATAACTTGCCACCCTGGATCTGTATGAAAGAACAATATTTGTTTTTAAGTGTTCTTGTTCCAGGCCCAAAAACCTAAGGACAAGTTGGATGTTTCCCTAGAACCTCTAATTGTAGAGTTGAAACAGCTATGGACGGATGGTGCTGACTCGTATCATGTGTCCAAGAAGCAAAATTTCAAGTTGCGGGCAGCCCTTTTGTAGACAATGAGTGATTTTCCCACATACTCCATGTTTTCGGGTTGGAGTACGACCAGTTGAACTGCTTCTCCATGTTTCATTGAGCGATCTGATGCATTTACTCTGAAGTGTAGTGGAAAACAATCTTGGTTTCATAACCATCAGAAGTTTCTAGAATACGATCATCACTTTCGAAAAGACAAAAAAGACTTTCAAAACACTAGGAAGGTTGATGCTCCCCCGCCAAACATTCGTTCAGGAGTAGAGATATTAGCTGAGATAGATAGACTTGGGCTTCTGAAGGACACTAAGCTAGAAGCTGAACGTGTTAATGCTCAAACTGCAAAGATGAGCGGTTGGAAGAAAATAAATATTTTCTGGGATCTTCCATACTGGAGCACAAATTTATTTAGTGATAATTTAGATGTTATGCACATTGAGAAGAATGTGTTCAATAATGTGTTTAACACGGTGATAAATGTGAAGGGGAAGACAAAAGATACGTTGAAATAGAGAGATGAGATGAATCACTATTATTTTCGTCCATCGCTTCAAGATGATGACTCGGGAAAGTATTCCAAAGCTTCTTACACACTCGATAAAAAGTCAAAAATTGCTTTGCATGAATGGGTTAAGACTCTTAAGTTTTTAGACGGGTACGCTTCAAGTTTGGGACGTTGCGTCGATATGAAAGGATTGAGATTGCATGGTATGTAGAGTCATGATTGCCATGTGTTTATGCAACGATTAATTCTAATTGCTTTTTGAGAGCTACTCCCCAATCCAGTTTGGAAAGCTCTAACAGATTTGAGTTTTTTCTTCAAAGAACTGAGTGCAAGAGTTATCGAGACTTGTGATATGGCTCATTTGGAAAAGAATATTCCTCTGATCTTGTTCCAACTCGAGAAGATCTTTCCCCCATGTTTTTTTTTACTCAATGGAGCATTTGCCGATCCACTTACCATATTAGGCAAGAATTGCTGGTCTAGTGAAATATAGGTGGACATATCCTTTCGAAAGATGTCTTCGTAAACTTAAAAATAGTCTGAGGAATAAATCAAGTGTCGAGGGCTCGATAGAAAATGCTTATCTAATTGAAGAAGCATCAACTTTTAGTTCGTACTACTTTGAAGATCATTTCTCAACTAAGAGAACAAACTTGAAGTGTAATGAAGATGTTCACAATGATGGAGACGACGATGATGAGATTCCATCAGTACTCAAAAATTATGGTGAACCCTTCTCATCCATAGCCGGAAAAAATGGTTGTCAGATCAAGAGTTTGATGTGGTGAGAAGATACGTATTATTAAATTGTGATGAACTCGAGGATTTTAGCAATTATAATTTATTAAAAATAATATTTACGTATTACTTGATGTAATTGATTATAAAAATATTTTACTTCGTTAAATATGAAGCCTTTTCTTGGAGGGAATTAAATGCTAACAATTGAACATTTCAGATGAAGAGTTAAATGGAAAATTTGAAAACGAGTTTCCCATGTTGTTTGAAAACTACGTGAGTCAAATTTTGTGAGGTTTGTTTATATACATATATTACGTATTTGTATTTGGATAATGTAACTTTACGTCATATATTATAGGTTCGAGATCTCTTTAATAGTATAATCAATAATTACATTAAGAGTATAGCGTTTGGTCAATCGGGTTGTGTGACTTCATTTAATGGCTGCAAGATAAATGGATACAGTTTTCACACGATTGCATACGAATCAGAACGATCTACATTGAGCATTTGGGTTTGTACAAAAGAATCATCTTATGGAGAAGATGAATATGACTATTACGATTATTTGGTAGAGATTGTTAAACTTGAATATTCAGTCTGTAAGCATACTCTTGTTCAAATGTTTGGTAGAGATTGTTAAACTTGAATATTCAGTCTGTAAGCATACTCTTGTTCAAATGCTAGTGGTTTGATCCAACTCCAACAGGCAGAAGAGTGCAATCTCAATATAAGTTTGTCGACGTTAATTATAAACGTAGATTCAATTGTAACAAGCCATGCATACTTGCGGCCCAAGCTACTCCAGTTTATTATTTCTCGTATTCGAGTTTGAGACGAGACACGGTCGATTGGTTGGCAGCTTGTAAGATTAAGGTGAGATCAACAATAAATTTCATAGAAGAGCGAACGCCTAAACAATTGTTTCAAGAGGATGTTTCTAAAACGCATGGTGTAGTCCAATTGGAGGGTGTTGATTTCCAACTTAATGATCCACTTAATGATGACATCGACAAACTTGTCGATGTTACGGAAAATAAGTTTAATACGAGAAGAGACAAATGATGACGATTAGTATGTAATTTGCTCGGTTAAGGTTATAACTATATATAATTAATTAACATTTAAAAAATATAATGTTTTTATTTTAATTATTTTTGATTGAATTTTGAAAATGTGTTCGAGGACGTTTAGATGAGGGGGAAGAGTACTGATCGATGATTTCTCAACACTATAGTTTTAGAAATTGTCTCTAAAATAATACGGAGTCGATTGTAGAGTGGTAAGTTGAATACCGAGTCGTGTCTCTTATCGACAATCGGGGTTTTTAGTTCATCTCTTTGTAATCTATATTACACTATTCTACTCTAAGAAAGCAATAAGCCATTTGGTTGAGTTTGAGTTTTTTTATGCCAATGCTTGAATAGAAACGAAAACTTTGAACACACTAATTAAGGCAAAGGTTAATAAATATTGAAAGCTTTCTTGAAAGTACCTAATTTGAGAATATTAATTAAACCCTAATTAAAAACTTCTAATAAATTAAAGACTACTAAATTAAAGAAATCTAGCAAGTTTTAAAAGAGGAAATGGAGGGAAAGTCAAACTTTTTGAAATTTAAAAGAAGATTCATGATCAAAGATCTTGGAAAATGAAGAAGTCAAATTAATAAAATAAGTAAGCCCCATTTGTCTTTAAAACCCCAAAGGCTTGTTTAGACAAATGGGGTAAAAAGCTTTAAAGAGGGCTTCAATGAAGTTTTTGCCAAAAGAGAAATAGCAAGCTAGAAAATGAAAATGAGGATTGGAAATGCAGTGAAAAACAACACAAGCTAAAACCTAACAACCAAAACACAAAAAATAGCAATTAATCAAGAACAACACATAATATAAAAGAGAAAGATTACTACCAATTCCACTCCAAACAAGTTTCATAGTCTAGCTTACAATCTTCAAGAGATAAATCAAGTCTTCATCACAAAAGAAACTACAAAGGATGGAGATGTCACCTTCTCCAACAACTCAAAAAGAGAAATTAACATTAACTAACTAACTAAACTATCTACTCTAAGGATTTTAAACTAGGGTTTTAAAATGCAATGGAATAGTAGAAGCTTGGAGGAGATTGAACAAGTTCAAAAATCAACCAAGGATAAGGTTGGTGGAGAAAAGGCAGGTATATATATATATATATATATATATATATATATATATATATATATATATATATATATATATATATATATATATATATATATATATATATATATATATATAGTCAAAGGAACAAAATAGGCTAAAAATCCCAATATTCCATTTGAGGCAGTCGATCGGGCTGACTACCAGTCGATCGACTGGTACTTAAGTTACAAGATATATTCAAAGAGGGCTCAATGACTCCGATCACTCGTTGCTACTAGCAACTTACTATATTTTTTATTGAGCATGTGGAGAAATTGACAACTCTAAAATACAAAGCAAAAATCCTATAGAGACTACTCGATGACGAGGCTAGTTGAGGCACTAGTTCTAAATTGAGCTCAAGGATAACACGAAGCTAAAGCCGAAAAAAGCTTCCAAAAAGTTAAGCTACCTAAGTCCACTACATCCAATTAACAATCTAAACTCCTTAACCAAATCATCAAAACTGCATCACTTCGCCAAGGTTCCAAGAAAACATAACACACTCACTACTCAAATTATAACAAGCAAGCATACAAACAACTTAAAAAACTGAAGACGAACCCTAACAACCCCACACTTAAAACATAGCAATGTGCTCATTGGGAATTATGCTAGAAAGTGGTGAAAATGTAAAGGGAAAAGAAAATGCCCCTATTCTCGAGCTTGTTCTGATGCAGTCGTGCATAAGTTCTCTCCGGGAGTCGAGGCAAGCTACCTACAAGACATGAACTAATGGGGGGTTGCAAACACAAGCTATGTACAAAAGGTGAAAATGTTTTTGGGGTTTTCGAAATTTCTATTTGTTTGGATTTTCTTTTCTAATTTTTTTATTATATATATTTTTTTATTTTCAAGAGTCGATATGAGAAATAAAAGAACATAATCGAACAATAAACAAAGTAAAGAATAAACAAATGAAAATAAAATGCAAAATTGTTAAATCAAATGAAAGGTATTTAGGAGAATTATTGACGTCTCCTACGTTGGGGGTTGCGGTTGGCGTCCTCGTCTTCCTCGTCATAGTCTTCTTCGTTGACTTCTTCTTTGACTTCGTCTTCCTCCTCGTCTCAACACAACCGACTCTCCGTCAAAATAAGGCAGCTTCAGATGGCACGATGTGCACGGTCGCTCCTTACTTGCCCCACCCTCAACTCCTCCAAATCGGTGTTGAACCGATCAAAACGTGCAAACACTTGCCATTGGAACTCATTCCAACTCATGTCGTGACCCGAGACGGTGCTTAGGACTCCCTCTCGATGTGGGATTGCCGCTTGGCTCGTGCTTGCTTCGAAATGCATACCCAAACCGGTGTTCGGGGCTTCATCGGCCTCGACTCCTTCATTGTGATGCTGTTCATATTCTTCTTCTTCTTCTTCTTCTTCTTCTTCTTCATGGTTTCGTGGGTTTGCCGGTATCTTGGGCATCTTCCAAGATAACTCCAATACGCCGATCCTTTTCATGTTGGCTGCCTCGGGGTCGAAGCCGAAGTGACGGACTAGTAGGGTGATCATGGGCCCCATCCCAACCCGAGCTACACTCCCGCACTTTGTTCTCCAAATCCCAACAATCCCGTCATGGATAAAAGGATAAATGGTGACTCGAAGCCTGTGGTGAAAACACCAAAGCACGTACACCTCGTTATGGGTGAGATTGGTGGTCTCGTGCTTGCCCATTAGGACGTGGGCAAAAAAATTATATGCACCCAACAAGGTGAGTGTTTATGTTAAAAGTAACACAACCAATATAAAACTAAAAAATAATAAGAGAACAACAATCAAATAGCAGAAAACGGGTGGGAAAAAAGTGCTTAACTTTTATTCCTCAAAATCAGTTCGGAGCGGCCTTAGCCGGACCTTTTTACAGGTGATTGACCTTAAATACAAGTTTTCTCTCTCTAAAGCTCTCTATGTTTTTCTCTCTAAAAAAATTGGGGATCCTTCTCTCTCTCTTGGAGATGCTATTTATAGTTTTCCATTGAAACCCTAATTTAACACCTGTCGCTATCCCATTGGTTCTCCGTGGATTCTGCTCACGTGTTCAACGACTTGATGCTGACCTCAGGAATTTCCCACCGACTCAGAACTGATCTCAGTTTATTTTTCCACCGACTTGCTTCGACCTCAGCTATTATTCTCACAAGCTGAATCCGGAGACATCGACCTGACCCCTCAGCTCAGGATGTTGAGATCGTCGATCGGTCAGAGTCGAACTGGCTCAAGTGGTGCATCCATAGGTGGGGATCATCCTGCTCGGCACTTTCCTTGTCGGCGCATCTAGGCAGGGAGTGCTCGGCATGTGGCGCGGGCCGCTTGGTATCCTTGATGAATCCCTTGCTCGGCAGGATGGCCGAGCTCTGCAGCTCGGAACTTTTCCTGGCCGGCACCCCTAGGCGGGTGTGCTCAGCGTATTGCACGGACCGTTTGTCATCCCCGGAGGATCCCCTGCTTGGCAGGATGGCTGAGCTCAGCAGCTTGGCACTTTTCCTGGTCGGCACCCTTAGGCGGTAGTCCTCGGCGTGTTGCACAGAGCGCTTGGCGTCAGTCTGCTCGGCAATGCCCTGCTCAGCGGCCCTGCTCGGCAGGTGTGGGCCTAGCAGCCTGATGCGGATACGCTCGGCAGCCCTGGCGTGCCGTGTGCTCTAGATCAGTGTGTGTGTGCTCGGCTTGGTTCGGTACTTGTCTCCTGGGCGATATCGACCATCAACAGTGAGGTCCGTTATCGTCGATGTTTGCGATCGAGAATTACGTCGACCGTTTGAGATACTCACCCAAAATGGCATCGCGGCATAATCAGTAGGCCGCTCGTCCCTCCACTCTTGGAAATCAAGCCTGAGAACCACTCGCAACACCTCTTGGGTGATATGGCGCTCGCACCCCCAATCCGGCATGTGAACATCGTGGCGTCGTGAACCCGGTAAGAAGTGAAAATCTTGAGCATAATCTCTCAATAAGTCGAGGCCCAGAGTTATGCAAACTTATGGCCGCTTAAGTCATCGATGAATTGAAGAAAACGAGCCCTAAAGCCTTGGTAATCCCCATTCTCTATCCACTCGTCTAAGCTCTCGAGGCTAACGAACTGCGGAATGGAGAAATTCCATTGGGAGAGGTTCTGGTACAGCTCCCCCTCGACCTCCACATATATGGGGAACGGGGCGACGGACTTTTAAGTGAGGTTGGGGATGATCATATTGTCATGGTAGGCATAGGCAATGGGGATCGGCGTGAAGGGTGGGCGTGGAGAAAACAAGGACTGTGTCCAAGGTTCCGAGAATCAAAAGGAACGAACACGACGCAAAATGAGGGAGTTCTAATAAAAAAAATCATTGAGGCATTTCATCGAGCACTTGGTGGGCTTAGGTTTGAGTAAATAATTTGAAGAGAATTGGAACAAGACTCTACCAATCTACCCTGCAAACAATGAATCCCCAATCCAATCATAATATAATTAAAGATGAGTCAAGATAATTATCTCGATTCGAAGGTGCTGCAATATGGTTTGTTTCCTCTCTATTTTTTGTGTTTTGTGAGGGTGAGGTTTGGGTTTTTACCAAAAAATGGAGGTGAAAACGTTTTTTTTTCTTTTTATCTTGTCGATCGACTGCTCTCTCTTTCCTTTCTCAAGTTCTCTAGTTTTTGTTTTGTTATGAAGAGAAGATAAATCATCTGGGTTTAAAACCTTGCTGGGCCTGGTTGTAGTGTAGCAGTCGATCGACTGCCCTTTGTAAAACCCCGAGTCTCTGTCCTGCAGTCGATGAGACCAATCGATCGACTGGAATGCAGCCGATTGGCTGCTCTGCTGCAGCCAATTCCCTATTTTTGGTTGCTTCCTTCCACCAAACCTCAATGATTGCTCCTACAAAAAACTAAAAAAACATTAGTTAAAGTTAATAAAGAAAGATATACACATAATCAAAGAAAAATAAGAAACAGGGTTAGAAAGTCATGGGTTGCCTCCAATGTAACGCGTTTATTTAAAGTTGTTCGCTCGACAATCCTTCCTCGATTAGGACTCAGTCGGGGGTACATCTCCAAAGTTCTCCTCCTCTATGATTATCGTGCCTCATCACTCGTGGAAAGCTCGGCCAAGTTGATCACAGGTTTTGTCTCTCTTTATTCCCAATAAACCTACTTGAGATGACTCGGAAGGGTCCTGAGCACCGGCTTCGGTGTAGTAACCGATTCGATGCTTGATCTATCAAATATCCCAATAACCCCCTCTGATAGAAATGCTAGCCAATTTTCATCCTCGACGACCTCATCAACAACTTTCTCATAAGCCACCTAAACCACCTACTATTGGGTCAACCATCGCACAATCAGCTTAAAAATAGGAGGGGGAAATGACACTTAAGTCGTGGGTTAAATTATTCACCATTTCCCCCAAAACCAAGAACATCAACTTCCCATTCTTCACGTCTATCACGGTGTTCGTGGTTTCCATGAATGGTCATCCAAGCAACATCGTGTGGTCACGGATTTCGTTGCTCATTTCTCCAACATCTAAGACCACAAAATCAACGGGGACTATGAGGCCTCTTACTCGCACTAACACATCTTCGATGATCCCTTTCGGGTACCAGATTGATTGGTCAGCCAATTAAAAACACATCCTCAATTCCTTGAGACCGCCCAACTCCAATTGTTTATAGATGGAGTAGGGCATCAGATTAATCCCCGCGCCGAGGTCTAGCATCCCTCGTGTTTCCTTGCCATTCCTGAGAGTGATCTTTATACAAAAACTTCCCGGGTCATCCTCCTTACGTGGAATAGGGTCTCTATAAAGGATGCTCAATGCGTTTGATATGCACACCTTCTCGTTGTCCTCAAACCGTATCTTCTTCGATGTCAACTCCTTGAAAAACTTGGTGTACGCGGGCACGTTTTAGATAATATCGAGCAAGGGAAGGTTGATGTTTACCTTGGACAACATCTTGTTTAACTCAATAAATAGGGCGTCTTGTTTCGTCGGTCAGATACGGCTCAAAAATGGGATCGAAGGTCGGTACGACATCACGGATTTGTGGAGTCCCTCGATAGCCTCGGTGTCATTTGTCTTTCCACTTGAAGAGGATGTGGGTGGGCTAAGAGTGACCACAGGATAGTCTACAACTTGGAATGAAGGCAAGGGATCATCGATGGGATGGGTAACCTTGTTATTTACCACCTTGCCGCTTCGAAGAACCGTCACGGCTTGGGCTTGAACCGGTTGACTCGGTAGCTTTCCCTTATCGCGGGCCCACTTAAGCTCGTTAACATCCGCCGCTACTTACCTTACTTGTGTCTCTAAACTTTCAAGCTACTTGTTCAATTGTTGGATGGAACCTGAAAGTTCAGTCAAGATGGACTCCATGCTAGGATGACGTGATGCCGAATGATCTTGAGGAGCCAGAAACGACTCTTGAGGAGACAGAAAAGGTGGTCGTGCATTTAATGGTACTTGAGGCCGTGGTTGTTGCATCGGAGGCTCGGGTGGATTTTGAGCATTGGTCGTGTCCCTCTACCCAGAGTTAGGGTGGCTTTTGCACCCGGAGTTGTACGTTTGGGAACATGGATCATTGTGCCGTTCGATCCCACTTCGTTGGCCTTGTTTTGGTAGCGAGGCTTGGTTGTTGATTTGCACATTTTTGTACGTATTTTTATTACCTTTTTGTGTCGTGTTTGCATGTGTTTTTCTTACATTTATGGGTATTAGGAGTCGGTTAGGCCTATTTTGTAAGTTTTAGGTTTTTGTAGCATTTGCGCGGATTTTGTTATGTTTTCGTAAATTTTTACTCGTTTTTATATTTTTAAACGTAGAATGACCAAGCGGGATCCACGCATGTTTAAGGCATTCCATTCGACTCGCTATGGAATGAACAAGTGAAGACAAGCAAGGGAACATAGCGTGAACAAGGAACGACAACCGGCGGACGTCTGGAGTAGAAAATGAGAAACCAAGCTGGGAGCAGCCATGCCAGTTGATCGAATGTCATGCAGTCGATCGACTTCTAGTTCAGTCGATAGACTGATCCAGCCCAAATTGACTACTCGGCATTAGCTGGGTCGTTGAGGATGAAGCAGTCGATCGACACGGTTTTAGTCGATCGACTGCGACACAGGAAATTTTGTAATTTTTGACCTATTTTGATGATTTTGCCCCTGCGTCCTCTATATAAACCCCCAATCCTTTCTCCACAAACCTTATACCCTCCTTGGCTGGTTCTGGACTTGTTCCATATCCTCCAAGCCTTTACCATCTCTTACATCTTAAAACCCTAGTTTATAATCCTTAGTGTAGTTTAGTCTAGTTAAGTTAGTTAGTTAGTTGTTCTTAGCAAGTGTGGGAGAAGGTGACATCTCATTCACTGTTGGTTCTTGTTTGTGTTGAAGTTGATTTCTATCTTTTGGATATTGTATCAAACATGAAGCTTTTGTTGGAATGAAAAAATTGGTAGTAATATTTCACCATTATGTTGTGTATTATTATTGTGTTCTTATGATTTCTCTTGTGTTGGTTATTAGTTTTTAGTTTGTATTGTTGTTAATTGCATTTTAAATCCTCCTTTTTCATTTTCTAGCTTGTTGTTCCCTTTTTTTTTGCAAAACTCCATTGATGCATTCCCCTTTGAATCTTTTTATTCCTTTTGTCTAAACAAACCTTTGGAGTTTGAAAGGCATATGGGACTTTCTTCTTTAATCAATTTGACTTCTTTAAAATTTAATGCTCTTTGACTCTTTAATGTTTTAAAACTTTGTTTTTCCTTCCACTTTCTCTTTTAATTTACAAACTTTCTTTAGTTTAATAATATTTTTTAATTTATTTAAGGTTTTTAATTAGGTTTAATTAGTTTTATTAAAGTTAGTTACTTTCAAGCCAGCTTTAATTAGTGTTTTAAAGCTTTCATTTTAATTAAAGCATTAGCATAAAACAAAACCCAAACTCAACCAAATGACTATTGCTTCTTAGAGTAGATTAGCGTAATTAAGATTAACAGGAGATTAAGTAAAATCACCGATCGCCGATAACATCTATCCTCGAGAGACACGACTCGGGAAAACTTACCGCTCAACAATCGACTCCGTATTATTGCGTAGATGATTTATAGAGTGCTAAGAAATCTTCGATCAAATTTTTGTGCCATTTCCGGGGATAGATTAAGGCTAATGGTGTTATTGTTTACTTCTCTTGTTATCTTAGTTACTAGTTAGATTAGATTTATTATTTTACATTCGATGCCCACAATCTTTTGTTGAGTGTTGTGCATGCTAGGTAGGCGATCTATCGAACGAGAGAGAACGATGACCAATTCATTCGAGAATCCGATGCCGCCCGCACACACACACGACGATCAAATGATGCCTCCACTACGAGTATCTTTCGGGCTCACATCATCACCTCACGGTCTGCTAGATTTATCCAACCGGAGATGGCAAACTATAGAGCTAGTTTGCATTTTGGTGACCTTATGTCGAAACTCCTAAATATCCGAATTCGCACACCACTCAGCCAAGCTTCGGGTCCCCTTGATTTATGATGACCCGTATGCTTAGAGCGGTCGAGAATGGGCCCACCTTTTCGATTATTCTAGCCCAAGTCCTTCATATTCTCCACCGGTTTCACATTCCCATAACCCAAACTTGGATCCGTATGCACTGAATCGTGATTCTTATGAATCGGGTTTTGACGATTCATAAGCTCCACTCGCCCCGCCTTCTTCTTACCCGAGCTTTGACTTGTATGCTCCACCAATCTATGATTCTTATTCTTCGAGCTATGAATTTTACAAGCTACCCACCTCAAGTTTGTATACTTCGAGCGATGATCCTTACACCACATTCTCTCATGATTTGTCTATGTCCAAACCCTCGAACTTAGAGTCTCTTTTAGCCGAGCTTAGGGTTGCGGTTTGACAAATGGAGGAACGCCTTGCTCGCATGGAGACTCAAATAGAGCAAATTTCCAACAATGTGGACGAGCTAAAACAACCTTATGTTGACGAGATGCCCATCTTTGATGTGGTGGATACCACTTTTGTTTATGGTAATTCAATCTTTGATAATCTTTTGATAAAAGGGTGCAAGGAAGTGGAGTTAGTTGGGGAGAAGAAAGGGTCGGAAGTCGGCGATACCCCTCTCGTGCTTCTTGAAGATATTGTAGAGGGATGTGTGGGGGAGTTTGCCTTTGGGGATTCCAACGACACTTGGAGTGTTGAGCTTACTTGATCCTTGTGAAGATGATGAAGTCATGTCGGTCTTGGAGGATCTGGAGATACTCAAGCCTCTTTTACCACCACCCGATGCCTTATGTATACTTGAACAAGAGGAGGTGGAAGAGGTAGTGGGGGACGAGTTGGATCCTACTCTCTTGAGACCGAATATGACTACTTCTAAAGTTGAGAAAAGGAGATGGCGGTCGGGGAGACGACAGAATACGTCGACCCATTTTGTGACGATCGAGTTTTGGTGGTCGACTACTCACTCTTTCGACCTCCGAAGCAAGCCCTCGCTTTTGTTGTTTGGATCCTCCGTCTTGCTCTAGTTTCACGCCATGGTGGTTTTTGTCACTCTGTGTGCTTTCTAGAGAGCACCAAGGCGTGGCATGATCTCCACCACTTCTTGGATCCCGGATAGCATCACTCGTAAAGATCGTCGAGCTACAGACATTAAAGTAGCGATTTTTGGGAGGCAACCCAATTTCAAAAAAAAAGAAAAAGAAAAGAAAAAAAAGTAAAAGAAAAAATAAAAAAATCCAAACAAAATAGAAATATCAAAAACCCCCAAAATGTTTTTCACTTTTTGTACATAACTTGTTTTTGTAACCCACCATTTGTTTATTTCTTGTAGATCGCTTGTCTCCACTCCCATAGAGGACTTATACACAACCGCATCATCACAAGCTCGAGAATATGGGCCTTTTTTTTTCCTTTACACTTTTTACCGCTTTTTAGCTTAATTTGCAATGAGGACATTTCTAGGTTTTAAGTGTGGGGTGGTGGTTAGGGTTCGCCTTAGCTTTTTAAGTTGTTTGCATGCTTGATTGTGATAATTCGAGTAGTGTGTGTGTTGTTTTTACTTGGAACCTTGGCGAAGTGACACGATTTTGATGATTTGGTTAGGAAGTTTAGATTTTCGATCGGATGTAGTGGACTTAGGCATCTTAACTTGTTGGAAACTTTGTTCGGCTTTAGTCTCGTGCTATCCTTGAGCTCAACTTAGAACTAGTGCCTCAACTAACCTCGTCATCAAACACTATATTTGGGATTTTTATTTTATATTTTTGAGTCGTCAATTGCTCCATGTGCTCGATCAATAAATATTGTATGTTGCTAATAGCAATGAGTGATCGGAGTAGTTTTACCCTCTTTGTAATAAAAAAAGAGAACAAAAGAAATGTTGATGAATAAACAAGGATACGTTATAAATCCTTGAAGTTATTACGTAAGAAACATGCAACCCTTGCACATTTCCTTTTTTCCTTTTTTGTTTTTGTTTGTCAAAGAGAGTTGTAAATGATTGAGGCTAGTAGGGAGTTGATTAACGGTTCGAGCGTGGATAGACCTTAGCCGGGGCAAG
This sequence comes from Phtheirospermum japonicum, assembly GCA_014905375.1. Taxonomy (NCBI): domain Eukaryota; kingdom Viridiplantae; phylum Streptophyta; class Magnoliopsida; order Lamiales; family Orobanchaceae; genus Phtheirospermum; species Phtheirospermum japonicum. The sequence goes on from BMAC01000154.1 coordinate 241,766, forward strand.
GACGAGAATACCGACTTGGAGGGTTACCTAGTACTTTTAGGTTCCGGGAGTCGATCTAAACTTTCTTGGTCAACGCTTCATTGTCGTCATTTTTGATCAAGCTAAAGCATTCTAGCATGCGACATCTCAAATTAGGTTTTGTTATGCATTAGTTTAGGATCATCCAGGGGTAGTTTCATAATTCTAGATTCGCTTGAGAACAAGCAATCATTCTAAGTGTGGGGTGGTTCATTTGCATGTCTTTGTACGTGTTTTTGTTACCTTTTTGTGTTGCGTTTGCATGTGTTTTGCTTGCATTTATGGGTATTAGGAGTAGATTAGGCCTATTTTGTTAGTTTTAGGTTCTTGTAGCGTTTGCGCAGTTTTTATTATGTTTTCGGAGTTTTTCACTCGTTTTTATATTTTTGGCCGTAGAATGACCAAGCGGAACCCATGCACTCTTAGAGCATTTCATTCGACTTGGTATGGAATGGACAAGTGAAGAAAAGCAAGGGAACATATAGCACAAGGAACAATAACCGACGGACGTCTTGAGCGGAAAATGAGAAAACAGAGCCGGGAGCAGCCATGCCAGTCGATCGACTGTCATGCAGTCGATCGACTGACCCAGCCCAAATTGACTGTTCGGCAGTATCTGGGTCATTGAGGATGAATCAATCGATAGACAGGGTTTCAGTCGATCGACTACGACGCAGGGAATTTTGTAATTTTTGACCCATTTTGACGATTTTGCCCCTGCGTCCTCTATATAGACCCCCAATCCTTTCTCCACAAAGCTTATACCCTCATTGGCTGGTTTTGGACTTGTTCCATCTCCTCCAAGCCTTTACCATCTCTTGTATTTTGAAACCTTAGTTTATAATCCTTAGTTTAGTTTAGACTAGTTTAGTTAGTTAGTTAGTTGTTCTTAGAAAGTGTGGGAGAAGGTGACATCTCTTTCACTTGTGGTTCTTGGTTATGTTGAAGTTGATTCCTATCTTTTGGATATTGTAGCAAACTTGAAGTTTTTGTTGGAATGCAAAAATTGGTAGTAATCTTTCCCCTTTATGTTGTGTGTTATTATTGTATTGTTATGATTTCTCTTGTGTTGGTTATTAGATTTTAGTTTGTTGTTTTTCATTGCATTTTAAATCATCCTTTTCCTTTTCTAGCTTGTTGTTCCCTTTTTTTTTTGAAAACTCCATTGGTGCATTCCTCTTTGAAGCTGTTTGCTCCTTTTGTCTAAACAAACCTTTGGAGTTTGAAAAGCATATTGGACTTTCTTTTTTAATCAATTTCACTTCTTTAAATTTTAATGCTCTTTGACTCTTTAATGTTTTAAAACTTTGTTTTTCCCTCCACTTTCTCTTTCAAGTTACAAGATTTCTAAATTTTAATAGTAGTTTTTAATTAGGTTTAATTAGTTTTATTAAAGTTATTGACTTTCAAGCAAGCTTTAATTAGTGTTTTCAAGCTTTTATTTTAATTCAAGCATTAGCATAAAACAAAACCCAAACTCAACCAGATGACTATTGCTTTCTTACAGTAGATTAGCGTAATTAAGATTAACAGGAGATTAAGTAAAAACACCGATCGCTGATAACATCTATCCTCGAGAGATAAGACTCGGGAAAACTTACCGCTCTATAATCAACTTCTAACTATCTCGGAGACTATTTATTAGAGTGCTAAGAAATATTCGATTAGTAGCCTTGGACCGCAAATGCTTGCCCATCGAACTCACTTGATTGTCCACAAACCATCGGGCACATACTAGCTCCATGACCCTAGATACCGTACGTGGTGCATGTTTCCATCGAAATCGAATAGAGCTTGGTGAGAGAAGCCACTTAACTTTCAAGGTCGGCAGTCTTACTGGCCCACTCGGGCTCATCCTTCGTCGATACTTCTTTTACTTGCTCCTTTAACTCCAATATACTCATTCGGTGATCGCCCACGTCCATATTAACGAAGATGTCATATAGGCCTCTCGTCGAGCGGTCAATGAGGTTTTCTCCGGCAGAATTGTTCACCATGCATTTAGACGCGAATGTCAAGCCATTGTGGAAAAATTGGTTCAAGAAATCGCCGATGAACCGATGGTGAGGGCACTTGTAAGATACCCCTTGAAACGCTCCCATGACTCATAAAAAATATCGTCACTTGCTTGACAAAATGAGGCAATCTTCGCTCGGAAATTGGCTGTCTTGTCTTGGGAGTAGTATTCTTCCATAAATTTCTCGGTCACCATATCCCAATTGTTGAGGGAATTAGCCGGTAACGTCATTAGCCAATCGATCGCCTTATCTTTCATCGTATATGGAAAGCTTCGAATCTTAATTTGGTCGATATGTACCCCTTGTCGTGGAAAGATTGACAAGGTGTAGGAGAAAATCCAAAGGAATTGGAGAGCGTCCTCATGCGGTAGGCCATGGAAAGATGGTATTTGGTTGAGATCTATCGACCGTAAGTCGTACTCAAGGGCATCAAAACTTTATTAGATGCATGAGGAAAAGTCGCCCATGTAAGGCCTCGACACCTCCTTGATGCTATTCGTAGGGGCTCCATCGGGAGTGGCAAAAGGATGGACACCTGGATCTTGTGCGGCATATGGATTCTCACTGACGGCGGGCACTCGTGGAAGATCTTGAGGAATTAGATTTAAGAATCGAGGCACGAGCCCGATCGGATGTGGGAATCGAGGCTCTTGGATGTGAGGAGCGGTGAAGTGTGGCCCTTGGTAATGTGGACTCAGCGCTTGAAATTGTGTTTGAAATTGGGCCCCGTTCATGACCGTGTGTTGGTATGGAGGGCCATCGATGATCTGGCCTTGGTAATGTAGGCCATAGAATTGGTTTCCTTGGGACGATGGATCCGAGCGCGGCAAGACTTGGAGTTGTGGCTCGGGTGTCAGCACACGAGCATGGGACATAGAATAGGGGCCGTGAAATTGGTCGTTCAAACTTTGGGGGTCTTGGTTTGTAAAACAATTCCCCTTGGTCGAGCGTCAACCCGTAAGTGGGTTGAGAACCTTTTAGTGGCAGGCCTTGAGGTGATGATGCGGGACCGGATGATGCTTGCGGCATCCCTTGATTGTCGTGTGGGTGGGTGGGCGGCGGCGGATTCTCGAATGAGTTGGCCATGATTCGCTCTTCTAGAACCGGGGGTAAAGGTTTAAAAGTCAGGGCGTCGAACGTGTCTTGATTCCTCATAGCTCGTGTGTCTTGTCTCAACTTCTCGGGATTGGGAAAAAGTGGGGCCAACTCTCATCTGATTGATCGCCTACCTTGCATATACAAAACTCAACAAAGGATTAAAGGTATCGAATGTAAAATAATAATCTAATCTAATCTAATCTACTAACTAAGATAAAAAGAAGAGTAATTAAGAACACCGTTAGCCTTAATCTATCTCCGACAACAGTGCCAAAAATTTATCGATGATTTCTCAACACTCTAGTTTTAGAAATAGTCTTTGCAATAATACATAGTCGATTGTAGAGGGTAAGTTGAATACCGAGTCGTGTCTCTCGAACAATGCTTATTTGATATCACATTTTTGTGAACATATTATTCAAGTATTGTGCCTCATTTTGGCTTTTTTCTATTTCTGGTATGATATAATAGCTCTCATAACTGGGTGTATTTGTTTAATGTTTTTTCCGTGTATGTTGAATTTGGATAAACTTGACACCATATAGAAACACATGTTTTTAGAAGGGTTTATTTTACCAATCAGTAGAAATTAATTAGAAAAAAAAATGGAAACCATATAGAAATACATGTTTTTAGCAGGACTCACTTTCCCAATTATTAAGATGTAAGCAAATTAGAAATAAACTTAAACACATATATAAACACATACTTTTGAAAGGTTCACTTTTCCAGTTATTATGGTATAGAAAGTAATTGGAAACCAATTGGAAACTGTATAGAACCATATGTTTTTGAAATAGTTCACTTTTCCAATTATTATGGTATAGAAACCAATTGGAAACAAACTACAGATCATATAAAAACACGAACTACAAACCGTATAAACACATGATTATTTTTGATTTGCTTGTTAGCTCACTCAGTAGCAGTCCAGAAGTAAAGTTTGGTGCCCTAGCCAACCTTTTTGAGGAAAGCAGTGGTGTGAAGGTAGGTTGATGTTAGGCTGATCCTGTACGCTTCAAGTAAATGCCGACCTACTGTGCTCCCTAGCAAGGTGCAACAACCTTCGTTAATTCCACGGACTCAACCTTCCTCTAGTCCACGGGAATGGGTTTCTAGTTCCCTTCTTTGTAACTCAACTCGATGGTCTTCCAGCTCCGTTTAATGACACTTCTTGAAGTTGTGGAGCTCGTCTTTTGATAGAATAATATTTAAGTTAGGCATCTCCATTTGACATAGCAGGGCATCGAGTTCCTCTTCCAAATCTAATATACGTCACCGGGCCTCATCCAGATTACCTTGAGTTAGGGAGAGATGTTTAGTCTTCTTATTAGCCTATTGTGCCAACTTGCTTGTCATTTTCTTCCATTTCTCTAATGATATATCTTCACTATTGGCAACTAGTAGGTGGCTTGACAAAGAGGCAAAGATGGGTTCTAGCTACATCCGGATAAGGATGAAGTGAAAATAAGAAAATGAGAAGTATATGAGTTATCAAAGGTATACTAAGAAAGAAGGTACAAGCATGAAGCATTGTAACACCAGGACCACCAGATCAGGGTACCGATTGTTACCATAAACTTCTTGTCAAGTATCAGTATCTGGCCTTCCAGAAACAGGTGGAACATATCCATTTCGTTGTAGTTCAGAAGGCCACCCGATAAGGAAGGAGAGGTTGAGATGGATCACTACTACAGAAAACCCCCAGCAGCATCGGTTGTTTTGGCTAATAGGCATCACTTCTACAACCGATGCATATTAGTTCGATGCCTATAATCTAGACTATAGGCATCGGTTTTGAAACCGATGCTAATAATATACATATGCATCGGTTGTTTGACCAAAACCGATGCATATAGTCATCACAAGACGATGCCTTTTGTCTATATACAGTCACTATAGGCGTCGATTATCATAGAACAACCGATGCGTATATGAACATATAGGCATCGGTTACTGTAGAACAACCGATGCCTATAGGTACATAAAAGCATCGGTTATTTTAAAAACAACTGATTCCTATAGTGCACCTATAGGCATCGATTTTGTTATACAACCGATGCCTAATATCATATACAAGCATCGGTTTGTTTAATACAACCGATGCTTATAGGTGTAATTTAGGCATCGGTTTCCACAAAAAAATGATGCTTAATATTCATTGAAGGTATCGGTTTTTATATAACAACCGATGCCTATATCGTACTTATAGGCATAAATTTTTGTTTTACAACCGATGCCTAATGTCTTATAAAGGCATCGGTGTTTGAATAATAATCGATGCCTATAGTTTACCTATAGGCATCGACCGATGTATATAGTTACCTATAGGCATCGGTCGTTGTTGATTAACTGGTAGCGGGTGCAATTAGTTCATCTTCTTAGTCGCTTGGAGAAAGGTAGCGAAATACGAGTACTCAATTCAAATTCGATATCTGGGCTTTCTTTTGTTGGAGTGAATCCCTTGCTGCTTGGTCTATCGATTTTTTATTTATATGCATCGGTTGTGTTGTCAAGAACCGATGTATATAATAATTTTAAATACAGCATGTAAGAATCGGTTGTTTTTCATCCAAACTGATGCCGCAGATAATTATATGCATCGGTTTGCACAAACCCCCAATAAATTTTTGATAAAAAAAATCCAGAATTTTAAAAATTTTATTTTAATACCTGTCCAAAAAAGTGATAATTACCATCCTTAGGCAACCTCTTTACTACTATTTGTCTGCTTTTTCCAGTGAATGAATAAGATTCACATTTTTAACTAAGAAAACTCAGAGTAAATCCACTGACGTCCTCATAATGTTCTGCACAAAGTTACAAAATAAATTACTTAATAACTAAGAAAAAGTAATTAAAACTGAGAAATATATATGAGTAATCTACCGAGTAATGTTTTCTGCCCATATCTCACGAACTTCGTCTATTGTTTCTTGCTCATATGGTTCAACTTCAAATGATTCCTACACATTCAGATTCAAAATTAATTTGTCATTTTAAAAATGAAGTTTAGGTTTGGAGTTTAAAAAATCTTCAGTAAATTTTTACTACTTAAAAAAAATGAGATTACACGTACCTTGTCTAATGAAGAATTCACACTGACCCCAGAGCAAATTCCATACATATACCTCATGACATAATAATGACACTCACTGCCTCTTAATTGTTGATGACACTACAAAAATCATATGAAAGCAGATCAATATTCCCCTATAAATCTATCGGTGAGTCAAAATAAAATGGGTCAAAGAACTTTACTAACTTGCCTTCTAGGTTAACCGATATACTATTTTATTAAAAATACCTTAAAAATAACTTACCGGGAGATTATTCCACCCCATGTTTCTTCCTCTTCTTCCTTTTGTTGACATGTAGGTCCGAACTGCCCTGCAAATAGTAATCATTGCACTCAAGCAGTTAATTAACAAGAAAAGTATTATTTTCAATAAACAATAAGAAATTATTACCTATATTTTAAACATTTACAGTTTTAAAACCAAAATGAGCGGATGAACCACCCAATCTTATATTACATCTAATGAAAAACTTCAAGCGGTTTTATGAGAGTAGGCTATAGAAAGAATCAGGTTGCTGAAAATAGCAAAATTACATTAATGCTAAACAACTTGCACACAAAAATTGCCCACAAAAAAGAATCAGTACATTACTACATTTACAATAAGGACCTGAAAGTGAATTGTTTTTTATGATGTTATTGTAAATAAGGACATGAAGTTACCTTTTGAAAAAATAAGAGACACATATATAGGGGGAAATTTACGTACGTATTAACATGTGTCTTGATATCCAAGTCCCTCTTGTGTCCCCTTGGATCTAAAATAGAAACCTGATTCTTGAGAGGACATATCACTAGCAGCACCCACTGGTCACTACACATTTTCATAAGCACAAAGATTAATTATCTTTGTAAATTATAAAAATTGTAAAGGATTAATAGAAAAAATAACAAGAAATAGTCTCTATTTACTCGTCTAGGTATGGTGCTAGAATGAATATCCTGCTAAACATTTCACCGAAGGCATCACTTATGTACGTCGTCACAGCAGTCGGGTCATTTAATATACTTTTCTTGCAGATCTTCGCTGGACAAAGAAATTCGATGGCACCAGCACAAAGACTCTCAGCCAACCCACAAAGACACCTGCAAATCATTAGTAGATTTATAGCTAAATAAATTTAAGCTAAATATTCAACTAATTGATAAGGAAAAAGAAAGCTCGTACCACGCAAAGATGTGCACAACAGAAACACTGATCCACCCTATTCTGAACAGGCTCCGAATATCATCAATTGGCACATGAATTTTCGTCTCTCTTTTGTCATGGAAGACGGTTTTCTCTAGATCCATAAAGACGTGGTCCACATGCACGGGCATCGATAGAATCAGGTTGTGTAGCTCTATGGAGTTAGGTCCCAAAGTCTCTAAGACTACGTCATCAACAAGAGGTGTCCTTGGTTTTGTTGCAGATTGTTCACCACTTGTCTCCATGAGACTTGTTCTCCGTTTCTTTGGATATGGCCTTGTAAGTTCCTGTATATATGGCCATGATTGAGCATACTAAAACTAAATAAATAATTAATAAAATTAAAACATATATTATTACCTATCTTGCCTGAACTAATCTGACCGGCCACTGCAAAATGCTACCTAACGTTTCACCCACGTGCCTCATTTCTGGATGAGCCGTCACCGGTAGAGGAAGTTCTGCTGCACCCTCGACAATTTCATCTACTGAGACCTTGACATGACCGGGTGTCACATTATGATGATGCACTATCGTGTCCTCACCGGTTAGGTAAACCATCCCCTTCGCAACAATTTTTATGTCCCCAAAAATGGATAGAGCCGGCGGCACTCGGTCGGACTTTATTACTCAAAGTAGCCTAAAGTTAATGGTCTGAATAAAAAAGATTATATTTTGATGATGAATACAAATTAAAACTTGATGATAACTAGTTCTAGTTTTATAGTTTATACTGTATTGGTCCGAGTATATGCAGGTATTGACAATGCAAAAACTGACTGTAACGGCCTGAGTATATTATATAACAAACCTAATTACTTTAAGCCCCTTTAGTCTTGTATTCACATTCTGGATACAGGTAAAAATATGTTTTAATTATGAAAGTTTTTTTCTGGAAATAATACGATGCAATGCCAATAAGAAGCAATAATTAGAACTGACTACTCTATAATGAAAGTACGAGCAAAAAATAAGACTTGATATTTTCTAATACATGAATAATGAAAAGACGACTCTGAAAAGGATAATGCATAATGAATCTTGACTAAGAATTACTTATTTATCAACTACCAGGGTGTTTGAATGAGTAGATTTGTGAAAATACACATCATATTATCTAATTTATACCTCAACCATAGGAAATGGAGTCCCACCAACCTATTGGCAACTACTATGTGGATCACCTTGCGTCGGCATGTGGAAGTCAGCCCCTCGTCAACTCTTGATGGCCTGTTTTGGTGAATAAATGGATTCTGTGGACCTTGGTTATTCACTTGCTCATACAACCGGTTGAATTGAGCTTGTAGAGCATCAAACTTGCCCTGCATCTGCATGATTTCTTGTGTCAGAGCCGCCCTATCTCCTGCTTGTCTGACTCGGTCGACCAAAAACAGACCTCACGTTCACGTGGCAACCAACACCTCGCACCCGACCCGGGTGCTCCTTCTTCCCTAGAGACTCATTCAATATGTCATCGTGCCTCTGCGGTAGAAACGTCTCTTCGCTGACTTCTCGAGCCTTCTCAACCCGTTTCGAGAAATGATAAACATCATTTAATACACTTTCCCCATGTCATTAAGTAAGTACTTCCAAAAATATATATATTCTTACAAAAAATATAATTATCATTTTATCAACCACCCCCTTCGTTTGAGCAGTCGGGATATCATAATTTCCCTTTTCGTCCTTCTTGCTTCTTGCTCAAACCCAATCAAAGTTGTGATCATCCAGAGCTATACTCGAGGTGAGAGAAGCACATGAAGACGATGACGAGAGAGGGTCTAATAAAACCCACTTATCTTTTGCACTAGCATATCCACCAAGTCCTAAAAAGTGCGAATGCTGGTTGTGAGACCGGCTCTCCCGAGCTTTCCTTCTCTTTTCCTGGAAAAAAGTTTTTACGAAAATATTAGATATATATTTCTGATGATTTTTTTTAAAAAAAAGGTAATACACTGTACATGCCTCGAATGCTTCAGATTGATGATCAGTAATGAATTTCTCCCACTGATCAGCTGTAATGGAATGATATAATTGTGATGGATGATCATATTTTGGGTGTTTACTCTTTATGAAGTCACGCACTAATCGCGACTTGAAAGCGGTCCACCTCATTCCCGCAACCTTTGGGAAGTGCTTCTTCTTCTCATCCCCTTCAATATTGAACTCTCTATGAATAAACAAGAAACAAACATATATTAACACTTGTGTTCATCATCAAATGATTTACTATAAAACGTTTATTATTATATACCTGCAAATCCTCCCAAATCACATCCTTCAGACCACTCTCGACGTGTTTCCACTCGTCGATGTTAATATCTACATGCTAGGTAATTCTTGAAATTTTCATCATATTTCCCGATGGGTTTATTGTTATCGTAGAAATCGACATGCTTTTGCTCTAAAGGCTTGGTTTTCATTTTAATGCATGTCGTTGAGCCTCTAGATCTTCCTCTCACAGACTCACACTCGTGTTCACAGTGGCTGCTCGATGAATAAGTCATGACTCTGTACCGTTAGTTGATAAAACTCTTAAAACATTAGATGAAAAATATAATTTATACGACGATGAAAGCTAACACATCAATCGACAACTACTGTGAAGACACAAAATTTTTAAATAGATTACAAGAGTGAAAACAGATACTTGGATGATTCTAGCAGCTGCAGACAACTAAGAAGCATATCAACAACTTTTGTGAAGGTACTTAACGCATAACATAGTTCAAGAGGGTTCAAATGGCTTGTGAACATGATGTCCAAAATACGATAGTAAAATTATTCATCAAATAAATGGCAGCAACTATATATATCCCTCAATGTACGTTCACCGATGATCCTCATGTGGGTGTGTTAATTAATTTTTCCCATATTTTGCAATAGGCAGCAACTAAATTTAATATGATAATTAAACATGTCATAGACATTGGTTATGGAATGGAATTCAGAGGTCTGGTCTTCAACATAAATACAGAAAAAATAACTAATCAACATGAAAGGTCCAACTTTAAAGGTCTCAGTCCTATCTGAAAGGTCCTACTTGGCCATGGGAAGTGAAAAATGGTTGTGGTGAAAATTCTTAGTTCCAAACCCAATTACCAACCCAGAGAATTTAATTTCCTACACCTGAACATTACCCAAACATGTTAATTAACGAACTGAAAAATTACTAAAAATTATACATTTCTTGCGCAATTTGTAGAAGGCGAGGATGAAACCAGGCGGCATGGAATCTACGGCGAACACCAGGCGATGAGGAATCGATGGAGAACAGCAGATGAGGAATTTTCAGAGTCATTGAGGAATCGACGGAGAATCTAGTGGGTTTTCGGAGTGGGAAATATGAAAATCTTGGACTGAAATTTAATTCAAAAACCTATTTTGTGTATTTGGGGGCAAAATTGGACTTTTCAGAGGCTACGAGCCACGCGGGTTCGAATCCCTCCCTCGCCCACAAATTTCTGAATTTCATGAGTATATGCATCGGTTGTACAAAAAAAACCGATGCTCATTAGTTTTATCAGACAACTAAAGTCGGTTGTATAGTAATAACCGATGCCTATAATAGTAAATATGAAAACAAGTCCCACGTTCCCCTGCCTCCCAAACGCAAACCATCCCTTCCAAACCCCTACAAAGTCTTGAACAGTAGAATGGATATTCCCAAGAAATCTTGATGGACCTATTCATATGCCTCCCTACCAAATCGATAGGCAGGCTCAGGTCTTTATCAAAAACATGATGCAACACTCTCTCCACCCCACAGTTCATCAAATCCACCTCGCTCGAGAAATACCCCGCCAAGAATATCTCACTCTCATCACCCCATCTAACACCATTCGCTCCATCGAAATCATAAAAGGAAACATTAGCACCATTTCAAGAGAGATCGAATTCCAGGTGTGTGCAGATTAGTTTTGGGTTCATGCGATGGGTTACTACTGCTACTCAATCTAACTGGTGGGATGTTTTTGGTGAACCCCATTACCTTGGAGCAAGTGGGACTACCTCCTCCACATCTAGTTAGGGGTGAGACTACCCATGTCACATGTGTATACGGGTATGATAGTGCCAGAGATGATTATAGGGTGGTTTTACTTTCTTATTGAAATTTGGATTATGATGGACCATTCGTGCCTAACCATTGTGATGGTGCATATGTGTACTCTGTGAAAACGGGTGTCTGGAAAAGGCTTAAGACCTCGCCTTATGGTAATTTAGTAATTTGCATCCCCTGTGAAAGTTTTTTCAACGGGGCTATCCATTGCCTGCATTATAAGATGAGTGAATTTGGAAAGCTGGAGTTGGTAATAATTGCTTTAGATTTGGTTACCGAGGCATATTTCGAAATCACTCTGCCTTTTGGTGTCAATGTGGTTAACGATTTTTCAACAAATGCACTTGTGGTCTTTGGGGGATGTCTTTGTTTGGTGTATAGGGAAACCGGTGACTAGAGATCGGATGTTTGGCTTATGAAAGAGTATGGTGTGTCAGGGTCTTGGACAAAACTCAGCATTTATTGTAATGGAGTTTTGTCTTGGTTCAAGCCATTGTGTTTTGTTGGAGATGAGGAGGAGGAGGTTGTTTTGATGGCTGGAGCTTGTTTGGTTGTTTATAATGTGAAAGATAGATCATTGAGGTCCTTGGTCGTCAACAATGGGGGTTATTGTCAATTTCAAGACAAAGGCTACTTTACGGAGAGCCTCGTTTCGCCCTTTTGCGGTCGCCACGGTAATTTTTATTGGCAATGATTAAAACATAATTATATCTTTTGAAAGACTTGTTTGTTCATTTAAGCCTAAATTTTGACTATCACACAATTAAACTCCCATAAAAGGTATGAAATTTACGAATTTTGGAAATTTAGGGCTAAAACATAAACATCTAAAATTTTAGTGTGCAATCTGAAAATTCCTAAAACTGTTTGTAATAAATATACCATATCTAAGGGTGCTATTTCGACAATCTTCTTGGAAATGTCCTTGAGGCAAACATCTGAGTTCACTGTGGGAAGAGGAAAATGCAATTGTGATGATGATGTCGTTTGTCGGACATCATGGACCGACCTCAATCCTGGGAGGAGATATATAAGTTGTTCAAGATTTTGTGTAAGTGTTGATTTCTTTCCTACTTTTAGATATTAGGGCTAATAATTATTTGGGGTTTTGGGGTTTTGTATAAGATATTAACATGGGGTCGATTGATTGTAGTTAAAATAAATGTTTCTTAAGATTTATATGGGTGTGTCGTGCTTTTGCTTGATTTTTCTGATAGTTTTCGTTTTTCGTAGTTAAAGGGGTTGTTTGCATTAATTTTGATTGGAGTAAATAATATTGTAGGAGCCTGAAGGGTGCAATTTTTTCAAATGGCTTGAGGACCCACTGTGCCCAAGAGCTACTCAAATTATACTCGGACTTTTAAGATGAGCAAATAAATTTGAAGCTGAAGTTCAAGTGTTGGAGGCTGACGTAAAGAGATTTGAATTAGATGTGAAGAAGCATGAAACAAACCTGAAAGCACTTGAAGCTGAAAATTGTAAGCTTGAAGAATATGTTAAGAAGAAGCGAAATCGAGAAAGTTGGTTGTGAATGGCGCTTTTGATTACTTGGTTTATTATCTGGATCAAAAACAGCTAAAGGTGTCTCTAGGGTGTATGTGGTTTTAGTGTGTTGTACGCCATTTATTGTTTGACTTGCTAGGGTTCCAAAAACGAGAAAGGGAATTTGCTAATGTGATTGTTCCGTTGTTCATGTGTTGGGATCGGGAGAGTAATGTTTTTAATCAAAAGATAAATTAATCCATTTTTATGTTTCTTATATTCCATAGAAGTTAGAAAATGGAATCTTAAATTAATTGAGCAACTCCCAATCAATTCATCGAACACAGGGGATTCGTTAATAAACGCTAGGAGGAGAGAACAAACATAACCAATCTTAGAGGTTATTAAAAATGCCTGATTCCATCCCAACCACATCTAAAATTGCTATAGAAAAACAAAAACTAAAGATGGGAGATCCAAGAGATGAAGGGCGAAGGTTGAGTCGAGTGGCAAACATAAGTCTTCAAGCATCTCCTGGCAGCCAGTAAGTACAAGGTGACCATCTGATGCCAAGCTTGATACATCAACAACCCAGCGTCGATCAGCAAACCCTATAATTATAGCCTTCACCTGATGACCATTACCTCCTGGGACCACATGCTTAGTCCAGAAGTCCTTTGGAATGGCCTTTAAAAAGCTCGCATGATTAGAAGCTGCTAATGTCAAATCAATAATTGGTGGAAAGTGTATTAGTTGCAGATAATTTAAAAATCTTGAACTTACTATTCGTCCATGCTCTAGAAAAGTCTTCGATACTGGTACTTTGAAAGAAGGAAAATGAGTCAGCTCAAGGTCAGGATCTTTCACACCTACAAATCGATTGCTTGAAATGCCTTTGCCGTCAAAGACTATTACTTCAAAATAAAAGGCTCATTATTTATGAAGACAACGGAATAGTCCTCTCTAATTTTGTTGTCCTCCAAAAAACCAAGCCACTCCCCTTACCGCGCCTAATATAAACAAACAAAAAAAAAAAAGAGAGTATAAATGCAAACTCTCAGTCGTATCTAGTTTGCGGAAACTTAACCAACACATCAAGAATGACATTATTATATACATACAAAGAAATACAATTCATAATAAGTCGTATCATCGTCTTGAACACATAAGAACACAAATAACACAAATCGAATAAGGGTACTTAAACACGCAAAGTTGTTCATCAACAAACTTGAGTTAGTTATGAAGAGAACAAACCTGGTCACCATCTTCACCAAACAACTGTCACATGACATCCCAAGTCTGCCTGATGGGATTGCGCAATTTAAAATCCTTGCTCGGAAGCTCTACAAAAAATTGGACAAATTTCTGCGGGATATGCTGCAATTGTGTCGACAATTTTTAAGAATTACGAAAAACAAAACAACACAAATCAAAAAAATATATATCAAAATAGAAAAAGAAAAAACAACGGATGAAATAAAATCACATATACCATAAAACGTGACAGCAGCATGAGGATGGTCTTGGTGAATGTCGGAAATAAAGTCATCCTTAATCTCGGATAGAAGATAATTTGACAAGATGTGTGGACGAATCTTTCAAGGCCGATTTTATGTTTTTCGAGGGTTTAATATCGTAAAAAAATTAGGGTTAATCATCATTTGTTTGACAAGAGACGATGCATATTCATCACTGGTAAGAAAAATGCGGGAAAGAATGTCAACCAATATTATATGCACGGTTGTTTTCATACAAACTGATTCTACGGACATATATTAAGCATCGGTCGTAATGGTAATAACCGATGCTACTTTTAAGATCTTAGGAAAATTAAAAAAAAACTTTAGACGATCTACGGGAAGGCCCTAGCCAATCCGATTAAAGATCAAAGCCCGGGCCACGCGCCATGTCCATCAAGCAAATCAGTTCTAGGCCCAGTCGAGCCCAATAGTGATTCCCCGGACCAGAGGTCGATTCCGAATGGTCCAAGGGAGGAGAGCATTTTTAAGTTGCCAAATTTCCTCTTAGAAAGGCGATGTGGGATAGGGGATTATGCAGTAAAGGAAGCTGCTGGTGGGAAGGAATAAAAATGCAACCTTTTCATGTTCAAGAATTAAACAACATCAAACAACATCAAGAATTAAAGGATGAAAACGGTAGATAATGGTAGAGGATATCAACACAAAACGAAAATTTCATTAAATAAACAGAGTACAACAGTTCATTCATTAAAAAAGAGTACAACAGTTCATTCACCTTCGTACTTCTTCAGCTTCTCCTTCAAAATTTTGCATTTTTGGCATCTCAAATATTGATATGTATATATACCAACGAAATGCTATTTTTAATAAAATGTATCTTGTAATCAAAGGTTTGAAACAGAAATAAGCATAGAATTATTTGAGAAAAAAAAAATAAAATAGATTTGTACAATATTGATAAAATAGATAATGAACCACAACATCAAGAAAGGATGAGAACACACAACGGAAATTTCATTAATAAACCATACGGAAATAAAAAAAATAAAACAACAGTTCATTTATCTTCATACTTTTTCAGCTTCTCATTCAACACCTCATTCTCAGCTGCCAAGCGACCCCTCTCTTGCTCATAGTGTTGGCTCTCGAGAAGAATTTCAACAATGTGGAATAACTTATCCACAAAGTCTTTCTTGAGGCGGATTATCTCCGCCTCGAGTTGTTCTATGATGTCGGATGGACTAGCCTCGTCGTCGCTGCTTCTGAACCCCGATCTCGACATCATATATATATGATTAAGAGAATTTGAGAAAATTTGAAGGGAGAGGATTACAAAAGAAGAGAAATGTGAGTTGAAGCTATTGTGATGACAGATATAAATAGAAACTGTAAGAGGCTGGGGAGCTCAAAAGACAGTAAAATTGATCATTTAATTGACATGACCTCAAACCACAAACCACATTGACACTTAATTTCAGCTTGCGTAAAAGTGGTATGCTATTGACACCTGCTACTAATTATATGAAATGATTACTACTCCCTGCAGATATCCACTGAAGACAAACCTCTGTTTTATTTATTGGGAAACATTCAAAATATATGTTTTGTAGTTCTAAATTCACCGTTATATTAGTTGGCCACACATTAATTATTTGTATGTTCCCAATAAACTAACTCCACATTTATACCAAAAAAATCTTCCACAAGATTTTGAGGCAAATTGTAAATCAAGAAAATCATTACTTAGTGTATATATTAACGATGGTATTCCTAATTTGTGAGTTTTGTGCTGGAATGTCTAATTTGCTCTTACATAAGTCGGTTAAAGAAATAATGTTTATGCATGCAAACGAAATGAATACTTTAATTATTTTGATTAGACGAAGTGCTCCAGCTACCCACTGAGCCTGAAAATTATTTGGTTGCTAAGATTAAACGCATCGGTTGTCTGTATACCATCCGATGCAATTGATAAACCTTAAGCATCGGTTTTGAAGTGAGTTGTATAACCGATCCTTATAAAATAATGGTAGCAACCAGTTGGAAAAAGAAAGCAATTTGAATGACCATCAAAAAAAATAAAAAATTCGAGAACAAGAAAATTACAAAGCCATTCAAACTGACAATCAGTAACAACAATCGTTTGGCATACATCATAATTTGGGACACCACATGAAAAAGAACAATCTTCAATGTAACAACTAGGATTCAATAGCTGCTTTTTTATTCCTTCCCACTAGCAGCTTCCTTTACTGCATAATCTCCTATATCCCACATCGCCTTTCTAAGAGGATATTTGGCAACTTAAAAATGTTCTCCTCCCTATGGCCATTCGGAATCGACCCATGGTCCGGGGATTCACTGTTGGGCTCGACTGGGCCTAGAACTGCTTTGCTTGATGGACATGGCACGTGGTCCGGGCTTTTATCTTTAATTGGATTGGCTAAGGCCTGCCCGTAGCCCGTCTAAATTTTTTTTTTCCTAAGATCTTAACAATAGCATCGGTTATTACCATTACAACCGATGCTTAAAGTATGTCCATAGGAAACAACTCACTTCAAATAATTATATGCTTATTTCTATTTCATACCTTTGATTACAAGATACATTTATTAAAAATAGCATTTTGTTGGTATATATACATATCAATATTGATCTAACAAAACTCTATTCGTTTAAGAATATATTTGAGATGCCAAAAAATGCAAAACTTTAGACACACTTCAAGCATCAGTACTAATATTAAAAACCGATGCTACTGACATATTCTGGCATGAAAAAATCAAGAACCAAGCTTATTGTTTAGGCACATGTTTATTCTTAACTGTCTATATGAAATTACATAGTGTCTTTCATACTTGCTATTTTGGTAAAAGAACCAAATCCACCAGTACAAAGGGAGCTCCACCAATAATAAAACCAGACTGAAACAACAATAAAAGGTGTGTGTGTGTGTGTTTTCTAACCACACACACAAAAAAAAATCTATATGAAATTACATAGTGTCTTTCATAACTTGCTATTTTGGTAAAAGAACCAAATCCACCAGTACAAAGGGAGCTCCACCAATAATAAAACCAGACTGAAACAACAATAAAAGGTGTGTGTGTGTGTGTGTTTTCTAACCACACACGCACAAAGAAAATAATAAAAATAAAATAAAAAACATAATGCAACCACCATGGAGATGAAGACACAGTGATTAGTCGATTCGTAACCCGGCATGAAGCTTCTTCTAAGCATAAGGATGTCTGTTCTTAATTGAGACAAAAAAATGAGTCTGAAACAAATGATATAACTTATTATGACCAAGTAACTTTCACCATCCTAAAAAATAATCTTACAGGTTTAGTGCATTAATCTTTGTTTTCAATCCACTCTCATTCTCCATGGTCAGAACGAATATAACCATCACCTAAGGTTATCGGAGGTTCATTAATATTAATGGAAAATGGTGGGGTTTCATCGAAGTGGTCGTAATCGTCTTCATCTACGACATCGCTAACACCAACAATACTCCCTTTGCTGGGGAGGACCAGAGACCACCTAGAATCGGCAGGATCAGAAACATAAAAGACTTGCTTTGCTTGTGATGCAAGTATAAATGGATCATCCCGATACCCCGACTGACTAAAATCAATCGAAGTGGATCCCAAATCATCAACCCTCACACCCCATCCATTGTCGACCCAACTACATCGAAAAAGAGGAATCTTGAACAATTATAGTCAAGTTCCCAAATGTCCTCAATGACCCCATAGAACAACATACAAGCATTCACTGATCCTTTACCTTTCACAATCTAATAATTGCTCTTTAATGCAACTATTGAGACACCACTATTCTTAAGCACACTTTTGCCATCCTAACGTTTCATGTAAAACGTATACCCATTGATGTCATAACCTTCATAACACCTCACATGTGAAGCAGGGACATATGCTAACCACTTGACTGTTTCGGTGATGTTATTAGGTGTCCTATATAACTCTTTCATTACTGTCTCTTTGAACCATTCATAAAATGTGCGAATATGTTCTCTGGTCACCCATATTTCATCCCTCGAAGGGTTTTGCTGTTTTAAAATGGACATGTGCCGGTCAAGGTATGGATGGAACTCAGAAATGTGTTGCAATACGAGTTTGTGTGCTTGTATGCGCAATTCAGAATTTTCGAAGAATGCTTTGAGCCCAATAGTACTTTTTCCTATAAGCCTTCCCTCGTAGCGAGATTGAGGAATGCCAATAGTTTCAAAATTCGCCAAGTAATCTGTAAAAAACTCAATTACCTCCTCGGCAGCGTAACCTTCAATGATACTTTCTTTAGGCTGAGAACGATTCCTCACAAATCCTTTTATTATACCCATGTACCTCTCGACGGGTACATGTACCTCAAAAAAACTGGCCCACACAACTTAACCTCTCGAACTTAGTGGACAATTAAGTGGACCATAATGTCAGAAGACGATGGAGGAAAAAATATTTCAAACTCGCATAACGTTTTAACAAAGTCGGCCTGCAAATCATCTAATATTTCAGGATCAATAACTTTACTATAAATTGCGTTGAAAAAATGACAAATCTTTGTTATTGTATGCCTCACATCTCTTGATAATGAGCCTCGAATTGCAACCGGCAGTATGTGCTGCATTAAGATATGACAATTGATGTGGCCTGAATAGGCAGACCTGGATCGGGCTAGACCTGATCTGGGATCACAAAGGAGGTGTCCAATGGCCTGACCTATTTTACATTTTTGAGGTCCTGAGCTGAATTTCCCAGAGTCGATCAAGAAATTGAGATGAGGAAATCGCCTTAGCTCAAAATAATCCTGATCTGACATGAGGCTCTTGGAGGAGACTTAGGTCGAAATTTCTGGAATCAGGATATACATCCTGATCTTACTCGAATCCTCTGAGAAGTGATAATACGAGGGTAACCTTAGGGAAGACCGGGCAATCTGACCTCCCAGAAGGGAACACGTAGGACCACTTGTTATGGTTATTTCCATAATGGCCCGAGATTCGAGGCCTTTGTTTCCAAGATCCCGAAAGGGGCCCCCACTGGGGAAAATTATAAATAGCTCAGCCCCAAGGCAAAGAGAGGTATGACATTCTTGTGCATTCCTTTCATTGCTCTCTAGAAAACGAAACACACTTAACTGGCTTAAGCATCGGAGAGGTTTCCACCAGAAATCCTCTTGTGGTTCTTTCTAACGTATTTTTGGGTGCAGGTCAGGCTTATCTTCGGGGATATTGGAGTGTTTTTTAAAAGGTAGTATTTGTTTCGGCTTGGATATTTTTTTGGGAGAAACAATTGGCACCGTCTGTTGGAAAAAATCTAGGCTAAGACGTGAGATAAGACATGGCTTCAGATGGACTCTGGCGAAATTGGGTGGTGAAGTTGGGTGGCACGCCAAGTTCTGCCACTCCGATGGGTGCACCAATCATGAAAGGGCCGTCCGTGACAGAGCCATCGGCAGCAGCACGGCCAGGCGTAGCGCAGCCTCCCCAGTGGGCCCGCACAAGTTGGCGGAGGGTTGCTGAATGACACCTTTCTCAGACAACTATCAGACCTCATCGGGAAGGCCGTGGAAGTGGCTTTGGATAAGAATTTTGCCAAAATCTTGATGCCCCCTTCATAAATTCCCCTATCCCAGACAGTCCTGCCGCCGAAGACGGAACCACGCGCGCTGAGCGCACGGTCAGGACTCCTCTCCAGTAGGAGGAGGATAATTTTTCGGCTTATGAAAGTGAAACTTTGGGCAAAACCAACCCGGACCTCACCGAACAAATGCAAAATCTACAGAAAGAGGTCAGGGAGTTTAAAAGGAAGATGGCGAGCACAGTTGCGATGCCGGCGCAGAGAGGTACACCATTTACGGAGGCGGTTATGCCCGATGATGTGTCGGTCTCTTACATATCCATGGGCTTTGAATAAAATGGGACAATAGACCCGTGGGATCACCTGAGTCGATTTGAGGTTGCTGCGACTTTGCACAAATTCTCAGACGCAGTCATGTGCCGAGTCTTCACAACGACCTTTACAAAATTGGCCCAGCTCTGGTTCAGCCAGTTGCCGCCGCTCTCTATAAGCAATTTCGATGAATTTACTAGCTGCAGGAAGTACAAGAAGATGCCGGTGGAATTGTTCATCCGGAAATAAAAGGATAATGAAAACCTGAGTGCATACATCAAGCGATTCACAGACGCAAAATTGGAGGTGCCATCAGCATCTGAGCTCTTGGTTAATGCTTTAGCACAGGGGATCAGGAGTGGAGAAATCTTTCAGTAGCTGGCTATGAAGCCAGTGCTGAAATTTGGAGAGCTGCTAGAACGAGCAGAAAAATACATTCACCCGGAGGAAGCTTTGAAAATTAAGGAAGGCGGAGAGAGGAAAAGGGACCGACCTGATAGGGAGGAGAGGATACCGTTGGAAAAAAAGGCCTGATCTAGTAGGGGGATGACCTCGTTTTCATAGATACACACCCCTGACAACACCTCAGGGTGAGATTTTGAAAGCAATAGAGCGTCACCCTGATCTTAAATGGCTTAAAACTGACTCTTAAAAATCGGGGAAAGAAAGATCTGACCGATTCTGCAGATACCATAATGAATATGGCCATGACACAGATCAGTGCACTCATCTAAAGGATGAATTAGAAAGAATGGTGCAGGCTAGGCACCTAAAAGAATATGTGCAGATGATAAGAGAGGAGCCCAGGTCTGACTCACGCAGGCGCGATCAGCCTCAAGGGAACATGCATGAACAAGATAAAGGACGAGAAATGGGAGGCGAAGTGACCAAGCCCAGGTCATACGAGGGGAAGTCCTAATGATCACAGGAGGCGAGTGGGACGAATAATCTAGACGAACCCAAAACAGCTATGTTTGAGCTGCTAAGGACCTGGTCAGAAAATCGTGAGAGGTGGGACAATTAGCCCCGAGTCAAAGCATATGTTTCGGATCAGAGGATGAAAATGTCATCTTAGCACCTCACGTGGACGCCATGGTCATAACAACCACTATTGCAAATTATAATATGAGAAGGGTAATTGTGGACACAGGGAGCTTGGCTGATATCCTGTTCTATGATTGTTATAGAAAGTTAAAACCGGATGTGGAAATAGAAGAGGTGACAACTTCGTTAGTAGGATTTGCAGGGGGGCATTAAAGCCTTTAGGGGCAGTAAGGCTTTTGGTAACCTTAGGAGAAGAGCTCTATAAGATAACTAAGAAAGTGCGATACCTTGAAGTGGATGCACCATCTTGATACAATGTTATTGTGGGATGACCCTCCTCGAGCCAATTCCAGTCGGTGATCTCAATGTACCATATGAAGTTGAAGTTCCCTGCTCAGGACGGAACAGGAGAGGTTAGGTTTGATCAGTATGCATCCAAATAAGCATACATCGAGTGTATCCGACGTAATGAAGAGGAAAGGCAAAATAAGAGAGCTAGGATGGAGAGCGTGATGCCAGAGATGGCTCAACGAGAAGAGGGTTTGATGATGGTAGAGGTGGTCCCAGGGGACGATAGTAGGGTTGTGAGAGTGGGAACAACCCTTAGCCTAGAAATTCTGGTAGACCTGAACCAATTTTTGAGAAGCAATGCTGACGTCTTTGCATGGTCGCCTCAAGACCTGGTAGGAATAGATCAAACAGTTGTCCAACACCACATCAATATCAGCCCTGGAGAAAAGCCAGTTAAGCAAAGAAAGAGTAACTTTGGACCTTAAAAGGAGGCGATTATCGAAGCTGAAGTCAAAAAATTATTGAAAGCTAAGCACATTCAAGAGATACAATCCCCTGAGTGGCTTTCCAACGCAGTTGATTTGCATCTTTTTGTACATATTTTCATTATCATTTTTGTTTCACGTTGCGTGTTTTTCGCTTGCTTTTTGTTGATTTAGGAGTCGGGTATGCCGTTTTTCGTATTTCTAGATTTTCTTAGTTTTTGTACGTTTTGTTATTAATTTTTGTAGTTTTTCACGTTTCTATTTTTCTTGGCCGTAGGACGTCCAAACGGGGCCCACGCTCGTTTGGGATCGTCGACACTCGACTCGGGAATGGACGGACAAAGCAAGGAAGCGCAACGAACGAGGTTCGACAAACCGGCGGACGCGAAAAGAACGAGAAATCGAGCCGGGCACTGGAATCCAGTCGACCGACTGAATGTTCAGTCGATCGACTGACCTTTAAGTCGATCGACTGACCCGGCTAAAATCGACTGGATTCCAGCGAGTTTTGAAGTTTTTGACATGGCAGTCGATCGACTGACTACTTGGCCGATCGAATGCTGTCGATCGACTGGTCCTCTCAAGATCGACGGGATTACAGGGYTTCAGGCCATTTTGACGGAGCAGCCGATCGACTGCCGACAACACCTATCGACTTCCAGTCGATCGACTGCTTTTTCAGTCGATCGACTGMAAAGCAGAAATTTTGAGGATATTAGCCATCAGACGTCATTCCATTTGGACAACTTGGCTCCTGTTAGCTTCTTCCCCAGGAAGCTGCTCCAAAACCAGAAAAGCACTTTTTCATCTTGTTGCTTATTTTTAATTTCCAAAAATTCCAATAATTAGAGATAGGATAGTTAAGTTTAGATCTTAGCTAGTTTATGTTCAAGCTTTGTTTCAAGCTATCTTTTGTGAAGAACCATCAACTTTCAAGCTTTATCATTCAGCTTTCAAGCTTTTGTGTAATCAACATTTGGTAATCTCTTTCCTTAATCTAGTTTCATTTCCATGTTATTCCTCTTTAGTATTGTGTTGTGCTTTGGATCAYAGCTTAGTATCTCTTGTGTTTTTTTTCAAACTTTTAATATCATTTTCTAACTTTCTAGCTTATGAACTTTTCTTTTAAGTTATTAAGTTGCAATCAATTTCTAATTTAGTATAAGTTGTCAAAGATCTTCTTTTAAATCCCTTAAATAAGGTTAAGTACTTATGTTGACTTATTCAAATAAGTTGACTTTAATTTTCCCTCCAATTCCCTAATTCAAATTATTAAGTGTTAATAAGTTAATTAGTTTAAATTGATCGTTTTTAATATTAGCTTYAATTTCCTTTAAATGTTTTAATGTTTTAAAATCTTAAGTTTCAATCTAAATCTTAGTTGTAAAACCGAAAAATGATTATCGCTTTTCTAGGTTAAATTAGTTTTAGAAAAACCGACGATAAGAACGATTAAGAAAACCGACCGCCGATCACATCCATCCTCGAGAGACACGACCCGGGACAACTCACCGCATCTACAGTCGACTCCGTACTATTGCGGAGACGATTTCTAGAGCGTCGAGAAATCATCGATCAGCAGTGTTAGTCCCCAAAACAAGGGAGGATTGGCGTATGTGTATATATTTTAGGGATCTTAATCGCGCTTGCCCTAAGGATCACTATCCTTTGCCAAAGATAGATCAGTTGGTCGACTCCACGTCTGGCTGTGAGTTGTTAAGCATGATGGACGCCTCGCAAGAATACCATCAGATCAGGCTAGCGGAGGACGACTAGAAGTGGGTCATTTTCATAACCCTAAAGGGAACCTATTGCTGTGTGGTCATGCCGTTTGGGCTCAAGAATGCCGGTGCCACATATCAGGGATTGGTAGATAAGATGTTTAAGGCTCAGCTGGGAAGGAACATGGAGGCATATGTCGACGACATGTTAGTCAAAAGCGTGAAGGCAGCCTCGCATGTGGATGGCCTAAGGGAAACCTTTGACACCTTGAGAAGATACAGGATGAAGCTCAACCCCAAAAAGTGCGCATTTGGGGTCAGAGCTGGAAATTCCTGGGGTATATGGTCACAAAAAAGGGAATCGAGGCCAACCCAGAGAAGGTAAAAGCCATCATGGACATGCATGCCCCAAGGAATGTCAAAGAGATGCAGTGCCTAGCGGCCGAATTAATGCTCTGAGTATATTTCTCTCGAGCTCAACTGAGAAAAGCTTACCGTTCATCCAAGCCTTGCGTAATAAAGTCCGGTTTCAGTGGAGTGAGGAGTGTGAGGAGGCGTTTCAGATGTTGAAGGAGCACGTGGCTGGCATGTCGCTGCTCACTAAGCCAGTTCAGGGCGAGCCTTTAATCCTATACTTTTCTGTTGGGCAGCAAGCTGTAAGCTCGATCTTTCTCAGAGAGGAAGGCAAAATGCAGAGGCCGGTATATTATTGGAGTAAATTTCTACATGATGCTAAATTTCGGTATGTAGAAGTGGAGCAAGCAATGTTATCCCTGGTCGAGACAACACGTAAGTTGCACCCTTATTTTCTCTCACACAGCATAGTAGTGCGGACTAACTTACCCGTGAAAGCCATTATGGATAAGCCGGAGGCCTAAGGACGACTGGTTAAGTGGATAATTGAACTTAGCGAGTTTGATATTACTTTTGGAGCAAAGACAGCCATTAAAGCCCAGGCGTTGGCTGATTTTATGCAAGAAATGACCAGCTCTCCTAAGGACAAAAAGGAATGGGCAATTTATACAGATGGTTCCGTAGGAAACCTAGGCTGTGGCGCAAGCATAGTATTGACTGACCCGACTGGTGTGACCACCGAGTACGCAATACGGATGAACTATATCTTGTCTAATAATGCAGCTGAGTACGAATCTCTTTTGAGGGGAATTAGATGGCAAACGATTTGAGGGCAGAGCAGGTGTGCGCGAGAGTTGATTCGCAGCTTGTATGTTGGCAAATAAATGGAGAATTTGAGACAAGGGATAAACATATGCAAAGATACCTAGCTCAATTCATAGAATTAGCTAAAACCATGCGAACTCTGTCTGTCCTCCAAATCCACAGAGAAGAAAACACGAGAGTGTATTACTTAGCTAAAGTGGTTAGTTCAGCAGTGGATTGTTGGGAGAGAATTATCACTCTGTTAATGGCAGATCAGGAATTCGGAGAAGAGAAAGTATGTTCACTAGATGAAGGAGAAGATTGGCGCTTTCCTATCAAAGCATATCTGGAGAAGGGATAGTTGTCGGAGAACAAGAGAGAGGCAATGAAGTTAAGGACCAGGTCTACACGGTTTTTCTTGATTAAGGGAGAGTTGTTTCAAAGGGGATTTGGGCGGCCCCTTATACGGTGCCTAAGCTCAGGGGAAGGCACTCATGTCCTTAAAGAAGTTCCCGAAGGATGATGTGGAAATCACATGGGTTCTAGAGCCTTGTCAAGCAAGATCTTAATAGCAGGCTACTTTTGGCCACAACTGAGGAAGGAAGCGGAGGATTTTGTCCGGGATTGCGACAAGTGTCAAAGGAACTCGCCCTTAATACATAAGATTTCGGAGGAGCTCATGACGATGAGCTCTCCCTGCCCATTGACCAAATGGGGAATAGATCTGGTAGGACCTTTCCCCACAGCCCCTGATCAAAAGAAGTTTCTGATAGTAAACATCGATTATTTCAGCAAATGGGTAGAGGCTGAATCTTTTGCGAAAATTACAGAGGATGAGGTAATGGGGGTTTTGTGGAAGAACATAGTCTATCGATTTGGCATCCCCAGGATTCTGGTCTCAGATAATGGCACTCATTTCATGGGCGCCAGAATCAGGGCCTGGTGTACCTAGATGAAAATTGAACAATATTTCACATTTGTTTACAATCCGCAAGACAATGGCCAAGTTCAAGTGACTAATTACATCCCCGTACAGGGAATCAAAGCTCGATTGGAGAAAACGGGGGGCAAGTGGGTTGAAGAGCTCAGTTCAACCCTTTGGGCATAAAGGACTAATCCCAAGGAATGCACCAGAGAAATGCCATTTAGTCTGGTTTATGGCATGGACGTTGTGGTCCCCGCTGAGATCATTATGGAAACCCATAGGGAAGAACTTTGTTGAGGATAAAAATGAGTTTTGGATAAAGGATGCCCTGGACTTGATGGGGGGAAAAGAGGGAAAGAGTTGCAGTCGGGATGGAGCACATTAGGGGGCGAGTCAAAGCAGCCTATGATAAGTTTGTGATCAAAAGTCATTTCCAAGTGGGAGATTTAGTCCTTCGCAGATATGACTTAGGAAAGGCAAAAGGAAAGTTGGATGCTACCAGGCAAGGACCTTTTAAAGTTACCAAAATCCTGTAAGGTGGAGCGTATGAACTAGAACAGTTAGATGGGGTCAAGCTACCACGGGCCTGGAACATAGCTAATTTGCGAAAATATTATGTATGAAAGAACAAAAAAATATTTATAATAATCTTGTTTCATATGTCTTTACTTTGTACATGTTTTGAACGCCAGGATTGGCTAAGGGCGGATGCCCATAAAACTCTTGACGTGATTGTCAGAAAAAGCCAGGATTAGCTAAGGGCAGATGCCCATAAAACTCCTGACCTGATTGTCAGAAAAAGCTAGGATTGGCTAAGGGCGGATGCCCATGAAATTCCTGACCAGATTGTCAGTATTTTAAACGCCAGGATTGGCTAAGGGCGGATTCCCATAAAACTCCTGACCTGATTATCAGAAAAAGCTAGGATTGGCTAAGGGCGGATGCCCATAAAACTACTGACCTGATTGTTAGAAAAAGCCAGGATTGGCTAACGGCGGATGCCCATGAAATTCCTGACCTGATTGTTAGAAAAAGCCAGGATTGGCTAAGGGCGGATGACCATGAAACTCCTGATCTGGTTGTCAGAAAAAGCCAAGATTGGCTAAGGGTGAAGACTCCAATTTGCTTGGTTTGATTGAACAGATAAAGCGAGAATTAGCTAAAGATTGACCAAAAATAAATCATGAGTACTTGATAAGATTCATTCTCTGAAACATTCATCATAAATTCTGGAAATACGTAAAAACAAAAATGCGTGCGCCTTCTTATAAGGATGGAATATTGGCTAGTTTGATTACAAGTGCAAAAAATAGAAGAAAAATAAAATTCGAGAAGCCCAGAAACATTCATCCATGAGAAGCAGGGGCCCTCCGGTCAGAAGCTAGAACCCGGCGAACACGCCATAGTTCACGCTCGGTCTCATGGTAGCGTTGGCGATACCTGTCGACTCGCTCGGAGATAGCATGACCCTCGCTGGTGGTGACGGTCAGTCGGTTTATCGACTCCGTCAAGTCAGCCTTCTCCTCCTCCAGCTAACGATTCAGTTGACAAAGCTCAACCCACTCTCGCTTGTAGTGGGGATTTTTCTGCCTTTTCCTCTACAGGAGCCGGCACATGTAGGAGATTTTTTCCCGAAGGGCTGACAGCTTGTCTGTGAGTTTGAAATTTTCAGCAAACAGATAGAGGTTTTTTGGCCTTACAGTATCAAGCTCTTCAAGTAGAGAAGGAGAAGCCATTATGAAATTGAAAGACAACAAATCGTAAATGCGTGTATATAAAGAAAAATGAAGGACGTGCCATAGAGAATAAAAGTACTAGGATTCTGGAAAACCAGGAAACCCTAAAATATGAAAAGCCATTACATGACAAAAAATTGTTCAACATGCAAGAGACACATAAAAGAACAGATCAGCCACACAGGCAAACAACAAACAGATCTGTCTGAAAAAGAGGGTGTAATCCTAACAAAGCTAAGCCTAGATCCCGACGTCTAACTCTTTCGCGAGCTGCTCCACGGCATCCTCAGCCAAGGCTCCTGGGGAGGCCCCCCTAGCAGCTCACCTAGATTGGCGAAGGTGGGGGAAGGAGTAGACATTGTCAGAGCAAGAGCCAGGCCTGAATCTGGATGAGCCGATGCTGGAGAAGTCGGAGGAGCATTGAAGTCCGCGAGGACGTGCTCGATGTTTATGTTAAGAGTAACACAACCAATACAAAACAAAAAATTGCAAGAAGAACAGCAATAAGATAGCAAAAAAACGAGTGGAAAAAAGTGCTTAACTTTTATTCCTCAAAAATCAGTTCGGATCGGCCTTAACCGGACCCTTTTTTACAGGTGCTTGATCTTGAAATACAAGCTTTCTCTCTCTAAGGCTCTCTATGTTTCTCTCTCTAAAAATTGGGGATCCCCTCTCTCTCTCTTGGAGAGGCTATTTATAGTTTTCCGTCAAAACCCTAATTAGAGACATGGCACTCTCTCATTGGCCCTTCCGAAAATTTCTATTCCTGCACCCACCGCCTTAGTGCCGACCTCAGGCATTTCCACCGACTTAGAACCGAGCTCAGAATTGTCTTCAGCCTGTCAGCTCGGCATGCTCGGGCGGCGAAGCACGGTATCTGGCGCGAATCGTCCGCCACCTCAGAATGATCCTTGCTCGGTGGGATTGTCGAGCCCGTCAGCTCGGTACTTCTCCTGGTCGGCCTCGCTAGGCGGGAACTTCCAGCGCTTTCGCCCAAATCCTTCGCCACCCTCGGAGTGATCTCTGCTCGGCAGGCCTTCCGGGCTCGCCAGATCGGCTATCCCTCTGGCCGACAGGGGTAGGCGGAAATGCTCGGTATGGCTTTCACGCAGCCCGCACACCCTGCTCGGCAGGCTTTCCGAGCTCGGCTATACCTCTGGACGGCAGGGATGGGCGGGAACACCCGGCATGGCTTTCACACAGCCCGCACACCCTGCTCGACAGGCTTCCCGAGCTCGGCAGCTCGGCTATGCCTCTGGCCGGCAGGGATGGGCGGGAACGTCCGGCGTGGCTCTCTCGCAGCCCGTGCCATCCTGCTCGGCAGGCTTCCCAAGCTCGGCAGCTCGGCTATGCCTCTGGCCGGCAGGGATGGGCGGGAATGTCCGGCGTGGCTCTCTCGCAGCCCGCGCCATCCTGCTTGGCAGGCTTCCCGAACTCGGCAGCTCGGCTATGCCTCTGGCCGGCAGGGATGGGCGGGAACACCCGGCACGACTTTCGCGCAGCTCGCGCCACCCTGCTCCGAAGGCTCTCCGAGTGCGGCCAGGCGTCGTCGCGCAGGCACCCTTGGCAGGACCGGTACGCCATCCGCCCAGCTCGGTGGTAACCCTGTCCGGTGGTTCCGATCCCCGGCCAACTTTCTTGATTGACTTCGAATTGTTCGACTCGGGTTCAGCAAGGGACAATAACGACCACCAACAAGCCACTGAGCGTGGACTTGAACATATGTGGTCGAGTTTGGGCTCATCATACCCTGGTCGTCCGCGGAGGCCGAGCCGGCTTGTGTACTGGATCCCTTTCCCTTTAAGACCGGACCCACCTGCAGTTTGACCATCTCGTGTCTTGTGACAGAAGCTTTTTCAGGAATCTCCGTCAGCTTTTGGCAGGCCTGTCCTTGGTACTTGTGGTCAGCCGCATGTGATGTCCTTTTTTGGACATTTATGTCACAAGATTCTCCCTCTTTCTTAATTTCACCATCCCCTTGCATTTTTCTTTTCATTCCTTCCATTTCCACTTTGAAAATTTTCTCTCAACTTTCTTGGTTTTCCCTCTCTTTCAAAACATATCTTTCTTTGAAAGAAAATTACTTGTTCTCTAGTTTCGTAATCCCCTGTTCGGTCCATTTCACGTCATCGTTTTGTTCTTCTCGAGTTCTTCTTAATTGTTTAAGGTAATTCTTTTCTTTTCCTTTGTTCTTATAGCTTCCAATGTCTTATAGCCCGGGTTACTCCCCGGATAACCCCTGACGGTACGAGGGGGATGGTCAGGGCGGCGAAAAGCCTATTTTCCCTCAGGACTCGTACCCTGGGGCTGGATTTAATCAGTACGGTAGTTTCGGCACCGGGGAAATTTTCGGTCAAGGAAGGCCTTTCGCCTTTGAGCAATTTTCCAATGAGAGCTTCGGCGATTACCCTCAGTTCGGGTATTCCTGGCCCTTTGGACCAGGGGATCAGTATGGGCAGGGCTGCTCCTACGAGCTTCGGAGTGGGGATTTTCCTGAGGTGCCACACGGTGAAGGCGGTTCCTGGGGCGATAACGTGGCTGATGGGTCGGGGCGGATGCCAAGTTTGAGCCCGGATCGTACTGGGGCTGTCAGCGAAGACTTTGGAGTGGATTTGGCCGACTTGGAGCCCCTTGATAACTCTCCAGGACCTCGTAATGATGACTCCCAACCAGGCGGGGATAGAAAGTCTCAGAAAACTAGGGCCACTGCGAGGCCTCCGACCCCCGAGACCCTTGTCATCTGTTCGGATCAACCGGGCGAACGTACCCCGGTCGGTCACTGGAAGAGACCTCCTCCCCGCGAGTGGGAGGATCGGTTCGTATAGCTGTGGAGCAAAGCAGGTTGGTCGATAACAACCTTGTGGTGTATCGGGCCGACTGTGGGGTGCCCGGACCGGTTCACCTTTTCCTTCCATACGAGGCAGAGCAGATTCATCACCCGCCGGTCTCGTGCACTACTCTATTTTCAGATAGCCTACGCTTTGGCATCTCGTTCCCACTCCCCAGGCTTTTGACGGACATTTTGAACGACCTGAAATTGCCTATATTTCAACTCCATCCCCTAGCCGTCGCTCGCATATTAGGCCTCTTTATCTTGTTTAAACTCCATGGTTGGCCGGCCCCGACTCTCGAAGAGATCCGATGGCTCTATATTTTTAAGGCGGCTGGCGGAGCGGACTCGGGTTTTTATTACTGTTCGGTTCGGTCGGGGACTTTTAGTGATATTGTGACCGGCCTCCCCGACTCTCTGTATGACTGGGAATCTCGCTGGTTCTATGTCGGGGGGGACTGGCCAACGCGAAACCCCGACGGATCAATCTACCCTCCCCCTAATTCTTTTGCAAAATTTGGTTAGTGTTGCTTTGAGCATTTTTTCTTCTATTTCGATCTAATCCTTATCGTCTGTTCTTTCCTTTTCAGTGTTCCGCCGAGCAGAAGAAGCCACCCAGGAGTTCCTCGCTCGCCTATTCTCACTCTTGGATTCCAACCCAGCCGAAAGGAATTACAAGGTGCTGCTCACGAAGGCCAAGCTTCACAGGGCCAGGAATTCCTGGTGAGTTAATTTATTTCGTTGTTCTCAACTTAAGTTATTTTTCCTATTCGATGATACATGTTTTTCTGAGTGTTTTATTATTTCTTGATTACTTGTTAATTATTTCTGCCGAGCTGAGCCCCGTAATTTTGGGTGATCCTGCTCGGCCATATCTATGTTCGGCGTTGGTTGCCCGTCGCTTCGGCGTCGGCACCAGCATTGACTCAGTTTTCGGTCCGAGCTCAGTCGCTCGAGCATTTCTCTGTTCGGTTGGACTGAGTTTGGCAATGTCTCTGTTCGGCGTTGGTAGCCCGTTGCTTCGGCGTCGGCACCAGCGTCGAGTCGGTTTTTGGTCCGAGCTCAGCCGCTCGAACATTTCTCTGTTCGGTTAGACTGAGTTCGGTAACTGTTCTGTTCGGTAGTGTGTAATGTGTCTGAGTGGTGTATTAATTCGCGTTTTACTGAGTTTTACTTTTCGTTTTTGCAGTTTTCTATCCTTTCCTCGATCAGACCATGCCTCTGTCTGCACTTGAACGAGCCGCCAAGTTTTTAGAGCTGAACAAGAAGCCGGCCAAGAAACCCGCCGCCACTGGGGGTGGAAAGAGGAAGAAAAAGACTGGCTCCTCGTCTCTGCCCGCTCCTCCTGAGTCCTTCCCAGCCCCTCAGGTTGGTGAGGGAAGCTCTCACCAAGAGCCTATTGCTGTCGACCACGAGGAGGTCGTGTATGGCGGTCCTCGTCCTCCTTCGGTTCCTCACACGTATGATTATTCTGGGTGTTACGCCCCGAACGCTGCCGGGGGGTCATCTGCTGAGTATCCTTTTTCGGAGTTCTCGGAGAGCATGGCTCGGAGCTGGAATCCGGACCTGAATGATTGGGTGTCCGGCTTTGACGGGGACATCCAGGTCGGTTTCGCTGAAATGAACCTTTGTCGTGCCTTTGGTTCAATGAAGTTAGCACGTCGGAATTTCTCTGAACTCCGAAAGGATCATGCTCGGCTCCAGTGAGAACTTTCTGCTCTTCAGGAGACCCACAGCCAGTGCACCGACCTCATTCTTGATCGTGACTCCTGGATGGCTCGGGCCAAGAAGGCTGAGCAATCTGTCGAGGCGGCATTGGGGACGACTCAGCGGACCTTGTCTGACTTGGATGATTTAAAGACCTAGCATGCCGAGCTGGTTCAGAGGCATGCCGAGCTGGTCCGCACTCGTTCTCAGGAGATGGAGGAGACTTATGGGCGAGGAAAGGCTGTGGGCGTCGAAGAGTACAAGACTGAGACTCTTGGGCCGATGATGAGTGCCTCGTATCTCTCAACCATGAAGGAGGCTCTCCAAATGCTGAAAAATGGGGCTTCTATTCCTGAGTTCGAGAAGCACATTGCCGAGAAAATAGAGGAGTATGGCATGGGGGGCAGTGAGGACATGGACGCTGATGAGGGCGACCAGGCGGGCGATGATGATGATGACGATGGAGAGAATTAATTTTTAATGTTTTCTGTACTTTTATGGTGTCACTTTTGGGCACCTGAACTTTATGTTCATCAGACAATTCTTAATCTTGTTTTGAAATGGCTTGTTCTGGCCTGCTTTCTCTTTTATTGCTTTGAGCATCCGAACTTAATGTTCGCTGAACAATTTCTGACCTTAATTCGAAACGGCTTGTTCTGGCCGGCTTCTCCTTCTATACTTAGCTTATTTTTGCTTGCTTTCTTTTGGTGGTTTTGATGAGCTAAACATGCATGTATGTTGACTTTTATTTATTTTTTTAAATTCGATCTCAAACTTGGGTGCTGAGCTCGGAAAAATCTGAGGTCGGCAAATTTTGAGCTCGGTTTTTTGAGATCCTGCTCTTCTCAACGTGTCGAGTCAATTTTGAGTTTCGACTCTTTTTTGATGAGCTAAACATGCATGTATGTTGCCTTTTTTTTATTTTTTTTTTAAATCCGAGCTCAAACTTGGGTGCTGAGCTCGGCAAAATCTGAGGTCGGCAATTTTGAGCTCGGTTTTGAGATCCTGCTCTTCTCAACGTGTCGAGTCAATTTTGAGTTTCGACTCTTTTTGAGCTCGGCACGTTGAGCTCGGATTTTTGAGATCCTGCTCTTCTCATCGTGTCGAGTCAATTTTGAGTTTCGACTCTTTTTGAGCTCGGCACGTTGAGCTCGGATTTTTGAGATCCTGCTCTTCTCAACGTGTCGAGTCAATTTTGAGTTTCGACTCTTTTTGAGCTCGGCACGTTGAGCTCGGATTTTTGAGATCCTGCTCTTCTCAACGTGTCGAGTCAATTTGAGTTTCTGACTCTTTTTGAGCTCTGAGCTCGGTTTTTTTTGAGATCCTGCTCTTCTCAACGTGTCGAGTCCATTTTGAGTTTCGACTCTTTTTGAGCTCGGCACGTTGAGCTCGGATTTTTGGGATCCTGCTCTTCTCAACAATTTTGAGTTTCGACTCTTTTTGAGCTCGGCACGTTGAGCTCGGATTTTTGAGCAAAATATTGCGATAATGCCTTTATGAGTGAGGCCGCCCCAATGAGGTCGGTCTATCACTCTCTTTAGCTTTGGGCTGAGCCCCTTGCTTTGTTGATCTGCATTTTTAATTCATGACAAGGACTCAAATTTTATTGATAATATTTTTTGAGGTATACAGCATTCCAGGGATGTGCAAATTTCATTCCGTCTAAGTATTCTAGATGGTAAGCCCCATGTTTGAGGATTTCTGATATCTTGAATGGTCCTTCCCATTTTGGTTTGAGGGCGCCTTGATTTGGCCCAAAGATGCGTTTGAGGACCAGGTCACCAACTTTAAAGTTTCTGGCCTTTACTTTTGAATTGTAATAATGGTCGCTTCTTTGCTTGTAGATGGCATTCTTTAGCTCGGCCTCCATTCTTCTCTCTTCCAGGAGGTCGAGTGCAGTTCGGCAGGCCATGTCATTTTTCTCTTCCTCGAAGTGTGCTACCCGGTATGAAGGTGTCCCGATCTCGACCGGTATAACTGCCTCTGATCCAAAGGCTAGTGAGAAGGGAGTCTCGTCTGTAGATGAGCGTTGTGTTGTTCTGTACGACCATAAGACACCGGGTAGTTCTTCTGTCCAGCTACCTTTCAGATCCTCCAACTTCTTTTTCAGCGTGTATTTAAGGATCTTGTTAACTGCTTCGACTTGTCCGTTTGATTGAGGGTGATATGGTGTGGAGAAATTGTTTTTGATGTTCAGCTCTCCACAAAATGCCTTAAACCTCTTGCTATCAAACTGCTTGCCATTGTCATATACTATTGAGAGTGGTACCCCAAATCTACATATGATCGATTTCCAGACAAAATTGATGATCTTTTGGTCGGTTATAGATGCCAACGGTTTGGCTTCTGCCCATTTGGTGAAGTAGTCCACCGCTACCACCGCATATTTCACTCCTCCTTTGCCTTGGGGTAACGGGCCAATCAAGTCTATTCCCCACTTAGCGAATGGGCATGGCGAGTATATGGAGTTGAGGGTTTCAGCGGGGGAGTTGATCTGGGGTGCAAACATTTGGCATTTTTCACACTTTCTGACCTTCTCAATCGCGTCTTTTTTCAAGGTTGGCTAGTAATATCCTTGTCGGATGAGTTTGTGAGCTAGTGATTGTCCTCCAGTGTGGTTTCCACAGATGCCCTCGTGTACTTCTCTCAACGCGTACTCTGCATCCTGTTCGTTCAAGCAGCGGAGTAGGGGGATGGAGTATCCTCTTTTGTACAGCAATCCGTCCAGAATGGTGAACCGGGCTGACTTTG
>BMAC01000154.1:283150-315514 GCA_014905375.1 Phtheirospermum japonicum
CGCTAGTTGAGCTCTCAAACCTCTTTTGAACCTCAACGATTTCTTCAAATCGGTGTCCACCAGGTGTGTAGCGAAACGGCTCAACTGGTTAAACCTCCTCTCGTAATCAGTGACCGTCAAGTTTCCTTGTTTGAGATTTAGGAACTCAGTCTCCTTCTGATCGCGATACGAGCGCGGGAAAAACTTCTCCATAACCACCGTCTTGAACTTGTTCCAAGTGAAGGCGTCTCGCTCCGCCTCTGAACAGGTTCTCCAATAACCTTCCCACCAGTGGTCAGCATCTTCAGTTAGCTGAAAAGTGGCACACGTGACCTTCTGCACGTCGTCGCACGCTATCATTCGAAAGATTCTTTCGAGCGACCGGAACCACTCTTCCACTGCATCAGGTCCATCTCTCCCATTGAAGGTTGGTGGTCGATACTGACGGAATTGATCCACTGCTCTCGAGTTGTTACCTCCATTCCCTAAACCGTTATCTTGAAGGCGTTGGAAGAAGTTGGTGAAAACCGTATCCATAGCCTCAACGGTCGTTTGATCGAAGTGGGGTGGGTTTTCTTCATTAACCCTGTTTCCGTTTCTTCTTCCTCGGTTTGACGCCATATCCTAATATAAACATCAAAGTGTTTACTTGGTTAATTAAGATATATTTCGCTCAATATACGTCGTAAAATTTGTAACTTGTAACCACCATACACCGCAGAAAACACAAACTAGAATTCATATGAAAATAGAAGAACATCAATCAATCCTTCGATAGTAGCAATATCATTTTCGTACCAACCAAAAGAAAGTAGCAATCAAACCAAAACCAAAGTAAAGTCCAAAATAGAGTCCAAATCACGAAAACAACGTACGAGGAAAAGCAAATATAAGATACTCAAAGTCAAACGTAAACAATGTAGGAGGCCATCAATCTATAATGACGATCGTATTTCTCTTCCTCGAAGAGCTCCCTTCCTTCGAGGGGTCGTCACTGGGTGGCTTAAGTCTCGGACAGCAAGGAGTGGTATGCCCCAGAGTGTAACAACTGTAGCACGCTACTTCGTACTCCCCTTTCTCTTTTCATTTAGAAACCTCTTCACGGTTTTCTTTGGGAATCTCTTCTGCCGAAAAGTCCCCCTCTTCCACTGGTCCACCATCCTCAATATCATCCTCTTCAGGAGTCTCTTCAGGCTCCACCTCGGGATCCTCCTCGGGGTCCTCCTCTTCTTCCTCTGCGACAACCGCCGAGGCTTCTCCCTTTGACCCTCCAACTTATTTCTTCGTGGTTCTCGTCTCCTTGGGCACCTCCTCCAATGGAAAAGTAGACAACCACTCTCCTACTAGATGGTGGATGAAATCCTCGTAGTCGACTAAAACATAAGGACCGGGAAACTGAATCCTCGCAAGTCGAATACCTAAATGGTCCCCTCGGAGTTTCCATTGCATCGGTAGTCGCTCCACCGTGTGCTGAGCTGCCTCGAGGCCAGTAGTGGCACTCCCATCCGTTTTGGCCAAGAGCCACAAATGGGGCTTGGTCAACAAGTAAGACCCTACCGTATCAACCTCCGAAAAACCATAATTCTTGAAAGCCTCCATGCCTTGGAGTTTCATCATACCATTAGCATCAACAATAATTCCAAGACAAAGCAATCACATCCATAGTATAAACATCCATATCCAATACAATGCAATCATAGAGTAATATGAAATTTAAATTAATGATTAAACAATTGCAATGAACTTTTGTACCTTGAGGATATCGATGAACGTTCGACGAGGAGGAATGAAAACTATTT
Source organism: Phtheirospermum japonicum (assembly GCA_014905375.1). Taxonomy (NCBI): domain Eukaryota; kingdom Viridiplantae; phylum Streptophyta; class Magnoliopsida; order Lamiales; family Orobanchaceae; genus Phtheirospermum; species Phtheirospermum japonicum. The sequence continues at coordinate 284,929 of BMAC01000154.1, forward strand.
AAATAATTTAAGTATTTATTTTATAAACTTTTTGATTTTTACAAACGTAACGAGTCTACAGAACCAATCAAAACCTTGGCTCTGATACCACCTTTGTAACGCCCCGATTTCACTTTAGTCGAAAACGGTTTTAATAATAATAATAAATAATAATAATAATAATAATAATAACAATAATAATGTTTATAATAATAATATAATAGTAATAATAATTTAGAAGGACTGGAGTGCAGTTTTTAATTATGTTTTGGGGCTAAATTTGGGGTTTTAGATAGGTTAGGAACTCAATTGAACAAATTAAGAAACTTTGGGGTTAAATTGAAAAGAACTGGAAAGTGGGGGGTCAATTGGTGACTTCTGGAAAGTTGGATTAAAAGGGGTTAAAATCCCTAWTTCTTCTCCTCTCCCGTCTCTTTCCCTTTTCTTTCCCCCAATTCAGAAAATCGGCCAGAGCCTCTTCCTTCTTCCTCGGCCGACGGCGACAGCAGCCCGGAGCAGTCGGCGCGGCGCTTTCGGCAAGGACGTGCGGCGACAGCATGCCTTGTCCAGGCGGCTCGGCTGAGTGGCGATTTGAAATGGAGGATGATGGACGGCCAGCCTCCCCTTCCGGCTTAGGCGTGCGGCGTTTGACGGACAATGGGCGGCGACTCGGCGAGGGCGTGCGGCGATGGACGGCAAGTGGCAACTGGCTGCTGGAAACAGTGGTTGGGGTTACGATTTGGATCGGCCGATCGGTTGCGGCTGATTGGGATTTTTGGTTTGTTAGGGCCGGCAGTGGTTTGACATGGGGATTTGGAAGGTGTTGGTTTGGGATTTGTGTTGGGTTCGGGCCGTGAAACGGGGTGCGCCTGGTGTTGTGTTGAAACGGGCGACCGTGGCTTCAAGTTTGGGTCTTGGTTTCGAGCTTGTACGTACGGGCTRGTTCTCGGGGGTCTGTAGTTGGCGGTGGTGGTTTGACGTGGCTGTCGAATCGGCGGTTGGGTGGCGACTCGGCTATCCGGATGGTTCGACGTGGTGGACGATCGGGCTGTGGTGTCGATGGTCGTTGTACGGCAGTGGTCGTGGTTGGTGGTTGTCAGGCTGGAAGGTGGCTGAGTCGGCAGGTGGCTGGGCTGGTTCTCGTGGGTGGTTTGTCGGGATGTGTTCGGGTTGTTGGCGAGGTTGTTCGGGTTGCTGGTGACGATGGATGTTGGGCTGGTGTCTGGTTGGGTCTGTGGGTTTCGGGTCGTTTTGTCGTGGCGGTGTGGCTGTCGAGTCTGGTTGTGGTTGGTGGTGGTGATCCGTGTGGTTCAGCGTGGGGCTGGATCGGCGTTGGGGTTTTGGTTGTTCGGCAACGATGATGTCGAAAACGTGGGGCTGCCGGGTTGTATTCGTGTGGCGATTCGGATTTGGGTTGACGTGGGTTGAAACGGGTCGCCGTGGGCTGCGGAAACGGTTTGCCGTGGGGGTTCGTTGGGTTGTGTTCAAGTAAAGAAAAATAAAAAAAAACTAATAATAATAACAGAAAGGTGTGTTTACCTGATGCTTGTGGCCGTATGCAGAAAGTGAAGAAAAGTCAGAAAAATAAATAGAATAACAAAAAGGGGGATTCACCTCTTGCGGCTGTAATCTGAAATTGAAAGTTGAAGGGCTGAATAATTAGGAACGGCTGATGAGAAAAGAATAAGACTTTGCTTATAAACCAAAGATGGGTTTAATTTAGGAAGGTTAGGGTAGGGTCTTGGTGGGCTAGGCTAGCAATTGGGTTTCGATTGGGCTCGTTTTCATGTCCTAAATAAAAACGATCCACTAGACGACTTAAATTTAAAACTAAAATAATTCCGTGAACGACCCAATAGTATTTTAAATTATATAAAAAAATAATAATWATTATGATATAAATAAATTATAATAATCTTAGTAATCGAGGATATTTCATAGACGACTTGATAGTAATTTAAATAAATAATTAAATTACTAAATAATTATAATAATTTGTTAGAAGTCGATATTATAATTTTATTTGAAAACGAACTATAATTTTCGCTTAATTAGAGTTCTTAGATTATTTAAAATTAAAATAGGAATTCGTATTATGGCGACGAGCTTGGAACTAGAACTTTATTTTTAATGCATGATGATAAATAAATAATTAAATAAAAATGCATTGGATGTATGGATGTTACAGCTAAAGAGTCTGCTGGGACATTATCGTTTCGTGATACGTGAACGACCTCAGCTTCAAACTCAGCAAGGCGTGCTTTTTTGAGTTCAAGATATAACGCCATTCTGGGTTCTTTGGTTTCATACTCCCCGTTGACCTGATTCACCACCAGTTGGGAGTCGCTCTGAATTTTTAGATTCCTGATCCCCATTGAGGCGGCTGCTTCCAGGCCAGCAAGAAGAGCATCGTACTCGGCCTCATTGTTGGTCAGGGGGAACTGGAAACGTACGGCCGAGCAGAAAGGCTTCTTTTCAGGACTTACTAATACAATTCCAGCTCCAGCTCGTCCGGTTGTTGAGGATCCATCGACGTACATGTACCATTGCTCTGCTTCTGCCGGAATTGGTTCAACAGCAGGAGTGAATTCTGCTATGAAATTGGCTAGGGCTTGTCCCTTAATGGCTGTTCTTGGTTCATACGTTATGTCAAATTGTCCGAGCTCAACTGCCCATTTGATCATCCTTCCTGAAGTGTCAGGGCGGTGCATAATTTGTTTCAACGGGAAGCTCGTCAGTACCACTATTCTGTGTTCCAAGAAGTACGGGCGTAACTTTCTTGAGGAGGTGACAAGGACGAATGCTAGCTTTTCCATGGCCGAATATCTTAGCTCGGCATCATGTAGGGCGTGGCTCGTGTAGTACACCGAATGCTGTCCGTGCTCATCAGTTCGGACTAGTGCCGAGCTGACTGCCGCCGCCGAGATAGCTAGGTAGAGATGCAGCGGCTCTTCCTTGACTGGTTTTTATAGGGTTGGCATACTTGCCATGCATTTTTTTAGCTCTTCAAAGGCTACTTGGCATTCCTCAGTCCATTTGAAAGTTTTGTTTTTCTTTATTTCTTCGAAGAAGGGTTTGCACTTGTCCGTGGACCTGGATATGAAACGATTCAGAGCGGCCATTTTGCCGGTTAGACTCTGTACTTGTTTTATGCTTCTGGGAGGTTGTAGTTCTGTTATAGCTTGGATTTTATCTGGGTTGGCTTCAATGCCTCTTTGGCTTACCATGTAGCCTAGAAATTTTCCTGAGCCAACTCCAAATGAGCACTTTTTTGGGTTTAACATCATTCGGTAAACACGCAAGACTGAGAACATTTTATTCAGGTCATCAATGTGATCAGTTGAGTACAAGGATTTGACGAGCATGTCGTCTACATAAACTTCCATGGTTTTTCCTATCATACTAGGAAACATTTTATTAACTAAGCGTTGATAGGTAGCCCCAACGTTCTTCAGGCCAAAAGGCATCATTGTGTAGCAGTAAAGGCCTCTCGCCGAGTAGAATGATGTGTGTTCCTGGTCTTCTGGGTGCATTGGTATTTGATTATAGCCTGAGTAAGCGTCCATGAAGCTCATCAATTCGTGCCCAGCAGTTGCGTCCACCATGTAGTCGATGTGAGGGAGCGGGTAGCTATCCTTGGGGCAAGCCTTGTTAAGGTCGGAGAAATCTATGCACAGCCGCCACTGACCTGTTTGCTTTTTGACAAGAACAGGATTTGCCACCCAGACCGGGTACCTGACTTCACGGATGAACTTATTATCGAGGAGTTTCACGACTTCTAACTCCAACGCCTCGTACCGGTCCGGGCTGAGTTTTCTCCTCTTCTGTATCACCGACCTGACGTTTTTGTCTATGTTGAGTCTGTGGCAAGCCTGCTCAGGATCGATGCCCTGCATATCAGCGTGTGTCCAAGCGAAAAYGTCTTGGTTTTCTTTCAGAAAGCTTATCAACTCCGATCTGATTGGCTCCTTGAGGTCGTGGCCGACCCGAACTTGTTTGTTTTGGTCAAGCTCGTCGAGCGATACCCAGTCTAGTTCCTCCACAGGCTCAGCATGAGTTGCCTTTCTCTTCAAGTTTAGTCCCCTCGGATCCAGTTCGTCCTCCACATCTTTCCTGCCGCTCCAGATTTCCAGGTCGGCACACTCTGTTCGGCTTTTGGAGTTTTCAAGTTCTGACATTGGTTCTTTCCCTGGGCGCCGACCTCGGTCCCTACTCAGGTCGGCATCCTCTTGCTCGGCAGCCTTGAGGTCAATTCTTCCAACTTGTCTTTCCCATTCCTTCTCTTGTCCGGCTTTCCTGAGCTCGGCATTTTCTGTTCGGCACTGTTGCCCAGAAAGCTCCTCTCCTTCCTTTTTCTCTCTCTGCTCGGTTTGGTTGAGTTCGGTATCATTGGTGATGCCTTGATTGGGGCTCAACCTTCTCTCTGTTTCATCTTTTGTGAGTTCGGCATTCATCTCTGAGYTCAACGCCTCCTTGCTTCTCATCTCACTTGTTTCAACCAGTTYTTCGCTCGCTTCCACTTGCTCAACCATGTTGATTTGCTTTGGCCTTATTGAYCAGCTGCATTCTCGGGCGKCTACTTGATCTCCTCGRTGCTCACATTCGCCTAAGATGCCCRGAAACTTGATCGAGTAGTGGTAGACTGACATCGCACCTTTGAGGTCGTAAAGGGCTGGTCTGCCAATAAGAGCGTTGTAATCGCTCGGGACGTCGATGACTTTGAAAGTTGTGAGGATGGTCCTCTTCTCTTCTCCCGTACAAAACTCAATGGATAATCTAACTTGAAACAAAGTCTGCACATATCCGCCGCTGATCCCTCTAATCCTATCCACACACGGCTCAATGTATTCCTTTGGGACTCTCATCCTTCGAAAGGCTGGTAAGTAAATTATGATTGCGTACGCCCCAGGGTCTACAAGGACTCGGTGAGTTCGAATTCCAAGGATGGGCACTGTGATGACTAGGGCGTCTGAGTGGGGATGATCCAGTGGCGCTGCATCTGAGTCGTGAAAGGTGAAGGATGATACAAGCTTGTCCTCTTCATATGATTGGTCATCAAAATGAAAAACGTCAGATCCCATGACTTTTGTTTTTTGAATTGAGCTCCTAGCCTCTCTGATCAGGATCTTTCTCTTCTTATTCGAAATCTCTTCCTCAGCTCGGCTCGTATTAATGAAGGTCAGGATTTCTCGCGGGCCCCCGGCCCCTGCGGCTGGTGGTGGCACTAGTACAGAAACTGCATTCTAGAACAGACAAAAAAGTCAATCCAGAAGGGTATTTTTAAAACTGTTCTGGATAGCACTTATTTCTAAACATGTATCTTGGTGTTTCGCTTCCCTTTTATGGTAACTGACTTTTGCAAACTCAAACACTCAGTGTCCTCTCCTGTGTAAAGAGTTTGTAATAGATGCATGGCAATTATTCTATGCTCGAGTAAAAGGTGCTGATGCGTTTCTACTAATCGCTACTGTCTTACCCGACTTGGACATCAAGTATATGATTAAGATTTGCAAATTGCTCGGTTTAACAGCTCTTGTCGAGGCTTGACTTTTTCGGTTATTGCCATTTACTTCTTGATTTTTGCTAAGTTCTTTGTCGATGCAAGATTTTGGCATTTGATTTCATGCTTGTGTTTTGGTCAGATTCTGTTAAGGTTCAAAATTATTTTATTATTAATAATATTTATTTATTTCTCATATTGTAGGTACATGATGAGAGAGAGATGGATCGTGTGCTCGAGATTGAGGGGATTGAACTTGTTGGCATCAATAATCGTGACCTCGGTATTATTTCTGAAATTGTGCAAATAAGCATCGTCATTAATGTGGTTTCCATAATTGTACTACCAATATGTTGTTAATAACTCATCCAAACGGCAAATGCTTGAATCATTGATTTTTTCAAAATTAAATTCATCGTAGTTATATCTGTCTCGTTTTTGTAGTTTGGGGCATGAGCAATTTTAGTTATAATATGTCCAACCATGTGATATTTGGTTTTATGGAGTAAATCAAGAAACGTGCTTATTTAATTTGACAATTATTTACTTGAAATTGCATAACCAGCTAAAAACGGTTCTTCATTATTTACCTTTAGGAACATTTAAAATCGATATCTCAAACACCAAAAAGCTACTTGATGTTCCTCCTTTATCGGCTTCTATTTTTGAATTCACAACCCCCATGTTGCCACTTAAATTGGCTATGTGCTTGATCAACTCTTCTGGGAATGAAGAAATTTAAAAAGATTGATTTGTGTATCTTTAAATTTTATTTTATTTTTCAAATTTTCATATATTCTCCATCTGGGAATGAAGAAATTTAAAAAGATTGATTTGTGTATCTTTAAATTTTATTTTATTTTTCAAATTTTCACCTATTCTCAATTATTGACTTGTCCAGGCATACATTTATTGCAGGTTCAGAAGTTGATGGGTTCTTCTCCCTTAGATATTGCACGATCGAACTTGGCTAAGAGTGGGCAGATAAGTAGGAACGCACCCTGCCTCTGTGGCTCCAAAAAGTTGTATAAAAGGTACATTAGTTGCTAAATAAGAGACGTGTAAAATAAGTTGAGGTGTTGATCTCACAAAACCTAATGTGTTAGGTGATGCTAAATATGTATCATTTCACAAAGATCATCACAATCTTTAACTTGAATTTATATCCGATAAAATTCAGAAGTCGTTTCAGCATCAAATTGGAATTTAGCATGCAATTCTGAAACCAGGAACCAATTATATCAATGTTGAGTTGATTTCGTATATTACAATGAGATCTCTCTCTCATTTGATTTATAATAATAATATATTAGGATTGTGTTAGTAGGACTTTTCCAGTTTCTGATGTTGGAATGCTATARTCTTGTTATAAAGGAATATTCTGAGTGTTTTAATTTCAGYTCTTGATTGYTAAGCTGTTATTTTTTAACTTGATATTAGATACAAATGTTTTGGAAGAGAATTAGGGTTGTGATGATTTCAATACSCATTATTTGCAATGTCTGTCTTTAAGATTATGGTATCTTCAAGTAATATGAATAATGATTCTTCTTAAATGTTCATATCTCCAATAATTATAGCTCTGATATCACTGTGAAGATATAACTGAAGGATTGAGCGCCTGATGACCTGGTTTCATTTATGTTACCAATTTCTATTCTTCTGTGTTTGGATTGCTTACCATAAACGGCGTTGCAGAATTATGTCTCTGTACTAGATTAACATTTAGTCTTCCAATATAGAATTTTCACCATGTTTGTTTGTAGGGATAATATTGTAAATTTCCATCGGTCTTTTAATGGGTGTTAGACTGTAGTTGCATTTTATGCCCAGAGTATGATAGAATCAGATTCTTTTTCCATCTGTTTTCTTATAATTTCCTTTTTTGTTTTCTCAATGTTTAGGTTTTGAGGTATTTGAAGTAATGCATGATTGTATGTTTAGTTCAAATCTATTCTGAAAGAAAGCACTAGATTTTATCTTAATTTTATTCATCTTTCTACTTTTTTAATATCTGTTATTTTATTTTATTTTGTTTGAAATTTACCTAGCTTGGTCTCTGATGAATTGTTTGCAATGTTGTACCATTAACATTTCGAATATGGTGGCTAGGGGTTAATTCATGGAGGGCGGTGCAAAAGAGTTGGAGGTGGGTGCACGCATAATTGCAGTATGCTTCATGGAGAGGTTTATTTCTTCTGCTTGTCAAGACCCTTTGTAGAAAAAGATCTCAATCCTTTGTGTACATCCGTTAGTTTATTTAGTTTCCTTATTTCGAATATTAGATTTGTTGTTTTGAACACTTGATGAATATTGTGGTTTTTTTGTTGTTTTGGTTTGCTTTGAATGGATTGAGATATTGTATTTGGTGAAGTATATTTTTAATTGAGATTTGGTATTTTAAATATTGTATATTTAATGTTTTACATTTGTGAAAGATGAATACTTAAAAATAGACCAAACTTTCCAGAACAAAATACTTTAACTTTCCAGAACGAAAATACTTTAACTTTCCAGAACGTCATTTGAAAAAACCGTTTTGCAAAGCGCGACTTTTCAGAACAGTATTTCAAATACAGTTCTGGTAAGTTATACTTTCTAGAACGGTTTTTTCAAACACCATTCTGAAAAGTCTCTCTTTCAAGAACGGTATTTTCAAATACCGTTCTGAAAAGTTGCCCTTTCCGGAACTGTATTTTCAAAAATTGTTCTGGTAAGTAGTACTTTCCAGAATGGTATTTTCAAAAACCGTTCTGGTATGTAGTACTTTCCAGAATGGTATTTTCAAATACCGTTCTGGAAAAAGAGACTTTTCAGAACGGTTTTTGAAAAAACCGTTCTAGAAAGTATAACTTACCAGAACTGTATTTGAAAATACCGTTCTTTAAAGAGAGACTTTTCAGAACGGATTTTTGAAAAACCGTTCTGAAAAGTTGCGGATCAATATGAGATGGTACTATTCTAGAACAGAAAAATAATTTTCTAGAACACCTTTTTTTTACCCTTCTAGAAAGTCTGCCAATCCAGAAGGGTAAAAAAAGGCGTTCTGGAAAGTACAGACTTTCTAGAACTATGTCACTACAGAAGGCACAGAATACCCTTCTGGATAGGCAGAATTACCCTTCTGGATATGCAGTTTCTGCACTAGTGTGGCGGGGGCTGGTTATTGACTCTTCGCTCCTGTCTGGCTTGATGATTCTTTGAGAATGGTAGTAGGTTCTGATCATCACAGACTTTGATCAACGCACGAACTAAATCGTGGCACCCCTCTGTATTGTGCCCAATTGATCCATGATACCTACAGAATCTTTTCTTGTCCAGCAGGGAAGGATCTTTTTTGATTGGCCGAGCTGGGGGAAGGATATCTAGGTCTTTGATTCGTTCAAAAATTATGGCCACTGCCATCGAGTAGACTTCGTTGTACTCTGCGAGGAGGTCTGTGTGTTTGTCTTGTAAGAGTTTTTTGGACATGATTGCTTGAGAGCTTGGATTTTTGTCGACTTGACGAGCTGGTTTGTGATGCTGTGGGAAGGAAATTATTGGCGCTGACATGTTCTGTTCGGCTGCGATTTGTGACGCGGCCAGAGCGAGGAATTCTTGGAAGGTTTGCGGGTCTTGCTGGTTGTTTACCCATTTGAAGAAGGAATTATCTGACAATCCGTTCTGAGCCAGGATGAGCAAGGCTTCGTCGCCGCACGGCTGGGATTCTGAAACTTGCTTTGTGAATCTAGCGATGTAGCTTTTCAATGATTCGTTAGTTGCTGCACTATGTTGGCAATAGCTCTCTTGGGTGCAACAGTGGTCTTAGAGACCATAAAGTGTCCACAGAATGAGGACCTAAGATGTGGCCACGAACAGATTGAGTGGTGTGGGAGTGATCGGTACCATCTTAGGGGGACTTCATCTAACGTTATGGAGAACATCCTACATCGGTAGGTATCAGACGCGCCAAGCATGTCCATGTAGTTCTGATAATGGCTCAAGTGTGAATCGGGGTCACTGCTTCCTTTGTACAGGGCAATTGGGGGGATTTTCAGCTTTCCTTCCAGCGGTTCAGAGAGAATTTGAATAGATAGGGGGGACTTGTCATCACATACGGGGCTGATCGCCATTGGCCGCGGGATCGGGTATGTGGATTGGACCAAGGGGATGGTTTGCTTGGCTTCCAGCTCGGCAATCCTTTGTTTCAGAAATTTCAACTCCGCCAACTCATCATTTGGCTTGCCTTGGATGCTGACGGCCATACTTTTGCTATTGCCCGACCTCACTGGGAGATCCTCTCGTGCTTTGCTGGTTGTCTTTCCGAGCCGGGCAAAGACGTTTTGAGGGGAAGAGAACGTGAGGCGGCGTGCAATAGGAGGTCTATCGAGCCTGCTCTTGGCATTCGGCTCAGCCTCTTCCTCCAGCCTTCTTTTTCCATTTTTCTTTGTTGCCTCCCGGGCCGGATCTGATTCTGCTTGACCTTCTCGAAGGTCAACATTCTTAGGGTTGCCGACCAGAGCTTCAGGTGTTAGGATTGACTTTKCTGCTTTCTTCATCATTTCCTCAAATTCTTTGGCAAAAGCAGGGTGCTGCATGAACGATCTGACCTGTTCTTGGTCGAGCTCGTTCGGGCCCGATTGGACAGTCCTTTCCTGGCGCTCCTTACCAGGATTTCTCCTTGAACTCTCTGAAGGATCCATGCTGAAAAGTAGGATGAGCAGAGATTTCTCTTTTTTCTCCCTCTTTTTTTTACCAAACTCAAACACAACGAAGAGCTGAAGTTCAGCTCCTCAGAAAAAAATGAAGAATCGGGCAGAAGACAGAGAATCAAATTCGAAGAGCTGACTGAGAAAGTGGGACTGCAGATCACAAGAGCCCCTCCTTCTAGCGCCATTTTGTTTATGTTAAGAGTAACACAACCAATACAAAACCAAATATTGCAAGAAGAACAGCAATAAGATAGCAAAAAAATGAGTGGGAAAAAGTGCTTAACTTTTATTCCTCAAAAATCAGTTCAGATCGGCCTTAACCGGACCCTTTTTTACAGGTGCTTGATCTTGAAATACAAGCTTTCTCTCTCTAAGGCTCTCTGTGTTTCTCTCTCTAAAAATTGGGGATCCCCTCTCTCTCTCTTGGAGAGGCTATTTATAGTTTTCCGTCAAAACCCTAATTAGACACATGGCACTCTCTCATTGGCCCTACCGAAAATTTCTATTCCTGCACCCACCGCCTTAGTGCCGACCTCAGGCATTTCCACCGACTTAGAACCGAGCTCAGAATTGTCTTCAGCCTGTCATCTCGGCATGCTCGGGCGGTGAAGCACGGTATCTGGTGCGAATCGTCCGCCGCCTCAGAATGATCCTTGCTCGGTGGGATTGCCGAGCCCGTCAGCTCGGTACTTCTCCTGGTCGGCCTCGCTAGGCGGGAACTTCCAGCGCTTTCGCCCAAATCCTTCGCCACCCTCGGAGTGATCTGAGCTCGGCAGGCCTTCTGGGCTCGCCAGATCGGCTATCCCTCTGGCCGGCAGGGGTAAGCAGAAACGCTCGGTATGGCTTTCACGCAGCCCGCACACCCTGCTCGGCAGGCTTTTCGAGCTCGGGAGCTCGGCTATACCTCTGGCCGGCAGGGATGGGCGGGAACGCCCAGCATGGCTTTCACACAGCCCGCACACCCTGCTCGGCAGGCTTCCCGAGCTTGGCAGCTCGGCTATGCCTCTGGCCGGCAGGGATGGGCGGGAACGTCCGGCGTGGCTCTCTCGCAGCCCGCACACCCTGCTCGGCAGGCTTCCCAAGCTCGGCAGCTCGGCTATGCCTCTGGCCGGCAGGGATGGGCGGGAACGTCCGGCGTGGCTCTCTCGTAGCCCGCACCATCCTGCTTGGCAGGCTTCCCGAACTCGGTAGCTCGGCTATGCCTCTGGCCGGCAGGGATGGGCGGGAACACCCGGTACGACTTTCGCGCAGCTCGCGCCACCCTGCTCGGCAGGCTCTCCGAGTGCGGCCAGGCGTCATCGCGCAGGCACCCTTGGTAGGCCCGGTACGCCATCCGCCCAGCTCGGCGGTAACCCTGTCCAGGGGTTCCGATCCCCGGCCAACTTTCTTGATTGACTTCGAATTGTTCGGCTCGGGTTCAGCAAGGGACAATAACGACCACCAACACTCGACAAACTCGTGAGTGTTGATACTACGTAAGAGGTCTTGCTCGGGAGATTAGCATAAGGAGGTAGGCTCAGGTGGCTGCTTCAAGATCTCCGCACGATCAAAGGGAAGTGTGGGCTTCTCCTGGGCCCATTTTGCCTGGGCATCTAGGGCAAGGTGGAACTATACCTCCGCCTTTGGAGCGAGCAGATGGTATAGTTATTTTGAACCAAGGAAAGCACGCTGGGCAAATTCTCGGGTGATCTGGATTAGCGTCAGCCCTACTTTGGAGTTAAAGAACTCCATTATCCAGTCTTCACGTGCTCGGGCTATAGTCTAGTCCACCAAGTTCTGAGCCTCGGCTAAAGCTTCATCTCGTGGCTCAGCCCTAGCCATCTCCAGCACCTTCGCCTCCGCTTTGTTTACCTCTTCTAGTTCTTGCTCCACCTTCTTTAGTTTGGGGCCCCTCTCCTTGCACAAGTCTCGCAACTTCTTCTCTTTCTCCTGTGACTTCTTATGCTCCTTAGCCAGATCAACTTTCATCAGGGCCCTCCTCGCCCTAGCGACCAAAATGGACCTTTTGGCTGCAACCTAAAAGAAAAAGGAGACTTAGAAAAATGCAATGGAGAGTGAAGAGAGGGAGTAGTTGAAGAACGACTTACCCTTGCCTCGTCCTGGCATAGAGACTCTATGAGGTCCGGGTCTGACCATTTATCCAGAGTGGCCCTGTCTGCACTTGGGCACTGCCCCTGGATAAACAGAAGGGCCAGGGGACCAGGGCAGTCCAGGACCGACTTGTTGAACCAAGTGTCATTCGAGGTCGCGATCCTAACCCCCGATTCAGACGCCCACCCATGGCCAGAGCATGGCCTCTTCGGGGGTCGTTCCATCCTTTCCCCCAACTCTGAGGGAGCGATGACTTCCACCTCCGGCTCAACAAAAACCAGGGCTGCCCGTTTTTGTTTAATTAAAGAAGAGCTATTTAGAAGAGGGTACGGGCAGCCCCTTTTACGATGTTTAAGTCTAGAGGAAGGGGACCATGTTCTTAAAGAAGTCCATGAGAGATGTTGTGGCAATCACATGGGTGTCAGAGCCCTCTCGAGCAAAGTCTTGCGGGCAGGATATTTCTGGCCACAGCTGAGAAAACACGCGGAGGACTTTGTGCGTACTTGTGAGAAGTGTCAGAAAAATTCATCCTTGATACACAGGCCGGCAGAAGAGCTCATGACGATGAGCTCTCCCTGCCCATTTTCCAAATGGGGATCGACTTGGTCGGCCCTTTCCCTATGGACCCTACCCAAAGGAAGTTCTTGATAGTGGCTATTGACTATTTTAGTAAATGGGTGGAGGCGGAGTCCTTGGCAATGATCACGGAAGATGTAGTTATGAAGTTCTTGTGGAGAAACATTGTGTGTAGATTTGGCATTCCCCGGATTCTGGTCTCGAACAATGGCACCCAGTTCATAGGTGCCTGAATTAAGGCCTGGGGCGTAAAAATGAAAATTGATCAGCATTTCACGTCTGTCTATCATCCCTAGGCTAACGGCCAAGTCAAGGTGACCAATCGCATATTGGTACAAGGGATCAAGACACGTCTGGAGAAAGCCGGGGGCAGGTGGGTGGATGAGCTGAGTTCAGTTCTATGGGCACACAAAACTAATCCCAAGGAAAGCACATGGGAAACGCTATTTAGCCTGGTTTATGGTATGGATGTTGTGGTCCCCACTGAGATTAGTATGGTAACTCATCGAGTCTAGAATTTTGTTGAGAAACAAAACGAGCTGTTAATTCGGGATGCTCTGGACTTGGTGGAGGAGAAAAGGGACATAGCTGCCATCAGAATGGCCCACATCAAGGGAAGAATAAAAGCAACTTATGATAAGTCTGTGATCAAGAGGCATTTTAAGGTTGGAGATCTGGTTTTGAGAAGAGCTGATTTGGGGAAAGCAAAGGGGAAGTTGGATGCCGCATGGCAAGGGCTGCTCCGAGTCACCCAAATCTTAGCAGGAGGCGCTTATGAATTGTAAGAGTTGGATGGAGCCGAAATTCCTCGTGCATGGAATATTTCCAACTTAAGAAAATTTTATGCATGATTGTAATCTCTTGACGTTTATTAATACAATGATTTGTTGAATAATATTGCAGGTTTATTCTCGTTCACTAGTTTAAAATGCGTCTTTGTAAAAGCCAGGATTGGCTAAGGGCGGATGCCCCAATTTCCTGACCTGATTGTCAGTAAAAGCCAGGATTAGCTAAGGGCGGATGCCCCATTTTCCTGACCTGATTGTCAGTTTAAGCCAGGATTGGCTAAGGGCGGATGCCCCATTTTCCTGACCTGATTTTCAATTTAAGATAGGATTGGCTAAGGGCGGATGCCCCAATTTCCTAACCTGATTGTCAGTAAAAGCCAGGATTGGCTAACGGCGGATTCCCCAAATTCCTGACATGATTGTCAGTAAAAGCCAGGACTGGCTAAGGGCGGATGCCCCATTTTCCTGACCTGATTGTCAATTTGAGCCAGGATTAGCTAAGGGCGGATGTCCCGGTCTCCTGTCCTGATGGTCAGGGGAAGCCAGGATGGGCTTAGGGTGGCTGCCTGCAACATATTTTCATTTGAATAAAAGGATAAGCCAGGATTGGTTAAATGCGGGTGCTCATGCCAATGCCCGACCTGATTAAAAGACTCTAAATACGAAGGCACGATTTGCAGGTCAACCTCAAACATGAATTGATAGAAGGCGGAGACCTTACTTTTCCAGATCTGGCGGTAAGCCTAAAAACGCCTGAATATGCTAAAGCTTGGAAAACTTTAATCCATTTGGTTTGATGGAAAATTAAAGGGAAAATATTCTCATTTTATTAACATTCTCGCAAATACAAAAAAAGATTTTGCTCACGTCTTCTGCGAAGACTAGCAAATTTGATTACAATGCAAGAAATAACATAAAAGGAAAATCAACAAAATCCCAAGAAAACCTAAGAGGCTCTCCAATCAGCGGCCAAGGCACGACGTACGCGCCACAGCTCGCGCTCCGTCTCATGATAACGCTGACGGTACTTGTCGGCCCGCTCAGAGATGGAGTGCGCTTCGCCGGCGGCGATCGTCAGCCGGCTCACCGTCTCCGCCAAGTCAGCCTTCTATTCCTGCAAGTGGCGATTCAATTGCCACAACTCAGCCCACTCTCGCTTATAGTGGCATTTCTTCTGCCTTTTCCTCTCTAGAAGACGGTAGAGGTAGCCGACCTTCTCTCTGAGCATGATCAGTTTGTCAGAGAGCTTGAAATTCTCGACGACCAAGGAGATGTTCTTCCGCTTAACTATATCAAGTTCTTCGAGTAGAGGAGAGGAAGCCATTTCATAAAACTGGAGAAAAATGATCCATACATACACGTATATAAAGGAATAGTGGCACGTGCCAAGGAATCAAAAAATACTAGGGTTTCTGGAAAATCAGGAAACCCTAGGAACTCAAGAGTCATTACAAGACAAAAAAGAATTTATTATTATTATTCAAAGTACAAGTTCAGAGACAGCAAAAAGTCTTACCAGCCACACAGGCTAACCACAGGTCTAACAAAAAGAAAACAAGAGTCCTAAAAGACTAAGTCTCGGCCCCCAGATCCGCGTCCAGCTCGGCCGCAAGATTGTCTACTGCATCTTTAGCAAAACCTCCCAGAGAAGCCCCGCCAGGAAGCTCACCCAGACCTACGAAGGTTGGGGAGGGAGAAGAGTCGAGGGCAGCTGGAAGAGGAGCCTGGTCTGGCTGAGACAGCCCGGGTGAAAAGCAACGGAGTTTAGAAAGGACATGCTCAGCAAACTCAGCTGCTCCGACAGTGTGCAGATGATCTCGCTCCGGGACATAGTTGAACAAGGTTCGCTCTGGGAGGTCTTCGAAGTAAGATCTTGGTTAAGGGGAACCCCTAAGTTACTTGAAGCCCATTTCGCCTGCTCGTCCAAGGCAAAGTGAAAGAAGCGTATAGCCTCTGGAACGAGTAGCGAGTAGAGCTCTTTGGATCCCAGGAAAGCTGCACGAGTTTCCTCCCGAGCAGATTGAACCAGCCTCAGGCCTTTTTCAGAGTTTAAGTACTCAGTCTCAAACCCCTCCCTTGCCTTCGCCAGAGCCTCATCAGCAAGGCTCCTAGCCTCAGCAAAGGCCTCATCCCTTGCCTCGGAGCGCGCAGTCTCTATCACCTTCGCCTGAGCCTTCCTCACTCCGGAAAGCTCTGCTTTAGATTTCCTGAGCTTATCCTTCAGCCCTTGCAGCTCTTCCTCTCACCTTTTCAGGTCAACTCCTCGCTTTTTCGCCAGAGCTTTGAAGCGGTCCGCTTTCATAACCAACTCCTTTTTCTCCTTGATCACATCGAACTGGACCATGGATCTGGTAGCTCGAGTGGCCAGGAGAGCCTTCTTGGAGAGAGCCTGATCACAAGAAGGGATTGATATTTAGATGAATTGATACCTGGTAGGTGACGTGAGATAGAGGTAAAAGGGAATAGGACTTACCCATGCTTCGTCTTGACACCAAGACTCCAGGAGCTCTCGATCGGACATTTTATCCAGCTCAGGTTGGTCTGCAAGTAGCATCTGCCGGCGCATGAACTGGACAGCCAGCTCTCCGGAGCAGTTAATGATGGAGTTGATAGGAGGGGAAGCACTGCGAGTAATGGGAGTAGGACGAGTGCTGGGAGAAGAGATCACTAGGGCTCGACTTCCTTGGGCTACCTGTGGCCTTTTAAACAGAGGGAGGACATCCTCCTCAGATCCAGGAGAAGGACTCCAAGCGGCTGAAGCGCGAGGTGGTTGCTGTAAGAGCTGAAGCCAGGAGCTTGTGAAGAGCTGGGACCCTGTGCTCGAGAAGGGGCAGATCTTTGGGTCGGGACAGACGGCGAGGCTACCGTTTCTTGGATAGTTGCTACTGGGGCCCCCTCTACGGAGTCGGTAATCATTTGGCGCATCATCCTTTCGGATAAAAGAAAAAAAGGAAAAGATTAGGACCTATGAAAATAAAGGAAAACCATACGAGAGTAAAAGGGGATTTTACCGATCTCTGGGGTCAGAGGGCTTGTTTCCTCACTCTCATTAAAAAAGTCTACAACATGGGAAAGAAGGAGGTTGGTTACATGGAGAGGGTTTACGTTAAGGGTGGATATGATTTTTTGTAGGCGAGGAGACCTGCTTGCGGTGGATAGAGGAGGATATTTGGGTAGTTTGTCAATCGGTTAGGAGTCAAAACCCCAATCTCCACTACAATGAACAAAGAAGAACTTCTTCCGTCAGGCCTTGTTAGAAGAAGGGAGCCCATGTAAGAAGTGAACTCCTGACCTGACGCTTAGATAAAAGCAACCGAGAGGTAAGCTTTTGGCTCGGTAGAGCTGGTAAAAGGTGTGGGCCGTGGGGGTCAGACCACCATACCGCATGGCCAGACTATAGCTTACTATGATCCTAAAGGTGTTGGGGGTAAATTGGAAAATGGGGATTTTGAATACAGCGGTGATCTCTAACATCAATGGGTTGGCCGGAAGGCGCAGGCCCGCCTGAAATTGGTCAGCGTAAAAAGTCAACCAACCGGCCGGCGCTTGACAAGCCAGAATGCACGCCGGAGGGTTGTAAGGATCGAAAGGATCAGAGATCCTATACTTATAACGAATTTCCTCCACAGTACTATCACTGAGAATCGAGGTAATTTTTGGGTGGTCCAGGATCGGTGGTAGATACTCTAATGGACAAGAGGAAGATGTGGCGGCTGACGTAGTCGCCTGAGAAGAAGGCGGCAAAGAAGAAGAACCCGCCGCCACCAGAGATGGGGAAGCGACCGGAGGGGCGTCGAGAGAAGGAGAAGATGATGACATTATCTTAAAATTAAAGAAAAATGACTGAGAAAGTACTTGGGATAAGAGGGTAGCCGGAAAAAGGTCGAATCTGAGAAATCGCCGGAATACTAGAGAGAGAAAATCTCAAGAGTTTTTGCTAAAAGTGAAGAAGTGAAAGTTGGACAGAGAGAAGACAATGAGAATATAAGGGGATAAATTCAAAAAACGAAAATCAAGGAAAAGGCAAGATTTGATGGGATCCTCGCATTTAATGAGGGCAGAGGAACAGTACCCTAGGTTGTGAGCTTGAACGCCAACTGTCCTAGGGTAGGTTACGCGCCGCTGACTTATCAGGTACAGTACTTGGAAAGACGTGTGGGTATAGTAACCGTTTGGGAATGTGGGCCGAAACCACTAATGCCAATAATTAGGCCTGGTTATCAGGAGGATTTCTTGGGATTCGTACCAGTACGAGAAACAATAAAAGATAGGTGGGACCGCATTTATTTCTGAGGACCCTGGAAAGTCAAAGCTCTACCCCAACCATTTCGGGGGGAGGATTTGATGAGGCGTAAGTAGGTCAGACCCGGATTGGGGTAGACCTGGATCTAGATGATCAAAGAAGGGAGCTCAAGATGGCTTATGCTTGGTTTGACCTAGTTGTCCTGAGGTTAGTAAGAGCTGAGCGGCGTCATCCCAGCCCAGGAGTTGTCCTGAGCTGATAGAAGACCTCCTGTGAGATAAACCTTGGCAATATGAAGGCAGGCTTGACAATGAAAAGTAGGGCAGGACCAGGGGAGACCTGGCCTCCTGACCTTCCCGCGCAGGCAGGCTTGCCAATAGAAGGGAGACCAGGAATTGTCCTAAGATTATAAGGGAGCCCACGTGAGGTAACCTTGAAGTATGACGACCAGGCAAGCTTGCCAGTAAGAAGGAGAGCAGGACTGAGGGAGACCTGACCTCTTAACCCCCGATGGGGGACAAGTGGGACCACTTGTCAGAGTTTGTTGATTAAACGGCCCTTGATTCGCGGCCTTTGTTTCCGAGATCCCGAAAAGGGTCCCCACTGGGAAAAACTATAAATATCTCAGCCCCAAGGTTGAGAGAGGTATGTCATTCTTTTGTGCATTCCTTATTTGCTTCCTGGAAAACACCTCATACGCTTTCTGACTTAAGCATCGGAGAGGTTTCTATCGAAACCACCGGTGGTCCTTTCTAACGTGTGTTTGTGTGCAGGTCAAGAAGGCACATCAGTTTTCAGGCTGTATCATATTTTGGGGTGAAACAGAAACAGCGTAAAGAAAAGATCCTAATTCTAAGTTGGTGGATTGATTATGGAATTATGATGTGAATAGGCGATGGAAATGCAAGATTGAGAAAACGTCTCTTGTTTATGTAAAGAGGACAGAGGACTCACTTCTATCTTAAATTGATTTAATCCTACTTTTTGAGCTCCTATTTATCACACCATATAAAGGTACTAACTTAATCATTGGATGGTCTACACTGGGGTAATCCGTCTTAGGTTTTGTTTTGTAGGTCACTCAAGTTGGAGAATCCAATTCAGAGCTCGGCGACCTCTTTCTTTGTGAGTCAATCTTTTTGGTCGCATAAAGTGGTGTCGTTTGTGAGAATACAAGGTACAACGAGTCCTTGAGTGAAAGACGTGAGTATTAGTCAAAGTAATCATGAAAGGAAGGACATCACACCATAAGTCCTGAATTTTAGCTCCGTGGTGAGCCAAAATAAGAAAAAAGAGAAGGGGGCACAATCTAAAAGAGGCAAGACACTACATGAGAATACAAAAGAACAACCAACCATGGATACACCACCATCATGGAGAGTGGAGGAATAAAGTAAGAAGATGGGGTATAAGAGAACCCCCAAATTAATAAGGTAGAAGAAGATCAATTTGAGGACTAAAGCATGCGAAGAGTTACCGAAAGAGAGGACCTATCACATTAATAAGGGCTTACTCCAAAAGCTGCTCAACACGGTGCCTGTTGACATGATAGAACAAAATCATGACTTGGGAGGATGATAGTGACGAGGAGAAAGATCTTATAACTGGAGAGAGAAGAAAGAGGAAAGATACACGTCAGAACCATTCAATCCATCCCAAAAGAAAAGTGAAGAAAAAGAACCATGGATGCCTGATCAAGAGTTAGTGTGGGCATCAAAGAGGAAGCAACCTCAGAGGACGTACTCCTCATTAGAGGAGGAAGACGATGAAGATGATATCTAAATTTTTGTTGGTAAAACACAAAAGAGATATCCCTAAGATAATACAGCACGAGAGGGGGAGGAACATGAGGATGTATTTCTACCAACATCTCGGGCGATGAGAGACATGCAGGAAGTGGTGCGAGCACTTTAAAGGCAGGTCGCAGGATTAGATCGGTAGTAGCCAAGAGGCCATTTTCTCTTTGAAGAAATATTTAAGGCGGCTTTTCCTAGAAGATACAAAGGGTTGGACTTTTACAATGAGGTATTGTCGGAACCCACCTCACATGTTCAAAGTTTTGAGACCGAGGCGGTCTTATGGCAGTACACGGATGTTGTGCCATACAGGGTATTCCTATCTACTTTACGAGGGCTAGCAAAAGATTGATTTCATCAACTGGACCCGGGAAGAATCAAGAGCTTTTAATTTTTATAGTCATCTATTTTAACACACTTTGTTAGTGCAAAGATACCTACAAAAAAGGTGCAGTCACTCTTTTCAATGGTGTAGAGACCTGGGAAAACTTTGAAGGGTCATGTACCAAGTTTTGCCAGAGCTACTTTGGAAGTGCCAATAGACACAAATCACATGAAAGAAGGAGTACTCAACCAAGGATTACGGATGGGGGGATTAAGGACCTCATTGTCTAACTGGACAACATGCACTTTTGAGGAGGTTCTAGATCGATGTATGAAATACATCCACGTAGAAGAAGCGAAAGAAGAAGATAGAATGCGTTTTTGGAGAGAGGTCAAGGATTTGGAGAGAAGGCTAACAATAAGGCCGGAACCCAGAAGGGATGCACGACGACCAGTAAGAGAAATTATGGCACCAGGTGTAGAAGGTAGAGTAAGAGCGAGGAATGATGTGAGAATTGGATAGAGGAACCAAATTTTACACCCTCAGTGTTGACGCGAGCTCGTATTAACGATAATGGAAAGACAGGTGCATAATTACATTAGGTGGCCTGGAGATTATATATAGATTTTTACCAATCCAAGGTCATAATTCTTTTTTAATTCCATAATAACTATGGACATTCTACAGAGAGATTTCGACATCTAAAGGAGTACATTGAAATTTTGATTGAGGATGGGCATCTCAAAGAGGTCATTTATCAAGATAAGGCTTTACATGGACCCCCTCCTGGAGTTCCCTCACTGGCACAGATGGAAGGACAGAGAAGGCAAGAGGAACAAAGGAGACATGAACAAAGTGGAGGGGATGGAAATAATATAGGGGAAATAAACATGATTTCAGGCGGACCAACAAATGGGGATTCCAACAATTCCAGTAAGCAACATGCAAAGGTAGTTAGACCTGGATTTTTTGAGGTCGCTGCCATTAATAAAATCTGGTAATTTATTTTAGTCTGGGAGAAAGGCGAGGGTTCCAGGTCGAACATAACGATACTCAGGTGATCCGAGCAGAGGTGGTTGGATATGACGTAGGAAGGGTGTTTATGGACAGTGAGAGCTGGTCAACATCTTATATCATGAATGCTTGGAACAGATGGCCAGTGCAGATGCCTGTATATGCTTTCAAAGAAGTACAAGTTATCATAGAAGGAGAGGTTGTCTTAAAAGTTGTCAGTGGAAGTAGTAATCTACTGGTGGAAAAGAAGATAATTTTTTTAATAATCAAGTCCAGCTTGGCTTATAATATCACACTGGGTCAACTTACAATCAATAAGTCTCAATCAGTTACATCCACATACCATATGAGCGTAAAGTATCCGGTAGGGGATAAGGTCGGTGAGATAATATCAAACCAATGGGTAAAATGATCTTGCTATAAAATGAAGGTAAGCAATTGGATAAGTGAAAGGAAACGAGTGCAGAGCAGTAAAATCCAAGAGGGAGTACTAAGTGTTAAGAAATTATGGGAGGAAGATAATTATGTCGGACCTTATGAAAAACTTATGGAAATCGATTTGGAGGATGGTAGGAATAAGTATACAAGAAGGACATGTAGTCAGTTGCTAGAGGGCATAAAGATGGATATCATTAGTTAGCTGAAGGGATTTCAATATATATATTTTCTTTTGGAGACATCAATTTTCGAGGGTGGCTCCTGAGGTCGCACAACATCACTTAAATGCGGATATAGAGGCGAGATTATACGGCAGAAAACAAGAAATTTTGGAGCAGAATTGAACAAGATAATAGATGAGGAGGTACATAAGATACCTAGAGAAGGTCATATCGGAGAGATCAAATTCCTGGAATTTTAGTCCAACGTGGTTATGGTGCAAAACCATGATATAAGTGGACGATGTGTGTCGATTTACGCGATTTGAAAAATATCACTATCTGTTGCCATGTATAGACCAGCCGGAGGATTCAACTTCAGGGTGTGATATACTGATCATGATGGATGCATCCTAGGGATACCATCACATCCAATTAGCGAAGAAAGATCAACCTAAGGTAAGCTTTTTCACCTCAACGAGTACGTATTATTTTGTTTCCATGTCATTTATGTTAAAGAATGCAGGGGTGACCTACCAAAGGTTGGTGAACAAGATCTTTAAAGATCTGTTGGGATCGAAAATGGAAGTCTACATGGATGACGTGTTGGTGAAGAGTAAGAGGATGGAGTCTCACGCGGAGGATTTGAAGAAGGCCTTTGCAATATTGTTGTAGGAGTTTTTGTGGTGTTGAGATATATCAACGGGTTCATTGGCTCGATATTATTGGAATTCGATTCGTTTGTAGAATTCAGTGTGTTTCAAGCTTGAAGAAATAAAAGGAAAATGAAAATAAAGCAATTACACTAACTAAACTAATCTAGAAATTGAAATAGCAAGTTGGTCAGATGTCTTGTCGTATGCCTCAATATGGAAATGAAAAGCGATAATGAAAATAAGCAAGAAAATGCAATGTTTCACCAAGTACAAGCATGCAAGCACAAGGTACAACAATGCATAAAAACTCAAATAATGCAAATAAGAAATAATTGAAAGCGTGAATGGATAAAGCAATGAAAATAGTTGGGAAAGTTGAAATCTTTACGGAAAATAACAAGCAACAAAGAGTAGATCTAACATTTAACCTAAAACTATGCATGAAAATTAAATTGCAAATAAAGCACAAGAACAACTCAAAATCAAGATGATCTAAGACTTGATCTATGATCTAGATGTGTCACTCTTCTAGATTCCGTATCCAATTATTAAGATCTAACAAGAAATCAAGGTGCTAAAACAAAAAGCATAAAATGAAGAACAAGCATGGAAATGAAGAACAAAGTACGGAAATAAAGCATAAAACATGAAATTGAAAGGAAACTTACTTGAATTAAGAAATGAAACAAAGCTTGAATGTATTTTCATCAAAGGTAACAGTCCAAAGGAGTATTTGGATTCTTCTTAGGATTAGAAACCCAAGGAGGTGCTTGAAATTAAATCTAAATCTAGAAAGAGAAATTACATCAAAGCTTGAAATTGAATCTAAATACTAAGGAAGAGAAAACTATCAAGAGCTTGAGAGCAATTTGACCCCAAACCCAAGTTAGGGTTGGGAAGGGAGTTGTTTTTTTTTTTAATATGAGAGTGAGGTTCTATTTATAATAGGTTTTATTGGGTTTAAATGGGCCAAATTAGCAAAAAAGGCTTGAAATTCTCGAGTTTGACAAAATTGACCCGTGTTGAATTTCCTAGTCTTTTGAAACATTTTAGCTCGATTTGGCTCAATTTGGCTCGACCATGGCTCGAGGTGGTTCGGCCATGGCCGAGCCTTGGCGCTGTTGGGTGCTGGTGGCCGGCTTGATGGGCTGGGCGCTGGGCGTGGCCTTGGGCTGGTTACTGGTAGGCGAGCGTCTAGGCAAGCGCCTAGGCGCGAAAAATGGGCGAAGCTAGGCACTGGCTGCGTGCGGGCGTGCAGAGAGCTCTCGGCAGGGTGTCAGGCGGCTTCGGCAGGACGTGCGTGCGCTGCTCGGCAAGGCGCCGAGTGCTTCGGCAGGACGCGCGCGCGCGTGCTGCTCAGCAAGGCGTGCGCTGGGCGTGCGGGCTTTCTGCCAGGCGCGAGATTATGCCTTTTTTCTTGCGCCTAGGGTGTTGGCGTGAGAATAGGCCATCCTAGGCGAGGCTAGACCACCATTCCAGAAAGTTTTCCCATTTTAGAGCATCTTGGCACCTATTTAGGATAGGCTTGAATGTTTTATCTCTATGACTTAGCTTGATTTCAAAGCCTTAAGCCACCTATTAAATGAGAATTTTAAATATCAAAACCCAAGAATTACATCAAATCTCAAGGTATTTGAACCAATTAATCCATTAGAATATAAAATTAACAAGAAACACAAAAATTAATAAAACAAGAAAAATTACCTAAAAAACATAATTGAATGACGCAAAAACCGTTAAAACCAATATAAAACCTTACTTAAAAAAACGATAAAAATAGAACAATTACATGCAAAATAACTGCCCCACACTTATCGGTTTGTTCGTCCTCGATCAGCGAAAAGAATCGAGAGTGCACACGCAATGAACATTGTGTAAAAAGAAAAATCTTTGTGCTTATCCTTATTAATATGATGGAAGTATCAATATGGACTCGCTATCGTCAAGCATTGCTCGTAATACTCTTTCTTAAATGCAAGATAAATTGATGACTTCCTCTCAAATGTAATTTTGAGGGTGTTCGCTCAATTTGCTCAAGTGTTTAGTATATAGGACGTATTTACGCTCAAGTTGGTCAATTCATTCACCTTGTCAAGATTTCACATTTCGGACGATCAAAATTGCTCATAGTACATGACCAAACAAGAATCGAAAGAGGTCTTTATTATGGGTTGTAATGTTGGCTCTTTGGTAAGGTATGGAACATTTGGATATAGTGGCTAACACACGATCAAAAGCGATCAATAACACACAAAATCCTAATTTCTAAAACCCGAAGCTTATAATCGCTTCAACTTTCCCAATTCACCAAACTCTCATTCCAAACCATTTCGTATTCTCACACGCTTTTTCGACTTTATTTCACAACATTTAGAAGCTTTTTGAATTTGCTTCTTTTCACTAAACTTAGCCTTATTGAATTAGGCTTTTCATTTGAACGCACGCTTTATCACTTTTTGTGATTTGTGTTGGAGTATTATTCTTTTTTTGTCTTTTTTTTTTTTTGTATAAGCAACTCAAAACCCGAAACCCACAATCGATTTCCCTCACATTTCTTATCAACTAACAACATACACTCTCTCCTCATGATTTATGAAGATATAAGAGCTAAAATTAAGCTCGGCTAACTAGAAACGGGACATAGGCTCAAGGGGGCTCATTTGGGATTTTTTAAGTAGCTTATAAATATGGATATGGCCTAAAATAGGGTGATATATGTGCCTCGAGGTCATTTTCGAATTCAATCATGTACAAGCGAAACCAAACCTCCTCAATGCAATTTCCATAAAAATGCAAGCAAGCCGATAAATCACACAAGGCTACTCACTAGTTTGCACCAAATTTTGGAGCAAAATCCAAAGAGTTTTTTAGAACTTTGCAATCTTTTCACGACAAAATGTTGATTATATATATATAGGTGGTTTTGGACATGCACAAAAATTCAACTCCTTACATAAGAGGATATATACATGCAAATTCTCGACAAGTAAACTATTCAAACTTCCAAGCACATGGAGTTGTTCAACAATATAATAAAGACACAAACGACACAAAAATCGACTCAACCATATAAAAGCGCAAATAGTAAGCGTCACATTTCCAAGAATGCGTCACTTCGCCAAGGCTCGAGTTAAGAACAACAAAACATGCTTTGTGATACCCGGACTCTAACAACCTACCCACCCCACACTTAAACATGCATTACCCGCATTTTAATGAAAACCAAGTAAAAGGAGGGGGAGTAGAAACTTCCTTAACCGAGTGAGTTTTGGTCGAGCTCGGTGGGGTCCACCTAGGCATCTAAGCAATCCAAGAAAAAATTGAGCATGGCTAGTCTCTCCCGGCTTCATGAACGCTACTCACTTATCCAATCTCCCAAGGTTGAAGTCGAAAAACCAAACCTAGAAATGAAAATAACATAAAATTCAAAAACACAAGAAAATATGTACATAAACCCAAACAAAACGAAACTAAAGACCAAAAAGGACCAAAAGACAACTCGAAAATATTTTTTTAGTTTTCAATTTTTCAAATGTTTTTGGGTTTTCATTTTAAGAGGAAAGAAAATAAGAAACAAAGAAAATAAAAGAAACAAACGAGAAGAACTTGGGTTGCCTCCCAAGAAGCGCTTGTTTTACGTCACTAGCTCGACGTACTCCCTTTTAATCAAGATGGAAAGATCACGGGAGGATCCACCAACACAATCTCCTCCTTTTCGGGAGGAATTGTGGTCTTAAAGTGACCCGACATCTTGTTTGAGATCTAATAGAAATATTGGTCGGCTAGTGTGTCTATCGGGAAAGTAGGATTCGCCTTTCGGGTGGAATTGTGGTTTTGAAGTGACCCGATGACTCATCCCAAAAGCAAAAGGAGTAATGCCAGCTATCTTTTCCAACATGTGATCGAACGACGGGGGAGGGAAACGATCACTTTTGATATCCGCATTTAACTTCTTAGAAACGATCAACATCCTCCATCTCGTCGTGTCCCTCGTGGCCAGTAACTTTCCCTTTTCATCCTCGATCACCTTCTCGTCTTCCACTATCTCTATAGAATTTGGATTCAAATGCCATTAAGATTCTTGAGGTGGTTGGGTATCATCCTCCAAGATGAGTTTATGCAAGTACGTCCAAGGACTAGCTCCCTTTATCACTCCGGGTCTCCAACCAATTGCACCCTTACGAATTTTAAGTTCTTCAATCAACCCCTCCTCATCTTCTCGCTCTGGATTTGTAAAGATGATGATTCGCTTACTCTCCTCTTTCTCCAAATAAACACGCTTGAGGGGATATGGAGGAGGCTTAAGCTCGGTGTTATGCCTCCTCTTGACCTCGTTGGAGGTTAGCTTGAAGAAATCACCACTACCCTCAAGCCACTCTTCAAGCTCTTCAATCTTAGCATCAGTAACCTCCACCTCCCCCTCTAAGAAATCGATAATTTTTTCAATCTTATCATCAATAACCCCCACCTCCCCCTCTAAAAAGTTATCGTTGCCCTCAACGACCCATAAACAAACTTCTTCACACAAGTCTTGGGTACATAGAGGCACAACGGGCTCATCATTAAGAACAAGGGGCTCATCCTCACAACATTCCTCAATATCGACATCACGGAAAAGATCTTCCTCAATGTTCCTATCATCCAAACAAATTCATTCGACTGTGGCCTTGATGAAGTCCAAATACACCCACTCTTCGCAAGATTGTTTTGAAGTAAAGAGTAGGGGGTCAAGAGGAGTAAAAATACTGGGAATTGAAACCACGGCCATCTCCGTCGGTGAGACAACTGAATCAACTACCCCACACTTATCAAGGAACATGACCGGAAGAGTAGGCGGAGGTGGACTTGAGAATTGTCGTGTAATGGCCCATATATCCGGATTGGGGGATGGGGTAGGAGCAATCATCAGGGTAGCCGAATGAAACGGGCCCTCAGGAGGAGTAACAAGAGGAATAGGAGTCGGCGGTGGAGCACAATCGGGTCCCACCGAATATCCATGGCTTCCATACACATCTTCCGAACGAGGCATCGACAAGTTGAACGAGGGAAGAGAAAGGCAAGAGTCGGTAACATGACCACGCAATCCACACCATGCACATCCCACAAATAGTCAGTTAATAACCCTCGTAGTGCGGATGGGGGGGCCACTTTTGATATTGGATCTCGGACCTCCAAACAACGCATAAGCCTCGTGATCTTTAGCGGATAGGGTTATGATCGTCCCAAGATTGAGATTCAAAGTAAGAGGACCTCCACCCAGTTCGGGATTCCCAAGCCACCATTATACATATTCGGAGAGGGAGTGGAAGCACTATAGCCACTATATGGACCGGATGTTGGTGTATGCATATTAGGAAAGTGATTGAAAGCACCATATCCGCCGTACGAAGTGGAATTCGGAGTTCGGTTATGAACGATCCCATTTGGACTAACGAAGCCTCCATCATACATGTTCGGAAATTGAGGAGTAGGGACTCCTTAACCTCCATACGAACCATTTGAACCCTAGAAGCTGCTCGACCCAACATGGTTTGCACCATGCCCTCCCATGTTGGGTTGACCATAGCCAAATCCACCATTGGCAACGAGGTTTGCACCATGCCCTCCCACATTGCCAAATCCATTATACATCTCATTCCCAACATGGTTTTCACCATGCCCTCCCATGTTGGGAATGTATCCACCATAGCTATAAGAACCTTGCATACTAAAAAAAAAAATGTCAAATAACAATGAAAGCTAAAAACACGATGAAACTACAGGAAAATTGAAAGCCTTAATCAAGTCGAGTCGCAACGGCGCCATTTTGTTGTAGGAGTTTTCGTGGTTTTGAAATATATCAACGGGTTCATTGGCTCAATATTATCGGAATTCGATTTGTTTTTAGAATTCAATGTGTTTCAAGCTTGAAGAAATAAAAGGAAAATAAAGATAAAGCAATTGCACTAACTAAACTAATCTCGAAATTGAAATAGTAAGTTGGTTGGATGACTTGTCGTATGCCACAATATGGAAATGAAAAGCAATAATGAGAATAAGCAAGAAAATGCAATGTTTCACCAAGTACAAGCATGCAAGCACAAGGTAAAACAATGCATAAAAACTCAAATAATGCAAATAAGAAAAAATTGAAAGAATAAATGGATAAAGCAATGAAGATAGACGGGAAAGTTGAAATCTTTACGGAAAATAACAAGCAACAAAGAGTAGATCTAAGATTTAACCTAAAACTATGCATGAAAATTAAATTGCAAATAAAGCACAAGAACAACTCAAAATCAAGATGATCTAAGACTTGATCCATGATCTAGATGTGTCACTCATCTAGATTCCATATCCAGTTCTTAATATCTAACAAGAAATCAAGGTGCTAAGACAAAAAGTATAAAATGAAGAACAAGCATGGAAATGAAGAACAAAGCCTGGAAATAAAGCATAAAACATGAAATCGAAAGGAAACTTACTTGAATTAAGAAATAAAACTAAGCTTGAATGTAATGGCATCAAAAGTAACAATCCAAAGGAGTGTTTGGATTCTTTTTAAGATTACAAACCCAAGGAGGTGCTTGAAATTAAATCTAAATATAGAAAGAGAAATTACATCAAAGCTCGAAATTGAATCTAAATACTAAGGAAGAGAAAATTATCAAGAGCTTGAGAGTAATTTGATCCCAAACCCAAGTTAGGGTTGGGAAGGGAGATTTTTTTTTTAAGACGAGAGTGAGGTTCTATTTATAATAGGTTTTATTAGGTCTAAATGGGCCAAATTAGCAATAAAGGCTTGAAATTCTTGGATTTGACAAAAATTGATCCGTAATGACCTTCCTAGCCACTTGGCTAGCCTTTTGGAACATTTTGGCTCGATTTGGCTAAATTTGGATTTGGCTCGACCATGGCTCGAGGTGGCTCGGCCATGGCCGAGCCTGGGAGCTGCTGGGTGCTGGTGGACGGCAGGCTGTGCGTGGCCTTGGGCTGGGAACTGGTCGGCAAGCTTCTAGGCAAGCACCTGGGCTTAGGCGCTGGTAGGCGAGTGTCTAGGCAAGCGCCTAGGAGCGGAAACAGGCGACGCTAGGTGCTGGGTGTGTGCGGGCGTGCAGAGAGCTCTCGGTAGGGTGTCGGGCAGCTTCGGCATGACGTGCGCGCGCTGCTCGGCAGGCGCCAAGCGGCTTCAACAGGACGCGCGCGCGCTGCTCGGCAAGCGTGCGCTGGACGTGCGGGCTTGCTGCCAGGTACGAGATTAGGCCTTTTTTCTTGCGCCTAGGGTGTTGGCGTGAGAATAGGCCTGATTCGAGCTTCTTTGTGTGCCTACTTTATAAATAATTTTCAGAAATTTAATAGCTCGCCCGCAAAATAACGGGATCGCGTGTAGGTTTGGCAAGCTTAACTCGAGTCGTCTCTCAAGGACTGATGTTCGGAATTTTAATGTTTGTTTAATCACAATGTAAACACGAGAACTTGTATAAATTTGGTTTTTGAAATTATTAACTATGAATCGAAAAGCAATATTAATTAACTTTAACTAATTATATAAATTAATTAAACTAAACTAATTGACCAACTAGCATGAATTGAACTATTACTACGAATATCAAGCATATGAAGTCTCAAGAACGAAATTAATTCTAAAATTCCCAAGCAATTGCATAGCATGAATTAAATATCAATTAATTAACTAAAATTACCTAGCATGGATCAAACTACTACGAACTAAATTAAGCATATGATTTCTCAAGAATAAGATCCGATCGACGCCCGATCGACGTGACGGCCCAGAATCGTAATTTTTAGGGTTTCTTGTGCGCCAAGTCATAAAATAACTATATATACCCTTCATACCTCGGTTTTATCAGATATCCACGACCCAAAACACCTATCTAGGGTTAAGAAACCTATTTCCAACACCCTCCAATATATTTTCAAGATCTACGTCGAAGATTCAAGATCCGAAGCACGGAGACGAAGACGTTCGTTCAAGCTCCGATTTTATCGACCAAGATCAACCGTTCGTAGTCCGTATCTACAGCAATCCTTCAGCACTTTTTAGTCAATAATAAGTTTTCTAAACTCTAGTTATTTTTCTTAGATTAATTGTTAGTTAATTCATGTTTTTAAGTATTTATTGCTTTTCGTTTGATAATTAGAATCGTTGAACGTTGAATCGCTGAGCTTGGACCTTGAGATTTTTAGTTTTATTATTAATATAGTTGCTGCGTTTTCTTATTGTTCATGCTTGGTGATGAGATTTGTTCATGTTAGTTTAATTATTGCTTAGTTTGGATAAATAGTTGATAATCGGTTTACGTTATGCGATTGCTTGAGGATTTTGATATT
>BMAC01000154.1:334339-350376 GCA_014905375.1 Phtheirospermum japonicum
TCAAATCCATTTATTGGTGAGTGAGAAATGATGCTTGAAAGTTGAACGGTTTGCTTTAATGCTTTATCGGTTATCCCACATTGAATGTTAGTCAATGTGGAAGAGAGTTTAAAAATGATTACATTTCTTTAATGTACATCAAGTGGGTCAGGGAGTGTTGTGGGCTTTGTGTAAACGAAGTTCACGCGGGCTCTTGGACTTGGGTTCGCCAGTCGGCCTTCGGCGTAGCCGAAGGCGGAGCCGAGCGGATCCGAGCCCGGTCCCGGACCAGGACCCGGACCTCGGTCCTCGGTCCTGGGCTCTGGGCCTGGGACTCAGGACTCGGGACTTGGGTCTTGGGTCTTGGGCAATTGGTCCGGATTGAGTTGGTCCGTGTGGGGTTCGGGTTCTGGCTCAACCCTGGTTACCTTTTTGAACCTGACCGTTACGTAACGGCTGGCTCTTGACCAGTCAGACGTTTTCAACTTTTGAATTTCAAACAGCAGACGTATCTGCACGCTGAACTCGTCCAGGTTCATGTCTGATAAAACTGACTATTTGAACGCCATTAAGGTCGTCTTAATTGGCAGCTGCTGTAACCCTAATTTGAACCGCTATATAAGGGTGAGACTCCTGCATTCCCAGCTACTTTCCATACGCAAAAACACCTGAACATTTGGAATAGCAAATCATATTCTGCATCTCATTTTCAAGGCTCAGTTCATATTCTTTCAGTTCGCCGGAACCCTGATATTCACGGTGCTGTGATATCACGGGACGAAGTCGTTTTATCTTTTGAGACGAATAGCCAAAACCGAAGGGCACTACCGGGGCTATTTCGTCTTGCGGAAAGAGTGCTTACTCGACTCGACATTATTTATTTTCTGTTTTTCTATTTCTTTTTCCAGTTTTGTGCTCGGATTATTGTAATTATTCAAACACTTAAGATATAAGATAAAATCAATGTATAGTAAACAGTGAGGCTTGTGGTCTCTTTGTATAGACTTGTATAGACAAGAGATAAGAGACGTCTTAAAAGACGTGTTCAGAGATGTGTCCAGAGATGTATTTCTAATAGACAAGAGACTTATTCCCAATCTAGTGTCCTCGTCACCTATATAAGAGCTCGCTTCACTTGAAGGAGATCTTCTAGAGGAGAGCTCGCCAAAAAATGCATAAAATCATAATCTCATGATAGAGATGCACTAGTGCAGAAACTGCATTTTAGAACAGAACATCCTGGTGCATCCAGAAGGGTATTTAAAATACTATTCTGAATTAAACTTTTTATAACGGTATTTGAAATTACCATTCTGGATAGATGATTTTCCAGAATGGTTTTACAATACAAGTTTGGAAAGTAAACATTCCACAACGGTTATGGAAAAACCTTTATGGATTATCAGTCAATCTAGAACGCTATTCTAACAACTTTCTGGAATGTGTACTTTTCCGATTGGTATTGTAAACCATTCTGGAAAGTGTACATTCCAGAACATTATTTTAATACCGTTCTGGAATTTACGTCAATCCAGAACGGTATTAATAAAACTGTTCTCGAAAGTCTTTTCCAATTACATATCGTGTAAATGAAATTTTTTGCCGCCCATATTTTTCCTTTCCAGAACGGTATTGTTAAACCGTTATGGATTTACTCGTCGATACAAAACGGTAGGAAAAAAATACCATTTTCGAAAGTTTAATCCAGTTTTTTCAACAAAATAAAATTTCCCTCGTCTCACTTCGTATTACACATTTACCTCATCTACCACTGTTTCCGCCTCTCGTCCTCGCTACCCCTAATTTAATCCCCTCTCGTCGCTACCCCGCACCGCCGTAGACCTCGTTTTCTTCCTCCTCTTCCAATAACCACCAATCAAAACCCTAATCCTAAATTACTCTTCGAAAATTAAACCCAATTCTTAGGTAAAACCCCCAATACGAATAGCCCCAATTTTTGAAACTCTGAATCGAATTAATTCAAAACCATTCGATTCATCTCCTCTCAGACACTCTCCGACACCGCAAGCGGCATTGGAGACAAGGCCGGAATCAGGTGGTTACAGGTAATCATGGAACTATATTTTGAGGTTTTGGAAGCTTTAATTAATATCTATTTGGTTGGAACATGACTCGTCTTTATTTTCTTCATTTTGTTGAGAAATCATCTGTTTTTAAGATTTTGGGTTTTATTAGCCATCTGATGGCTATTGAATTTCATATGGATTTTGCTTTGATGTGGTTTAAAAGTTTTGGTTTCTTTTGAGGTTTTGGAAGCTTTAATTAATATCTATTTGGTTGGAACATGACTCGTCTTTATTTTCTTCWTTTTGTYGAGAAATCATCTRTTTTTAGGATTTTGGGTTTTATTAGCCATCTGATGGCTATTGAATTCCATTTGGATTTTGCTTTGATGTGGTTTAAAAGTTTTGGCTTCTTTTAATATTGAGTTTGTATTTTGCTCTTTCTGTTTTGTGCTTTCTTTTCAACTCTTCTGATTAGTAATTGTATATGCATTGCAACAGGTATAGAACTTGAAAGCTCTGCTGGTGGTTAAGGTTAGACCAGCCCGTTCCTATCTTTTATTGTTTTTCTTGGTTCTTTTTGCTTTAGGATACCTTTGTGAAGTTCGTTTTTATTCATTTATTTATTTTGCAATTGGATGTGAATGTATAGACACGGGTACCTCTCCAACAACAGTAGTTGCTATATAATGGAAAGGAGATGAAAAATTCAAAGAAATTGAGTGATGTTGGTGTTATTGATGGATATTTGGTTATTTTTGTTTTAAACACCTCATCTTCTCATCCTAGGTTTTATATCATTTATCTTTTATTATATTTAAAGCTCTTGAATTTCCTTGTAAAGCTTTAAAATTTACCATTTAGGAAGTTGTTTATTAGCTTTACGGGATGTTATTTGGATGTAATGTTTTATCATGTCGTCTGTTCTTATAAATTATATTGTAATAAATTATAAAGAAATTTATTTTGCTTATACTATGAATTTTATATGATGTATTGTAGAGCTGGAGCGCCTGGAAATGAAGTCATGGGCTTCAATCCTGATGGTTCAACTGTACCCCTCAGCTTTTCAGCAGCAATTACGCAGCGATTCTAATTTAATGGCACAACTTTTTCAGGTATGGAATCTTGTAAAACACTAACGGTTCTTTTCTTCTCTAGTTGTTTGAAAAACAATTGATGAAATTTGTCTGCTATTAACTTAGTTTCGACAGAGATAAAAACTTGTAAGTTATACTGATTGTTAAAACTTGTAATGGCGTCACTAGACAATTTGAGGGAAAAGAAATTAGTAGTAGTTGAAAATAGGTATTTTGAAGTATTAAATTACAAAACTGAGTTCGATAAAGGCTACCTATGTCCTTGATTCAAGACAATGTGGACACTATTTTAGAAATTACTATGATAAACATGCCAGTAGTGTAAAATGCTTGATGAAAAAAGGGAAAGAAAAAAAAAGGAAATCATAGAAAGTTTGTATAGTCTCTGTTTATTTGTTCCGGATTAGGCTTGTTTTCGACCCAATGGTTTGTTCAATTTATTTTGTTCCCTCATAATGGCACCCATTCAAAAACCCATGGGCTTTGTTTGCCTGTAAAAATATGGGTCATTTATTTTTCTTGCATAGGAACTTTGGGAACTAACTTTAATATACTTGTTAAAAGAACATGGAGTTTGGGTAATAGAATAACCAAAGACATTATTATATTGTAAGTGTTTATTTTTATTTTGGTGGTGATAATGTTATATTCTAGTAATTGTCTTGAATATTTAAGTCTTTCATACTTCTAGAATTATAACTCTTGATGTATTTGCATTATCCTAAAGGTAGTTTTTCTTCCCTGTTAAACGTTTTATTGATTCTTCATGTGCTGTGGCAATTGATAGATGAATCCAGAGTTAGCATAATCTATACTTGGAAATGATCTCAACAGGTTGCAAGACATTTTTCGTGCACGTAATCAGCAGAGGTCTGTGTTAAAGCGTAAACAAGAAGAGGAGATGGTTAGTATATCTTCCACTACTCCTTCATCTTTTGGGTCGTAGTCCCAATAAGCACTGGTCCAATTGTGAAATAACATGCTGCTCTGTTTTGTGAATTGCACTGCAGTTCAATTTCTTTCAGTAGGTGTAGTGGGGCTCATCATGTGCCATGTTTACTTTAATTTCATTTGATTACTTTTCATTATAATTGTGCTGGTACCAATTTATCGGTCCCTTGGTATTGTTCTTCTGGGTCAAGAGAATGAGGAACTGTTTCGGTGTTTATAAATTATGAAAATATCTCTGTGAGGTTATCCAAAAGAGAATGTACTTTTGATTGATCTACATTAATATTTATCAGTGTGAGGACTGGGGAGGTTTATGGTTTGGAGAGGTTTATTTTTTCTGCTTCTCAAGACCCTTTGTAGAAAAAGTTCTCAATCCTTTGTGTACATTTGTCAGTTTATTTAGTTTACTTATTTCGAAGAATAGAATTAGTTTTCTCATTTTAGGGACTTTATTATTGTTATTTATTTACGTTGCTGATTTATTCGTTCCTAATTAATTTTCCAGATTCTACATCTTGAACGATCCAAATTCGAAACAATGGTACCAGGGCCTCTCCACAGTCGCCAAGGCCTCCTTAAAGCCGCAATCCAAAAAGAACTTCAAGCTCGCTCGCCGCTAACGCTTCGACCCTGACGGCGATCCCTCCTCCACTGTCCAGCTCCTCCAACGGAAGCAGAACAACAAGGCAACCCTTAATCTCGCTAATCTTGACGATGAAGACGGTTCTCGTACCAATCGAATTGATGCTGAGGAGAAATCCGTCACTTACGAAGAGCTTCAAGCAAAGCTGCGAAGAAAGATTGAAATGCTGAAAAGTAATCGTGGTGATAACAAAACGCACGGTCGCCGCTCCCATCTCGCTCTGGCCGCCGCTTCCAGCTTGCTCTAACCACCGCCGTTTTTGCCTCTGGCCTGTTACAGGCTGGTTTATCATTTTTTATTTAATTCATTAGTAGAGGGGTAATTGGGGATTATTTTAGATTTGATTAAAGATGGCAATGTGCATGATGATTGCATTTATTTATTTTTAGGTTTGATTATACTTTGAAGTTTTTGGAGCATTATTTAATCATTGAAGTTATGCTACTAGGAAATGTATTTTTGTCAATGTGAAAGAATATTTCACCCAAGATTGTATATGATATGTGTAGAAACTTGCTTGTAGGGTTCAAATAGTGTTGGATTGTATTAGTAGTCTAGGGATGATTCATTAAGTTCTTGGGATTCAAGTATGGTCTAAGGATGTCATATATAAATACAATATATTTTTTTAAAGTTTTGCATATTTTTTCCCGACTGTTGAAATGCATTCTTGATTAATATTTTGGGATCTTTTCATGTTTTCTTCTCAACCATTCGACCAGATCAATACAGGAATCCGGCCGGATAACAGGTCCATTCGACCGGATGATGCTCAATCTCAATCATCCACCTGGATCAATACGGGAATCTGACTGGATCAATGCTTGAAACTCGTACTAGTGCATATGGAGTTAAAACTGAAATTATAATTATTGTATCTTTACTAAATCTCAAATGCATACCATTTGATTACTGATTTTAATTTCAGCGAGAGAGACGATGGTACAAGTTTTAGGAAGAGAAGTGATATTCGTCTGCTCTTGGGCGGCGCTTTTTGGGATGGATGGTATCGGCTGCTGCAGGCTTAGCTATAGAAGCAAACAGAATTACGGTACACAGAAGTTTTAGTTATAGCTGTAAAGTTATGAATTTTCTTAAATAGATATCCACTTGAAATCAGACTACTCTATTTTATTTGTATGGAGTTTATGTATCATGTCGGCAAAATTTTGTATGGATTGATTTTTAGTGTTTCATGTTATTGTTTGTTCTGAAGGTATAATCTTGCCTCTTAGATTTTCAAAATTCAATAATGTATTTGGGCTTTGTTCAAGTAGTTCTTTTTATTCACCATCTTATGGAGAATATATACTTTTTGGGTATTTTCTTTAGATTGTCCGATAAGAAGGGATCTAATAATTTGTTTAGAGGCACGAAATAAATAAAATATATATACTATATGGAAAAAATAAAAAATAATAACCTTCATCAGACTTCTGAAATATAAATAGTAGAAGAATGACTACAATTATTTGATACACGAAGATCACCCTTTTACTGCTGATAATAGAAGATGTAATGAGGTGTCTGAGTTTGTTTTCAGCACGTCACAACCATATGGTTGTGGCTTTTTAATGGTTGTCAATTTAGGATAAGCATTTTGAGAATTATGTTGATCTCTATGTCTTTCTTTGATGGGTTTCTCTAGTTTGCCAATCCCAGTTTATCATTTGTACGCTCAATTAGTTTTCCCCATTTTTTTATCATTCACAACTTGGATTTTTATCGCGCTGCTGAAATTCTTGATATCTCCTTGACTGTGGGCGATTTGAGTTTTGAACACCAGTAGGTTTTGATCATTTAGTTTTGGTCAGTGTTGTCAACCTCAATACTTGATTTATGATAGTAATTTAACCCTGCATTTGGTTGTATTTGAATAGACAAATGGACTGCATTTGAGTAGACTTTGATTGTGTTTTTCATAATGCTTGTCCATCTCATATTAACTATTACCGTAGAACATAGGATATGAGAATGTTAGTTTTATTTTATTAACATGTTTTATTTATGTGATCTTACACTTGACTTGCCAGGCAATCCATAGTCGCCGTCGTCTTCTGATGATGCACAATCGATTGAGGTGTCATACAAAAAGAGTGAGGATTACATATGGTTGAATAAAAAAAAATTATTGTATTAATATTAGTTTTAGTTTGTTGTGTCCTAGATTTTATTGAATTTTGGTGTATGTTTTAGTGATATAATTAATACAATCACAATATTTATTATTAGTTATTTTTGTGTATTCCAACTTTCATTTCATTTTATTTAAAATTTTAAACTTTCTAGAAGGTAACTTCTGTATACGCGTTCTAGAAAATAGACTTTTCAAAATAGATTTTTCAAAATCCATTCTAGAAAAGGGACTTTTCCAGAACGTCTTTTCTAAATACCGTTCTGGAAAGTTACTTTCCAGATCGGTTTTTCGAAAGCCGTTCTAGAATGTTATACTTTCCAAAACGTCTTTTTTATAAACCGTTCTGGAAAGTACAACTTCCCAAATCGTTATTTTATAAAATACCATTCTGGAAAGTATTACTTTCCAGAATGTCTTGTTGAAAATACCGTTTTGGAAAGTGTCACATACCAGAACGGTATTTTCGAAAAGATGTTTTGGAATGTGGCGGATCAACATGGGATGGTACCGTTCTAGAATAGAAAATTTATTTTCTAGAACGCCTTTTTTTTACCCTTCTAGAAAGTCTGTCAATCCAGAAGGGTAAAAAAAGGCGCTCTGGAAAGTACAGACTTTCTAGTACTATGTCACTACAAAAGGTACATAAAGGTGTTCTGGATAGGCAGAATTACCCTTCATGAGATGCAGTTTCTGCACTAGTGATGAGAGCATGAGATGGGATGTGTGATCGTATGAGATCACGAGAAATAATATGCTTTAGGGCCTCAGAGATGAGCATCGGAGCATAAGATCGAGATTTGCGAGCATGAGGGGTTGTAGAAGTTATCCAGCTTGTAAAATAAGGGCCTGAACCCCCTATTTATATGATTATTGAGACTTGTCCACCAACCAATAGGATTCCTTCATAAGGTGGGATTAAATCTCCTAATTATACTCAATATTCATAATAACAAAATGCTCCCATATTTGGATTCTTACTTTCCGTAATTCCATAACAACCATAAAAATATGTTATTACCATGTTAGCGTCCTGCCGGGACCTATAATCTTTCACCCCTTCTGTTATTTTCTTACCATATATAATCAAGTCGATTTTTGATGTCGTATCAGCTAGTCCCCCAAATTCTGGCTGATTGAGGTACGAAATCAAGTAGAATACAAAAAATAAAGATTTCATTTGTCTAACCTAAAACAGGTAGGCCAAAAATTCATTTTATACCATAAACCATATAAGCCCAATAGGACCTAGAAAACATGAAGGCCATCTCTCAGCACCGAGCTACCACTCGGTGCCGAGATGGTATAGTAGAGCTTTCCTCATAAGATTTTGCCACCTCACATAAGATCTCGCCACTCTTATACAAGAGTTCGCTGCACCCAAAAACAACTCGCTCTCCTCGTAGAAGGCACTACTACAAAAAATGTCATCGGAACAAGGTTATAGGTATCGGTTGTTGTAAACAACCGATGCATATAATCACGTAAGGTCGTTTTTATAATTAAAAAAAGTTTTATGCGTCGATTTTATACCTGAAACTGATGCCTATAGTTGCGTGGGTTTTTTTTATAATAAAGAAAAGTTATAGGCATCGGTTATTTTTATACAATCGATGTCTATTTATCAATAGCATCATTTGTTATTAAGTAACTAATGCGTATAATAATAAAATAACCAAAAAATTTCATTAAAATAAATAGACATCGGTCGTGGTCAAACAACCAATGCCTATTAATCTAGGAAAAAGTTCTAGCATCGGCTTTTGTAAATCAACTGATGCCTATATTAATAAAAATAAATCCAATAGTTTCTTTAAAATATATAGGCATCAATTTATGATAACAAACGATGCCTATAACCAAAGAGGAGCATCGGTTCCTTGTAGAACCGATGCCCTTAAAAATCTAATTATGCGCGCATCCCGGGAAAAAGGTGGAAAAAATTTAGCTGAGAAATATTTCAAAATCCTGAGCATCACTTTTTTCTAACACCGACCGATGCACATAAAAATAAAAACATCCGAAGTTTATGTAAAATAATAGGCATCGGTTGTTGTATAACAACCGATGCCTTTAACCTAATCAGACCATCGGTTCTTTTTTAGATGTCCATTAAAATTTAATTACGCGCGCATCGCGGGGAAAAAAGTGAATAAAAATTGGCCCCTAAAAATTTCAAAACTTAAGCATCGGTTGTTAAGTGAAACTGATTCATATAGTAAATTAAAATAATATTAGCATCGGTTTCTTTTCCAAAGCCATGCTAATGATTTTGGCCTCATACTATATGTATCGGTCTCTCTCTCAACAACCGATGTATATTGTGAATTACTGTCTTCTTTGCAATGCCAGTATTCTTTAAATTAGTGAAGAAAGAACTCATAATTCTTAATTGAATCTTCACATTTATAATTGATGAACAGAAATTCAAAACCTATCCGTTTATTCTACCCAAATATCTTTCATCTTTGCTATGAAATTTCCTATTGAATTTTTCGAAATAACCACGAAATCCTGCCAGCTTATTTTTCCCTCTTTGTGCACCGTTTCTTTGCAAATTGATCTGCTCAAGGTATGTATTTATTTTTGTACTTATTATTTTACATATAACTTATCTGCATATGCATTTGAAGAGGCATGAAGAAACATTTATTTAACCTAGAATTCTAAGCGTTTGTGTTGTCCACACACTGGAAATTGAATATTTTTGATGCTTCGGGAAATTGAAAAGGCATCGGTGCATTGGGAAGTTGAAAAGGCTGTGAGAACTCAAAGAGGTGAACTGAACTTGTATAAATACCCCTGTTTGTGGGAAATTTTAATCTACACAACTAAAATCTTTGGCATAAATTTATATTTTAATCTCCATCACAAATAATGGCTGACAATAATATTTCGGGACCGCTTCGCAAGCTAATGGAAACTCAGGAAAAACAAATTATCATGCTGATGAAGCAAGTGCAGGAAGAATGTTCTGCAGACATGCGGAAAGTAGCCGTCCAGGTAGAATCACTCACCCACATTTTGAGCACTATAAATGCGCATTGGGGTGAGGTGGTGCTCTCCATCTCCAAGCTCGAATATATTCTCACCAAGCTTGGTGCACGGTTTGATGATGATGATGTGGGTCATGCTCAGGCAGGGACGAAGAGGAAGGTTGTCGATGCTTGATTCTTTTTCATGCATTTGTAATTTTGTTTTTTATGTTTTGCATTTGTAACGTTTTTTACTTTTGCTAATTGGAATAAAAATCAGTATTTTCAATTATTGTTTGCTTTTATTTATAATTAATTAATGTGTGCTACTTTATAGTAAGGAATAAACAAAATTTAGGTTTGTTTTGAACTTTAAAGACTAAAAATTATAAATAAGTTCAGTTGAATGTAATTATCACAAAATTTCAATTGACTGATACACATAAATACATGGTGTTCAACTAAAATAGTACATCCTATGCATGTTTACAAAATTCACACATTGATGGCCATATCTGAATCTTATTGTCAATTAGATCTGCTGAACAATGCAGGTCCTGATAATGCAAATAATACTTTAATAAATAAAGTTAAAACAATACATGACTGGTGAATGTTGGAGCTATATTTATCTTTCGATAGTCAACTTTGGTTTGCTTAACATAATAATAGAAATAATTATTATAATTAATTTAAAATTTTTATCCCTAGGTTAATTATAATATAATATGAAAACCTAGCTAACACTATATATATTTTGTCAATAAACAGAAAAAAAAAGTAATTAATAAGAAAAAAAATTATGAACAAAGATACATTCATATATATGGAGTTTTCTGGTAAATTAATTTTAGTTTCTTTGTTAGTTTTTATTGAGTTCTTAATTCAGTTGTGCAGCGGTAGAGAATGGATCAAAGTTGGATGTATGGTAAATGTAATACACTTGAATATATTCAAGGGGTTGAAAGTTTTCTTAGAATTGCTGTGGAGAATAAAGCTAAGTCTTCTTGGGAAATGATTGTGTGTCCTTGTGTTGATTACAGAAATCTAAGAAAATTTTGGACTACGAACCAAGTGAAGAGCCATTTAATACAGTGTGGTTTTAAAGAAGGTTATTCACGATGGATATGGCATGGTGATACTTTACCTCTGGCTGATAATATAGCTCACTCGACAACTCCGTCTACGTATAAAACTAGTGATAGTAATACAGAGACCGACGAGGATGTAGACAGTGATCGATTAGATGAAATGTTGCATGATATAGGAGGTGATATCAATATTTTTGCTACGTTTGGAAGATTATCCATTGATGTTGGGAAACCGTTGTACCCTAACTGTACAAAATTTACAAAGTTATCGCTCATTCTTAATCTATATAACCAAAAGGCGAAGAGTGGATGGAGTGATACAAGTTTCTCGGGGTTACTAGAGCTTCTAAAAGATGCGTTTCCTGATGATAACGAGCTTCCCACTTCAACCTACGAGGCGAAAAAAATGTTGTGCCCATTGGGTCCGGAGATCAAGAGGACACATGCATGTCTAAATGATTGCATATTATATCGGAATGAATTCAAGGATTTGCGAGATTGCCCAAAATGCGGGGAATCGCGATATAAAAAATAGGCAGTGATGATGGTGGGCTTGTACATAAAAAAGGACCTCCGGCCAAGGTGTTGTACTATCTTCCGGTTATTCTCAGATTCAAACGGTTGTTTTCAAATGCTAAGGAAGCGAAGAATTTGCAGTGGCATGCTAAATGAAGGAAGGATGGAAAACTAAGACATCCGGACGATTCTCCGCAATGGAGTAACATTGATGGTAAGTTTCCCAAATTCGGTAGTGAGAAGAGAAATCATCGGCTTGGACTGTGCATGGATGGAATGAACCCATATGGAAACATGAGCAGTCGTCATAGTACTTGGCCATTCCTTTTAACAATTTATAATCTTCTTCCTTGGCTATGCATGAAGCGCAAGTACATCATGCTGTCTTTGTTGATATCCGGACCTAAACAACCAAGGAATGACATAGATGTGCACTTGGCACCTCTTATTGAGGATTTGAAAAAATTATAGAACGAGGGTGTGACCGTCTTTGTTGCTTATAATCAAACAAATTTCACCTTACGAGCCACGATATTTTGCACGATCAATGGTTTTCCAGCCTATGGTAACTTGTCAGGTTATGCAAATGGTAGAAAAAATGTGTACATGTATACCAGGGCCTTTCTCCCAAGTCAGCATCCTTATAGAAAAAAAAGAATATTTTCAATGGGAAAACTATGGACCGAGTTGCTATCCAGATGTGAAATTTACGATCGTATCAAAGATATTGATGTTGAGTTCGGAAAACTTTCTAAAATTGTTTTAACGGGTGGTTGGAAGAAGAAATCCATATTTTGGGGTCTACCATACTGGGAACATTTGTTGGTTAGACATTGTATAGATGTGATGCATGTTGAAAATAATGTATGTG
This sequence comes from Phtheirospermum japonicum, assembly GCA_014905375.1. Lineage (NCBI taxonomy): Eukaryota > Viridiplantae > Streptophyta > Magnoliopsida > Lamiales > Orobanchaceae > Phtheirospermum > Phtheirospermum japonicum. Next base: position 346,624 of record BMAC01000154.1, read on the forward strand.
ATAGTGTTATTGGAACATTATTAAACGTTCCGGGTAAGAAGAAAGATGGTATTAACTCTAGACAAGACTTGGTGAAAATGGGGATACGGGAGAAGTTAGCACCGAAAATGACTGACAAGCGAACTTATTACCTACCTTCAGCTTGTTATACCATGTCAAAACAAGAGAAAATCAGTTTTTGTGAGTGTTTGAATAAAATCAAGGTTCCTTCTGGTAATTCTTCAAATATTAAAAAGCTCGTTTCAATGAAGGACCTGAAATTTGTTGGTATGAAATCTCATGGTTGTCATATCTTAATGCAGCACATACTACCGGTTGCAATTCGAGGCTCATTACCAAGAGATTTGAGGCGTACCATAACAAAGCTTTGTCATTTTTTCAACGCAATTTATAGTAAAATTATTGATCCTGAGATATTAGATGATATACAGGCCGGCGTTGTTAGGACTTTATGCGAGTTTGAAATGTTTTTGCCTCCATAGTTTTTTAACATTATGGTGCACTTAATTATCCACTTAGTTCGAGAGATACATTGGTATATTAAAAGGATTTATGAGGAATCGTTCTCGGCCTGAAGGAAGTATCATTAAAGGTTACGCTGTCGAGGAGGTAATTGAGTTTTGTACAGATTACTTAGTGAATTTTGAAACTATTGGCATTCCTAAATCTCGCCACAAGGGAAGGCTTGCAGGAAAAGGTACTATTGGGCTCAAAGCATTCTTTCCAAATTCTGAATTGCGCATCCAGGCACACAAACTCGTATTGCAACACATTTCTGAGGTCCATCCATACCTCGACCGGCACATGTCCATTTTAAAATAGTAGAACCCTTCGAAGGATAAAATATGGGTGACTAGAGAACATAATCGCACATTATATGAATGGTTCAAAGAGACAGTAATGCAAGAGTTATCTTGGACACCTAATAACATCACCGAAACTATCAAGTGGTTAGTATATAGCCCTACTTCACATGTGAGGTGTTATGAAGGTTATGACATCAATGGGTATACGCTTTACACGAAACGTCAGGATGACAAAAGTGTGTTGCAGAATAGTGGTGTCTCAATAGTTGCATTAACGAGTGATTATTTGAGTGCAAAAGGTAAAGGGCCAGTGGATGCTTCTATGTTGTTCTTTGGGGTCATTGAGAACATTTGGGAAATTGACTATAAATTGTTCAAGATTCCTCTTTTTCGATGTAGTTGGGTCGACAATGGACGGGGTGTGAGGGTTGATGATTTGGGATCACTTTTAATTGATTTTAGTCGGCCGGGGTATCAGGATGATCCATTTATACTTGCATCACAAGCAAAATAAGTCGTCTATGTTTCTGATCCTACCGATTCTAGGTGGTTTCTGGTCCTCCCCGACAAAAGGAGTATTGTTGGTGTTAGCGATGTCGTAGATGAAGACGAGTACGACCACTTCGATGAAACCCCACAATTTTCCATTGATATTAATGAACCTCCGATAACCTTAGGTGATTGTTACATTTGTTCTGACCATGGAGAAGGAGAGTGGATTGACAACCAAGATTAATGCACTTAATGTGTAAGATTATTTTTTGGGACGGTGAAATTTACTTGGTCATAATAAATTATACTTGTTCTTCATGACTCATTTTTTGTCTAAATTATAAACAGACATCCATTTGGTTGGAAGCAGTTTCGTACGGGGTTAGGAATCGACTCATCATTGTGTCTTCATCTCCATGGTGGTTGCTCATTGTGTTTTTTATTTTATTTTATTTTATCATTTTTTTGTGTGGTTAAAAAACACACACACACCTTTTATTGTTGTTTCAGTCTGGTTTTGTTATATGTGGAGCTCCCTTTAGTTTGGTTGATTTGGTTCTTTTACCAAAATAGCAAGTTATGAAAGACACTGTGTAAATTTATATTGACAAATTATGGAAAATTTTCAGTTTTAACCTAAGTGAATTGTGGTTGAAAGCAAAAACCCAAGTGTGTTTTTTGTAATGATCTCTTGTGTAAGTATGAAATTCGGAAGTGTTTGTATTATAAATATAAGTTTTGGATAGGTATATTTTTATAAATATTTATTTTGGATATGGTATAGATTTAATATTAATTATTGAGAATTTAAAAAAAAAAAAAGGGGGGGGGGGGGGGCCGCCCCCCCCCCCCCTTTTTTTTTTTTTAAAATTTTATTAAATGCTGAACGGGCTGGCCCGTCAGTATTGCTGGTGGGTAAACCACACATTAATTATTTGTATGTTCCCAATAAACTCACTTCACCTTTATACCAAAAAAAACCTTTCACAAAATTTTGAGGCAAATGGAAAAACAAGAAAATAATGACTGTTAGTGTATTAACGAGGTATTCCTAATTTGTGAGTTTTGTGTTGGAATTGTCTAATTTGCTCTTAAATAAGCAGGTTTAAAAAATAATGTTTATGCATGCAAACAAAATTAATACTTTAATTATTTTGATTAGACGAAGTGCTGCCGAGCTACCCCAGTGAGCCTGAAAATTATTTGGTTATCAGTCATCATACACTACAAAAAAATCCGGCAATGCTGACGGCCAAATCCGTCAGGATTCCGTCAGTATAGGGAATACTGACGCCTCCTGAGCGGAAAATGGGCCGTCAGCATTTTTGTGGTAAATACTTCCCGTCAGTATTTCGGCCTCCTGCTGACGGGCATCGACCGTCAGTAATACTTCCCGTCAGTATTCCCCCCCCCCCCCCCCCCCTTTTTTTTTTTTAAATTTTATAAATGCTGACGGGCTGGCCCGTCAGTATTGCTGGTGGGTCAAGCCCGTCAGCATTTTTAAAATATTATAAAAAAAAACTGGGCGGACCTAGCCCAGCCCGCAGGAGGGCGGGCCTATAGCCTAGCCCGCAGGACCCCAAAACCCACAACCCAACCTGTGTTAATTTAATTCCCCACATGTGGCATGGGTGGGATTCGAACCCCAGACCTCTTGCAAATAGAGGAGAGGTGTTACCGTCTCGCCAAGTCGATTACATGTGAAAGATTATATACTTTTAATATATATTAGATATATAAATTAAGTTAAAAGTATAATTATAATTAATTATATTATATTTATAAATGTAGATTATATTTATGAATAATAATATATAAATGCATAATATTATTATAAATATATTTATTTATAAATATATATATATATATATATATATTTATATATAAATAATTATAAATATATATTATTTGAAATATATATTTATTATATATTTTATATTAATAATAATATATTATTTTCATAAATATATAATATTATTTATAAATATATAATTATTATATTATATTATATTTATTAATGTATAATTTATATTATATTATATTTATAAAATAATTAATATAATTATATATTTTATTTTTATAAATAATAAATTAAATTATAAATATATAATATTATTTTTATATGTATTATAATTATAATGTTATAAATTATATTTTAAATAAATTGCTGACGGGCTTGCCCGTCAGCTTTTTTTTTTTAATTTTTATTTAATAATTCTGACGGGCCAAGGGGCGATATGCTGACGGGCAAAAAGCCGTCAGCAATGCTGGCGGAAATACTGGCGGATGAAAATGCTGGCGGGTTTGCTGGCGGCCATGGCCGTCAGCATATATACCCGTCAGTATCCCCTCAGGGAAAGAGCGGAAAACTATCCCGCTTAATTATCCTGACGGCCTTGCCCGTCAGGGATATAATTTTTAATTAAAAATAAATAAAAAAAATATATGCTGACGG
>BMAC01000154.1:350401-372901 GCA_014905375.1 Phtheirospermum japonicum
CCGCCCCCCCCCCCCCTTTTTTTTTTTTTAAAATTTTATTAAATGCTGAACGGGCTGGCCCGTCAGTATTGCTGGTGGGTAAACCACACATTAATTATTTGTATGTTCCCAATAAACTCACTTCACCTTTATACCAAAAAAAACCTTTCACAAAATTTTGAGGCAAATGGAAAAACAAGAAAATAATGACTGTTAGTGTATTAACGAGGTATTTCCTAATTTGTGAGTTTTGTGTTGGAATGGTCTAATTTGCTCTTAAATAAGCAGGTTTAAAAAATAATGTTTATGCATGCAAACAAAATTAATACTTTAATTATTTTGATTAGACGAAGTGCTGCCGAGCTACCCCAGTGAGCCTGAAAATTATTTGGTTATCAGTCATCATACACTACAAAAAAATCCGGCAATGCTGACGGCCAAATCCGTCAGGATTCCGTCAGTATAGGGAATACTGACGCCTCCTGAGCGGAAAATGGGCCGTCAGCATTTTTGTGGTAAATACTTCCCGTCAGTATTTCGGCCTCCTGCTGACGGGCATCGACCGTCAGTAATACTTCCCGTCAGTATTCCCCCCCCCCCCCCCCCTTTTTTTTTTTTAAATTTTATAAATGCTGACGGGCTGGCCCGTCAGTATTGCTGGTGGGTCAAGCCCGTCAGCATTTTTAAAATATTATAAAAAAAAACTGGGCGGACCTAGCCCAGCCCGCAGGAGGGCGGGCCTATAGCCTAGGCCCGCAGGACCCCAAAACCCACAACCCAACCTGTGTTAATTTAATTCCCCACATGTGGCATGGGTGGGATTCGAACCCCAGACCTCTTGCAAATAGAGGAGAGGTGTTACCGTCTCGCCAAGTCGATTACATGTGAAAGATTATATACTTTTAATATATATTAGATATATAAATTAAGTTAAAAGTATAATTATAATTAATTATATTATATTTATAAATGTAGATTATATTTATGAATAATAATATATAAATGCATAATATTATTATAAATATATTTATTTATAAATATATATATATATATATATATATTTATATATAAATAATTATAAATATATATTATTTGAAATATATATTTATTATATATTTTATATTAATAATAATATATTATTTTCATAAATATATAATATTATTTATAAATATATAATTATTATATTATATTATATTTATTAATGTATAATTTATATTATATTATATTTATAAATAATTAATATAATTATATATTTTATTTTTATAAATAATAAATTAAATTATAAATATATAATATTATTTTTATATGTATTATAATTATAATGTTATAAATTATATTTTAAATAAATTGCTGACGGCTTGCCCGTCAGCTTTTTTTTTTAATTTTTATTTAATAATTCTGACGGGCCAAGGGGAATACTGACGGGAAGTATTACTGACGGTCGATGCCCGTCAGCAGGAGGCCGAAATACTGACGGGAAGTATTTACCACAAAAATGCTGACGGCCATTTTCCGTCAGGAGGCCGTCAGTATTCCCTATACTGACGGAATCCTGACGGATTTGGCCGTCAGCATTGCCGGATTTTTTTGTAGTGTATGATGACTGATAACCAAATAATTTTCAGGCTCACTGGGTAGCTCGGCAGCACTTCGTCTAATCAAAATAATTAAAGTATTAATTTTGTTTGCATGCATAAACATTATTTTTTAAACCTGCTTATTTAAGAGCAAATTAGACATTCCAACACAAAACTCACAAATTAGGAATACCTCGTTAATACACTAACAGTCATTATTTTCTTGTTTTTCCATTTGCCTCAAAATTTTGTGAAAGGTTTTTTTTGGTATAAAGGTGAAGTGAGTTTATTGGGAACATACAAATAATTAATGTGTGGCCAACTAATTAAGGGCGAATTTTGAACTACAAAACGTATATTTTGCATGTTTCGTAATAAAAAAAAGGGTTGTCTTCAATAAACACCATGGATACCTGCAAGGAGTAGCAATCATTTAATATAATTAGTGGGTGTCAATAGCATACCATTTTCACGCAAGCTGAAATTATGATGAAAGGTGGTTTGTGGTTTGAGGTCATGTTGATTAAATGAACAATTTCACAGTCTTTTGAGCTGCACATCCTCTTAAATTTTCGATTTAAATCTGCCATCACAATAGTTTCAACTCACTTTTCTCCTCTTTTGTAATCCTCTCCCTTCATATTTTCTCAGATTCTCTTAACCATATATGATGTCGAACTCGGGGTTCGGAAGCAGCGACGACGAGGCTGGTCCATCCGGACTCGTCGAACAACTCGAGGTGGAGATAGTCCGCCTCAAAAAAGACTTTGTGGATTAATTATTCCACATTATCGAAATTCTTCTCGAGAGCCAGCGATATGAGGAAGAGAGGGATCGCCTTGCAGTTGAGAACGCCATTTTGAAGGAGAAGCTGAAGAAGTACAAAGATGATTGAGCTGTTGTACTGTTTTTTTTTTAATTTACGTATGGGTTTATTTAATGAAATTTCCGTTTTGTGTTGATATCCTCTACCATTATTTTCCGTTTTCATCCTTTAATTCTAGATGTTGTTTGATGTTATATAATTCTTGAACATGAAAATGTTGCTTTTTATTCCTTCCCACCAGCATCTTTCCTTTACTGTGTAAATCCCACCTATCCCACATCGCCTTTCTAAAAGGAATTTTTGCAACTTAAAAATGCTCTCCTCCCTTTGGCCATTCGGAATCAACCCCTGGTCTGGGGAAACACTATTGGGCTCGATTGGGCCTAAAACTGCTTTGCTTGATGAACGTGACGCGTGGCCTGAGCTTTGATCTTTAATCGGATTGGCTAGGTCCTGCCCATAGCCCTTCTAAAGTTTTTTTTTTTTTTTTTTTTTTTGGGCTTGGCTGCTCATTTCCTAAAATCTTAACAGTAGCATCGGTTATTACCATTATGACCAATGCTTAAAGTATGTCCATAGGAAACAACTTACTTCAAATAATTATATGCTTATTTTTGTTTCAACCTTTGATTACAAGATACATTTATTAAAAACAGCATTTCGTTGGTATATACATATCAATATTGATCTAACAAACTATATTCGTTTCAGGCTATATTTGATATTCCAAAAATGCAAAATTATATATTAAAAAAAACATATGGTAGCAACCAGTTGGAAAAAGAAAGCAATTTGAAACACCATCAAAAAATAAATAAATTAAAAAGCCATTCAAATTGGCAATTATTAACAACAATCGTTTGGCATACATCATAATTTGGGACACCACATGAAAACGAACAATCTTCAATGTAATAATAAGGGTTTGATAGTTTCTTTTTATTCCTTCCCACCAGCAGCTTCCTTTACTACATAATCCCACATATCCCACATCGCCTTTCTAAGAGGAAATTCGGCAAATAAAGAATGTTCTCCTCCCTTGGTATATTCGGAAACAACCCTTGGTCCAGGGAATCACTATTGGGCTCGATTGGGCCTAGAACTTCTTTGCTTGATGGACATGGCGCATGGCCCGGGCTTTGATCTTTAATCGGATTGGCTAGGGCCTGTCCGTAGCCCGTCTAGAGTTTTTTTTCCTAAGATCTTAACAGTAGCATCGGTTACTACCATAGGACCGATGCTTAAAGTATGTCCATAGGATCAGTTTTTATGAAAATAACCGATGCATATAATATTGGTTGAAATTCTGGTTAGATATATTCCTGCGCTTTTCTTACCAGTGATTAATATGCATCGGCTCTTATCCAACAACCGATGCTTAACCCTAATTTTTACGATATATATACCTCGGAAAACACCAAATCGGCCTTCAAAAATTCATCCGCACATCTTGCCGAATTATCTTCTCCCCCAGATTAAAGATGACTTTATTTCCGACATTCACCAAGACCATCCTCATGTCGATGTCACGTTTCATGGTATATGTGATTCTATTTCATCCGGGGTTTTTTCTTTTCCTGTTCTGATATATATTTTCTGATTATTGTTATTTGTATGATTTTTTGTAATTTTGAATAATTGTCGACACAATTGTAGCATATCCCGCAGAAAACCGTCCAGTTTTTTGCGGAGCTTCCGAGCAAGGATTCTAAATTGCGCAATCCCATCGGGCAGAGTTGGGGTGTCACAGTGGAGTTGTTTGGTGAAGATGGTTACCAGATTTGTTCTCTCAATATCTAACTCAAGTTTGTTGATGAACAAATTTGCGTGTTAAGAACCCTTATTCAATTTGTGGTATTTGTGTTCTTTTGTGTTCAAGACGGTGATACGACTGATTATGAATTGTATTTCTTCTTATGTATATAAAAATTTCATTCTTGATGTGTTGTTTAAGTTTCTGCAAACTAGATACGACTGAGAGTTTGCATTTATACTCTGTTTTTTTTTTTTGTTTTTTTTTATTGTAGGCGCTGTTCATATGCGAGTGGCTCGCTTTTGTGGATGACAACAAAATTTTAGAAGACTATTTCGTTGTCTTCATAAATAACGAGTCTTATATTTTTGACGTAATAGTCTTTGACGGCAAAGGCATTACAAGCAATCGCTTTGTAGGTGTGAAAGATCCTGACATTGAGCTGACTGATTTTCCTTCTTTCAAAGTACCAGTATTGAAGACTGTTCTAAAGCGTGGACGAATAGTAAGTTGAAGATTTTTTAAATTATCTGCAACTAATACACTTTCCACAAATAATTAATATGACGTTAGCAGCTTCTAAACATGCGAGCTTTTTATAGGCCATTCCAAAGGACTTCTGAAATGAGTATGTGGACCCAGGAGGTAATGGTCATCAGGTGAAGGCTACAATTCTAGGTGAAGGCTACAATTTTAGTTTTTGTTTTGTCGATATAGCAAGTAACATATTTAAGAATACTGCAGTATTTTATCTTTATGTTATTTGGGATGGAATCAGATGTAATAGGGAATTAGATGTGTTTGGCCTATGTTCATTAGATGTAATATTGTGGTGAATTACTTAATCTTTTGCATTAATGGTTGTTATGAGGCCAAAAATTAATTATTTTATAGCCTTTTTATTTATGTGTCAGGCATTTAATAACCTCTAAGATTGGTTTATTTGATCTCTTCTCCTAACTTTTATTAACGAATCCCCTATGTTCGATTAACTGATTGAGAGTTGCTCAATTAATTTAAGATTTCATTCTCTAACTTCTCTAGAAAATAAGAAACATAAGAAATGGATTAATTTATCCTTCGATTAAAAAATATTACTCTCCCGGTCCCAACACATGAACAATGGAACAATCACATTAGCAAATTCCCTTTATCAGTTTTTGAACCCTAGCAAATCAAACAATAAATGGCGTACAACACACTAAAACCACATACACCCTAGAGACACTTTTAGCCGTTTTGATCCAGATAATAAACCAAGTAATCAAAAGCGCCATGCACAACCAACTTTCTCGATTTTGCTTCTTCTTAACATATTCTTCAAGCTTACAATTTTCAGCTGCAAGTGCTTTCAGGTTTGTTTCTTGCTTCTTCACATCTAATTCAAATCTCTTTACGTCAGCCTCCAACACTTGAACTTCAGCTTCAAATTTATTTGCTCGTCTAAAAAGTTCGGGAATAGTTTGAGTAGCTCTTGGGCACAGTGGGTCCTCAAGCCATTTGAAGAAATTGCACCCTTCAAGCTCCTACAATATTATTTACTCCAATAAAAATTAATGCAAACAACCCCTTTAACTACGAAAAATGAAGACTATCAGAAAAATCAAGCAAAAGCACGACACACCCATATATATCTTAAGTAACATTTATTTTAACTACAATCAATTGACCCCATGTTAATATCTTATACAAACCCCCAAACCCCCAAATAATTATTATCCCTAATATCTAAAAGTAGGAAAGAAATCAACACTTACAAGAAATCTTGAAAAACTTATATATCTCCTCCCGGGATTGAGGTCGGTCCATGATGTCCGACAAACGACATCATCATCACAATTGCATTTTCTTCTTCCCACAGCGAACTCAGATGTTTTCCTCCACGCCATTTCCAACAGATTTTCGAAATAGCACCCTGAAATATGGTAGATTTATTACAAACAGTTTTAGGAATTTTCAGATTGCACCTTAAATTTATAAAATTTATGTTTTGGCCCTATATTTCCAGAATTCGTAATTACTCATTCAAATTTCGTACCTTTTATGGGAGTTTAATTTTGTGATAGTCAAAATTTAGACTTAAATGAACAAACAAGCCTTTCAAAAGATATAATTATATTTTAGTTTCATTGCCAATAACCATGGCGACCGCAAAAGGCAGGCGAAACGAGGCTCTCCGTAAAGTAGCCTTTGTCTTGAAATTGATCATAAGCCCCGTTATCAACGACCAAAGACCTCAATGATATATCTTTCACATTATAAACAACCAATCGAGCTCCAGCCATCAAAACAACCTCCTCCTCCTCATCTCCAACAAAACACAAAGGCGTGAACTGAGACAAAACTACATTACAATAAATGCTGAGTTTCGTCCAAGACCCTGCCACACCATACTCTTTCATAAGAAAAACATTTGTTTTTTTTGTCACCGGTTTCCCTATCCACCAACAAAAGACATCCCCCAAATACCACAAGTGCATTTGTTGAAAACTCCCTAACCACATGGACACCAACAAGTGGAGTGATTTCAAAATATGCCTCGGTAACCAAATCTAAATCAATTATTACAAACTTCAGCTTTCCAAACTAACTCATCTTATAATGCAGCCAACGGATAGCCCCGTTGAAAAAACTTCCAAAGGGGATGCAAATTACTAAATTACCATAAGGCGAGGTCTTAAGCCTTTTCCAAGCACCCGTTTTAACAGAGTATACATATTCACCATTGCAACGGTTAGGCACGAATTGGCCATCATAATCCAAATCGCAATAAGAAATTAAAACCACCCTATAATCATCTCTGGCACTATCATACCCGTATCCACATGAGACATTGGTAGTCTCACCCCTAACCAGAGGTGGAGGAGGTAGTTCCACCTTCTACAGAGTAATGGGGTTCACCAAAACCATCCCACCAGTTAGATTGAGTAGCAGTAGTAACCCATCGCATGAACCCAAAACTAATATGCACACACCTGGAAAGTCGAGCTCTCTTGAAACGGTGCTAATATTGACTTTTATGATTTTGATGGAGCAAATGGTGTTAGATGGGGTGGTGAGAGTGAGATATTCTTAGTGGGGTGTTTCTCGAGCGAGGTGGGATTTGATGAACTGTGGGGTGGAGAGAAAGTTGCACCGTGTTTTTGATAAAGACCTGAGCCTGCCTATCGATTTCGTAGGGAGGCGTAAGAATAATTCCATCAATATTTCTTGGGGAAGATCCATTTTTCTGTTCAATACATTGTAGATGTTTGGAAGGGATAATGTTTGCTTCTGGGAGGCATGGGAACGCGGGATTTTGTAAAATATTTACTATTATAGGCATCGGTTATTACTAACAACCAACTTTAGTTGTCTGATTAAACTTATGAGCATCGGTTGTGTTTGTAAAACCGATGCATATACTCGTGAAATTCATCAATTTGTGGGCGAGGGAGGGATTCGAACCCGCGTGGTTCGTAGCCTCTGAAAAGTTCAATTTTGCCCCCAAATACATGAAAACTAGGTTTTTGAAATAAACTTCAGTCCAAAATTTTCATATTTCCCACTCCAAAAACCCGCCAGATATTCAGAAGTAACATTTTGGAAAAGGAGACAATTCACTCAACCTCACCTGCTGTTCGCCGTGAATTCCCTATCGCCTGCCGTTCGCCGTACATTCCCTGTTGCCTAGTTTCATCCTCATCTGCTACAAATTGCGTAAGAATGTATGTTTTAGTACTTGTTCAGTTCATTAATTAACATGTTTGGGTAATGTTCATGTGTAGAAAACTAAATTCTCTGAGTTGGTAATTGGTGTTGGAACTAAGAGTTTTTACCACAAACATTTTTCACTTCTCGTGGCCAAGTCGGACCTTTTAGATAGGACTGAGACCTTTAAAGTCGGACCTTTCATGTTGATTAGGTATTTGTTCAGTATTTATGTTGAAGACCGGACCTCTGAATTCCATCCATTTCCAATGTTTATGACATGTTTAATTATCATATTGAATTTAGTTGCTGCCTATTTCAAAATATGGGAAAAATTAATTCACACACCCACATGAAGATCATCGGTGAACGTACTCTGAGGGATATATAGAGACAATCTATAGTGAATTAGTGATTACGGTTGATGTCATTTATTTGATGATTAATTTCATTGTCTTATTTTTGACATTCTGTTCAGAAGCCATTTGAACCCTCTTTAACTATATGTTATGCGGTAAGTACCTTCACAAAAGTTGTTAATATACTTCTTAGTTGTCTGTTACTGCTAGAATCATCCAAGTATATGTTTTCACTCTTGTAATCTGTTTAAATCTTTTGGTGTCTTCACAGTAGTTGTCGATTGATGTGTTAGCTTTCATCGCCGTATAAATTATATTCTTGATATAATGTTTTAAGAATTTTATCAACTAATGGCACAGAGTCATGACTGATTCTTCGAGCACCCAATGTGAAGACGAGTCTGTGAAAAAAAGATCTAGAGGATCAACGACATGCATTAAAAAGAAAAATAAGCCGTTAGAGCAAAAGCATGTCGAATTCGACGATAACAATAAACCCATCGGGAAATATGTTGCCAATTTCAAAAATTACCTAGGTTATCTAGTTCGAACGTATGTGGATATTAACATCGACGAGTGGAAACACGTCGAGAGTGGTCTTAAGGATGTGATTTGGGAGGATTTGCAGGTATGTAATAAATAACTTTTTATAGTAAATTATCTGTTAATGAAAACATGTGTTAATATATATGTTTATTTCTTGTTTATTTAGAAAGAGTTCAATATTTAAGGTGATGAAAAGAAGAATCACTTTATGAAGGTTGCGGGAGTGAGGTGGACCGCTTTCAAGTCGCGGTTAGTGCGTGACTTCATAAAGAGGAAACACCCAAAATATGATCATCCTTCCCAGTTATATCCTTCCATTACGATCGTGTATCATCAGAAGGTGTCACCCGGTCATGTGAACGTTTCAGTAGATGAAGTTGTTGAGGGTGTAGTAGAACTTCCTCTACCGGTGACGGCTCATCTAGAAATGAAGCACGTGGGTGAAGTGTTAGGTAGCTTTTTGCAGTGGCCGGTCAGTTTGGTTCAGGCAAGAGAGGTAATAATATATGTTTTCATTTCACCAATTATTTATTTAGTTTTAGTATGCTCAGTCATGGTCATATGTACAGGAACTTACAAGACCATATCCAAAGAAACAGAGAACAAGTCAAATGGAGACAAGTGGTGAGCAATTTGCAACCAAACCAAGGCCACCTCTTGTAGATGACGTAGTCTTGGAGACTTTGGGAGCTAATTGCAAAGAGTTACACAACCTTATTCTATCGATGGTCGTGCATGTGGACCACGTCTCTATGGACCTAGAGTGCACCGTCTTCCATGATAAAAGAGAGACGAAAATTCATGTGGTAATTGATGATATTTAGAGCTTGTTCAGAATGGGGTGAATTAGTATTGCTGTTGTGCAAGTCTTTTCGTGGTACGAGCTTTCTTTTTCCTTATCAGTTAGTTCAATATTTAGCTTAAATCTATTTAGTTTTGAATCTACTAATGATTTACAAGTGTCTCCGTGGGTTGGTTGAGAGTCTTTGCGCCGGTGCCATCAGATTTTGTCCAGCGAAGATCCGCAAAAAAAAATATATTAAATGACCCGACTGCTGTGATGACGTGCATAAGTGATGCCTTCGGTGCAATGTTTAGCAGGACATTCATTCTAGCACCATACCTAGACGAGTAAGAGAGACTATTTCTTGTAATCTTTTCCTTTACTCCTTTACAATTATTATAATTTATAAATATAATTAATCTTTGTGCTTATGAAAATGTGTAGTGATCACTGGGTGCTGCTAGTGTTATGTCCTCTCAAGAATCAGGTTTTTATTTTAGATTCAAAGGCATATAAAAGGGAGTTGGATATCAAGACACATGTTAATATGTACGTAAATTTCCCCCTATATTTGTGTCTCTTATTTTTTGAAAAGGTAACTTGTTGTCCTTTTTACAATAAATCATAAAAAAACAATTCACTTTAAGGTCTTTATTGTCAATGTAGTAATGTACTGATTCTTTTTTGTGGGCAATTGTTTCGTGGGAATGTTGTTTCATAGCATTAATGTAATTTTGCTATTTTCCACAACCTGATTCTTTCTAAAGCCAACTATGTGTGTTTCCATTCATAAAACTGCTTGAAGTTTTTCATTGGATGTAATATAAGATTGGGTGGTTCATCCACTAATTTTGGTTTTGAAACTGTAAATATTTAATATATAAGTAATAATTTCTTATTTTTATTCAAATAATACTCCGTGTTGTGCAATGATTACTATATGCAGTCTACGGCGGCTACTTGTTATCTCTATCCTTCTTTGTTGGCAGACCCATACAGAGACATGGGAATCCTCACAAATTCAACCAACCTACTTTCCGCTGCCAAATCCAAAGTCACATCCCTCTCCTCAAAGGTTTCGTTTTTGAAGAGCCATAATAACAACAAACTGAAGCTTCTGGTCCGGCGCGAAATCGCTGGATCCGTTTATTACTCTCGACTTTCAGCCACTGAAAACCTACATGATAATAATAATGATGATCTCAACTTTACATTTGCTAGGCAGAGTCGTAGTTTTTTCCGACCTGTTTGTAGTTGCAACGCATTCCTGTTGTCGTATGTAGATATGGATTTTCACGCTGCTATCTGGAACCCGACAACGGACGAGGTCAAATACCTTCCTAGATCCCCTGTGTCACGCCCTCCTTCGGCGACAGCTACAAACATCAATTATTATGGTTTCGGGTTTGATCATCGTGCATCTCAGGTGGACTACAAGGTGATTAGATTTCTCACGTTTGGAGATGATTGGTGCTCCTCCGGAATATATGGCGACTACAAAGTTGAGCTTTATTCACTCAAAACTGATTCCTGGAAAGAAATTACTTTCCCTTATCTCGGGACTGCTTTTATTTCGTGGCAACTTAATTCTATTCACATAAATGGCTTTTATTGTTGGCTTGCATCTGGCCATCCCCGCTTTATCCTTTCTTTCGACTTTGCTACTGAAAAGTTCTCTTCTATTCCCTTGCCCCCAACCATACAAACTTATCATCATTTTGCCGAGTTTAAGGGGTCACTTGCTGTCCTTGCTTGAGAAGATCGTCAATATGAGATTGCAATTATTAAAAGGCCTCTGGAAATCGAAATTTGGGTATGGAATATTGATGTAAAGTCATGGACTATAGTGTCCATAATGGATGTCCCTGATGCTGGTTGTGGGTCCCCACTGGGCCTCTTCAACAATGATCAATTTTACTTTCAAGACATGAAGGGTGAAGTAGTGCGTTTCGATCAATCCACAAGAAAATTGAAGAATCTCGATTTGAATGCTAAATTACTCAACGTTGATATTCATCCCTATGTTGAGAGCTACGCAAAAATAATCTGACGTACGGTAAGATTTTAGCTATCTTTATTTAATTTCTTCTTTGTGAAGAGTACTAGCACTCACGTTATGTCATTTGTGCGAATTCACTGCTATATATTTGCTCCTTACTCTGTCTCAAGGGCAGTAAAATGCTCTAATCTTGCAACTATGATCGAGAATACACCGAGTAGGGGAAATAGGTCCCATTAAACGGGTCCTCGAAGACTCTTTTAGTCACTTGATGACATTTGAAATTGTATCATCCAAGAATGAATGATTGTATCACCCAACATATCCCCTTAAAATATTTCCAATCTTATATGGATTCTAATCCTTTGTAAATTATTTGATGGTATCTTCGTGAAAAATAAAATTTTAAGGTCGGATCGATTGAAGTGATGAATGTATTTTAATCGTTGCAGGTTATTTGTCACTGATATTCTCTTTTCTTCTTATGAATAGAAATAAAATTATTGTGACAATATGTTTTGGACGTCAGTCATGATTTGAGATCCATCTAAACTTTTTTGTTACAGAATTACTTATTATGTGTGTGTTTTATCATATCACCACATATATATGTATGTATGTATGTATATTAATGATGTCGTTACTATATTGAGTTACAAATAATAAATAATTGAAGCTTCCCGATCCTTCCCTTGAGATTGTGATTTTGCATTATGTTGACTTTTTCCTTGTTTTCACCTCCATGCCTGCTCTTTTGGTGTGCTTGGTAGTTGGATGTTCGACTTTGTTGTTTGCACATCTTTTTTAGTATTTGTCTGGCAAGTATTCCACTTCATCCATGCAAAAAAAAGTTTTGAAAGTGAATCCAGGCTATGTGTTTTTTTCCTCCTAGATATACATGTAGATATCTGTATATTATGTCAAAATTGTGAAAGTGCTTATAAATACATATATATTCATATAAAATTGCATTCACCAATTTTGTTGGAATTGACCAATGAGATAACTAAAACATCTACTTCTATATCCTCGTCAAATTTTGTAGGATTTTCATAGCCACCCCCTTGAATGGTGTCTTTCATTAAAAAATGTTTGACCATCTCAGCCTTTTAGGAAAAACTGTCCACACCCTTGTCATCAAATATTGGTGGTCTAAGATAACCTTTGATAGCGGGAGTGCTGAACGTAGTAAATAGAGCATCAATAAGGTTGTTCCTTTTGTTACGGTTAATATACATTCTAGGCTCTCCAACTTCTGAAGTCCTATAAACACCTCTCATCTTGATCTTAAGCTTCATCATCTTCTTCATCCATCTCTCCAACCAACCACTCGTTACGTACATCAATAATACTGATTGTCAACTTCATCCTTAAGGGAATGTTTGGTTATTCTTATGCTCAATCCTATTTCTTCGCTTAGTATTGTTTCAGAACATTAAAATAATAATTAGGGAATAATTTATACGAAATGTTTGGAATTGATTATTGACTCTTAAAAGATCTTTATAGCTACTTATTGTAAATTAGGAGTTGATGCACCATGTAGTCGCTAATATTGAGCTGCAAAGCCAAATAAAGTGTGTTGAACACTTGCTAACCAAAAAAAATAGAACTAGAGAAGCTTAATAATTATATAGGTTTGTTTCTTACTGGGTGAAAACTGTTTTCCTCATTGATATGGCAAGAGGACTCCAAAACATATCACCCGCAGATTTGTAATCCACTTCTAGATTTCCCACCAACTTATTGAGGTTATCATAATACAACTCTGTATTTAAAAAGTGGCCAATCGCATGTAATGGGCAATGAAACTGAACATTCCATCTTCGGTTAATGATCTTAAACACTTCTTTTTATTTGCTCTCATTCTACCTTTGCCTTGTCCATTGCTTCACATATATATGGCTCATAGCCTGTCTCTCACCATCAACAAGTCAGCACTTTCACGAGAGGAGCCATGACTTTTGAGTATATTAACCGCATTTCTCAAAAAATAAAGAAGCTACAGCAAGGCTCCGAATAGCATTGTAACAGGTGTAGATAGTCGCACCCTTGTGATGAATAGGATAAACCCAGAATTGGGATCTTTAAAAATCAGTCCCCATCCGTAGATTGAGTTAGCCGGAGAGTGAGGGTATGTTGGAGTGAGGTGTGTCAACTAGAGATGGAGAGAGAGAGCGTAAAGAACGATCGTTTTTTTCTAAATGAAACCATATTTTGTACACTTCTATATTAAAAATGGATGAGTTTTCTCTTGTAAACATATTTTTGAATAATAAAAAATACACACCCATCATCAGGCACTGGTCTCTTGATACTCAAAAATTTAAATCGCCATAACTTTTTCGTTTCTTACCTCTCCATGAGATCTACAATTTGACTTCCAAATTGTACATGTAAAACTACAAGTACATATCTGAAAAGATAATTGGGAAAAATGGAATGTTATTTATTTATATTTAAATAGGTTAATTGGTAAGGTTTGGTATTTGGATTTTAAGAGTATGTTTGTTTGAGGGATTGGACTTTCAAAATATAAATACGTATTTGGATTTTAAGAGTATGTTTGTTTGAGGGATTGGACTTTCAAAATATAAATACGGGATTGTAGAACCGTTAGCCAAATACAGCCTAAGAGATACTTAAAACTATCCTAAAATGTAATTAAGATCTAATTAATAGTAAATCCTACACTATATATTTGATTCTCTATCGGAACAAATGGATTCAGTGTGTCATATGAAAAAGTAGTGGTCCATCATTATCGCTAATAGTTTCCCCTGAAAATTTGAAGGGTTTTCGTAGCCAATTCCTGATGGTTTTGTCAACTTTTGCATCAAAAAATGGTGATCTACTACAATAGCCACCATCATCCTCGTCAAAATATTCAGGGGATGCTTAGTTGGGGGTTTGGTGAATGGGGATTGGGTATTTATGTGAATCGACAAGATGGTTGGTTACTACACTACTATGGGTTTGATTGCCCATTTTTAGTGTGAAGTACAAGGAATTGATGAAAGAAATTTCAATTGATATATGGCAATATGTAATACGGAAAGCACATAGACGGCTTCAATTAGGGGTGACAATGACTATACGTAAGAAACACGATTATAGATACAATTGACGCAATAATGCACGACAAGAAAGCATGAAATTTTAATGTAGTTGCACTTGCACTTATCGTTACGGTCACGATATTGCGACACGAACACAATACAATGATACGGTTGGCCACCCCTAGCTTCAATTGGCTGAAGTCGATAGTGGACATGTGCTGATCTACAGTGTAACCGGAGGGGGCCACGGCCTCCCTGGAAAATTTTCATATTTTTTTGTTTGTTTGTTTATTTAGGTTATATAATGCCCACTTTGCTAGCTGTTTCCATTTTTTCTTTTTTCTTTCCCTCTTCTCACTGTTCCCTTCTTTCAATTCTTTTTTCCTTTCCCTCACTAATTGAGGGTAGCAACAGAGAAGTCAAAATCGCCTTTTTTTTTTTACTTGGGCCAAAATATAGTGATAGTTAAAATTATGCCTTAGGTTCAAGAAGATGAGACAAAGATGATCAGCTAGGGAAACATGAGAGGGAAGGTGGTTGTTTTTTTATGGACGGTCACTTTTACACAAAAAGTAGAAGTGGAATTTAGCGAAGTCTTGAACTTCATCAACTATGAATTGATTTTATGTTTGACAAGAATATATTATATTGTAATAGCACATCAACACAATTTTATGTTGAATGATTTAATGAATCTGACACGCATTTTGATGTTGGCAAATTTGTGATTTACCAAATGAAGCATTTTGTTAACAGTAAGAATGAACGAGGCTACAATTGCTATCCCAATAACAATTAAGCAGTTGTTTTAGGTTTATTATATCATAATAATATATATAATTCTTCTTGGTCGGATTCGATTTTGCAATTGTTTTACTTGTTAAATTCTTGTATATTATCTTTAGGTTAAAATGATTGGTGAAAGGAATTTCGAGTTGAGATACAATAGGTAAGGTGACTTATTCACTTTTCTAGTGCGTGGAAGATTGCCAACAGTATTTTGGCATGCGTGAAAATTCAGAGTTTTTGGGTGGATCAAGTATTGCATATATGTGCTTATTGCTGCCTTCTTGTGACCTAGATTGTTTGCATATGTGATGTGACGATAATCAATCTTTGATGAATTCTTTTAAGTGGTTATTATTATTATTATTATTATTATTATTATTATTATTATTATTATTATTATTATTATTATTTTGTGTCTATTCATTGTATTGTTTGTAAATTTTTTTTTTTCTGTTTACTGGACAATTTGACGAGTGTGTGCTCCTAAACGCTCGTAAACTTCATTAACATTTTTATCCCCAGATATGGATAAATTGATCGTATCAATAACTCTCTTCTAAGATGGGGTTTCACGAAGCCAGTTGAAGGAGTTCAACCTGAGTAATTTCTAGTGGTTGCTGTATTTAATTATGTTTCTTTAAGTTGATACCTATTTCAGGATATTTGAGAGTTATGTTCATGAATTTATGTGTGCTACTCTAGTTAAGAGGGTTTTCTACCAAGTACGAGGATTATGCATAATTTGGAATTTATTGCCTCTAAATTGCTAAATAATATTTGGTGTGGTTGCTCTACTCCAATGGTAGATGTTGGATTTGATTGAAAATATTGGGATAGAGTAGCGAGCTTTAGTATGATCCCAAGATCTGCGGTGGTCGGCATGGTCCTGGCTCTTAGGCAATACAGAACACATGATAGGACCAATATGTAGTCTTATTTCCATCTCTTCTTCCTCAAATTTGGAAAGTTTATTCAGACATTCTTGTTCTTATTGCTTTCTATTTACATTGTCTCGTTACTACTTATACATAAAGACTATTTAATAAATATAGCAAAGTTTTGCATTGTGTTACAACTTTGGATTTTAGCGAGAAACATATTCAACTTTCCAAAGATTTGAGTCGGATACATGGATTACAGTGAGAAACATGTTCAACTTTCCAAAGTTTTGCACTGTGTGATAGTGAAATCTTCATCTCATTTTTAAAATAATGATCTTATAAACTCTTGTGTTCTTAAACATTCAAAATATATACCCTCAAATCTTTTATTGTGTTTCAAATTTACAAAAAAAAAAAAAAATTAATAAAAATTAAAAATTTAAAAAATTTGTAGTGTTTTGTAATTTAGTATGATTGTAATAGTATATTGTTGTTTTAGTGAATAACATTTCTATTTCTAAATTTTAATTTTGTACCTATAAATAATAGAGGTTTCTATCCTCGTAATAAAACGTACTCTATATTTTATCTCATTACAATTCTCTCTTCTCTTAATTTTATAATACCATCCCGATTCTCTAACCAATTGAGACAAAGAAATAATAGCCTTCAAAAACTAAAACTTTCGTAAACTAAAAGAATATGAAATTTCTTGCGTAGAAAACTTGCGGAATCGATTCCGATGTTTTAACCGAATGTATTCAAGACTTATCTAATTAAGATCTAAATGGTGAAAATCTTATTTTGTGCTTAATGAAGTCCAATAATGGATTTTTTTAAAACAAGATTGCAAACAACCTAAGCGTTAGATCAAGTTGAAATTTAGATATATTGTTTAAAACACGTAGAGGTTGATTTTGGGTGATGGAGATCGGTTTTAAAGTTGTTTCTTGAGAGATCGTTTATTTTCTTCTATCGTCATATATAATAATCGTGGTTTAGTTAAAAAATACGAACTAACAATTCTTCACAGTCTAGAAGACTAAGTAAGACACATTGTTGTATTTCTTTGAGAAACACATCTTTATTTCAATATATTTTAATTGAATATTATGTACTCTTGAAAAATACTATGAGGTTTAATTTTTATTTTCAATAATCTAATTGAATTTTATGTATTCTTGAAAAATACAATGAGATTTATAATAACTTTTGAAGAATTTTTTTAATTATTATTTTAGTTTTTATCATCATACTTATTTTCCCGTCATGTATATTATCAAATTGTTTCTCTTGAAGTAGAGCAACTAAGTATAATATTCTAGAAAAATATTTGTACTTGATCTTATTTCGTGTGATAATTCAATATTCTTGAAAAATATTCCATGTTCTTAAAAGAACCATTCATATTTGTATTTCTTATATCATACTTCAATATTCCTGAACAATATAGATTCTTTTTAAAAAACCTGAATTAAATTTTTGTGCTCTTGAAGTTGCGAATGTTATCACATATGATACTTGTTGCTGAAGAAATTATAGTTTTTATGTTGACAATATAGTTCTAGGTCATATATTCTTTCTTCTTGAGATTAATTACATTTACTTTCTTTCAGGCAATTGATAAACGAGATATTATCTACAAGTTCATCAAAAAGTTTAGACAATCTAGCTACTGACACATATTTTTCATGACGAGACTATTCAATTAAGTTATACATTCCCTCTTTTAATATAGATGTTAATCCAAAATTATGTGCTTCAACTGTGAATTTGTTCCTGTTCTTGTTATTAGAGAGTTTTTATGAATTGTATCTTTTATTTAAGAAATATGGGAGATACAACTAGATAGTTCTCTTGAGACTTTATCGTCTCGTGACATTATAAACTTTTATCTTGTTGAATTGATAATCACGAACAAACATGAAGAATAATCTATGTATTTTATGATTAAATTTTCTATTTTTAGGCTTGATTGTGGGTGTGATATTAAAAAAAGAGTTTTACCCCCATTTTCTAATACTTTGTACAGTTGTTACTGTACACTATGTGCTAATTAGAATACTTCTTGGGGTGAGATTTCGGTTAAAAGGCGATACATCCCAAATATTATAGTTAATATGATTATAATGTGATCTAGTCCCTAACATGAAATTAGAATACAATTTTGGTTCAATTTTGTTATTGTAAATTATTTTAAACATAATTTATCTGCAAGCACGAAAAATTTGAATTATCAAGTTGTTGTTTTCTTTTCTTGATAAATCATGTAAACATGTATATACTGCATGAACTTTATCGTCAATTCATATTTATCGCCGTGTCCCTATGGAATGTGATTTCACAATCCTTAATAGTTTAAAATATTGTTAAAATATAATCATGGTATCTAATGAGATATAATAATTTTTTTAGTTAAGTATGATATGTTCGTGAAAAATAATATATAGTATTGCAGAAGAATATAACAATGCTCTTGAAGAAGTATTTTTATTATATGTCTTATTTGATTATTAAGAGCATTGTTTATGTACGTTGTTCTATTACTTACATATGCCATGTTGTTAGTTATATTAAGTTGTTGTTCTTGAAGTAACACAACTAATTGTAATATTTATTAAGAACTTTATATGCCCATGAAAAGCAATTTATATAATTATCTTTTGGAAAATAATGAATATTGCTTCTTGAGAAGCAATATTACAATGTAAATCCAAAAGATGAGTTAACAAATCTTCATGACAAAATATAAATTTTTTTTTCGTGATAGACTTGAAAATTTCTAATTAGAAAATATTTTATTATATTTTTTCTTATTTGTCTTATATTAAAAAAATATTATAGTAGAAATTATGAGATTAACTATTTTCACGTTATTATTATTATTTTTTAAAATCACCATCATTCATATTTTGCAAGTAAACTTTATGTTATACTCATTAAAATGTGTAATTTATATTATTTTAAAAGTAGCAATATTTTTATTAACTATTATTGTTGATGGAGTTCATATTGCTCCTGAAGTAGTGCTATTTATGCCAAATATTATATTGAATAGTACTTGCTCTTGAAAATGACATTGTATCGAATGCAATATTAAAAATCAAGTATACTCATGAATGGGTAACGAATCAAATCAATAATTATTACTTCATAATGCCCCGAAGATTATATATCTTTAAAAAAATTGTCACATTTAGAAAAATACATATCATAGTCTTATAGATTCCTATAGATTTTAAAGTCTAAATTGATAGTATTGAATCGTGATGATTCTAAGAGTTTAGTTGATTTGATTTGATATTATAGCTGAAATGTTGAATATTCATATATATTATCAAAATAGATTGTACTCTTGAAGTAGTAGAAACCTCAACAATATCACATGTAAAGTTTTTATAATTGCTTTGATACAATTTGGAATATAAATCAATCAGTGTGTTTGATTTTTACTTGAAATATCTATAAGAGTGTATTTGAGACAATTATTATCGAGTTAATTTGTGCTACATCAAATATTCATTAACCCGAAACCTTGAACCTGAAGTTCAATATTATCATGATTTGTCATGACTTGTATGACCATCCCGGTTTATTAGTTTGTGAAGAGTATGCAAACTCTTCTATTTCTTTATATGCTACATGTTCTCAACAAAACTGACCATAAAGTTATCACTAGTGTAATTAGAACTAAGTTCCAATAATATTTATATTTTATATTAAGATGTGAAATCTTTTGGGCCCATTTACACTCCATGTTGACTTCTAGATATTTGGGTTTACTAGAAGACTTGCACGAGTTATTATCTCATAACTAGAAGTTTATGAGAATATTTGCTCGATTGGCTAGAAGAAAAAATTACTGTATATATATCAAATACTGGGGTGAAACAATTGGCGCCGTCTATGGGAAGGTATTCAAAGCTAAGACGTGAGAATAACACATGGATTCGGTGGGGCTCCGACGAAAACTTGTGGTGGAGCTGGGTGGTACGCCAAACTCTACCGCACCGTTGGGCATGCCAAAACTGACGGGACCGTTGGCGATAGGGCCGGCAGGTGTAAGACCGTCAGCAGCAACCGGGCCAAGAGTCATGCAACCCCCCTTGGTGGATCTACACAAGCTGATGGCGGACCGCTGAATGATGCCTTTCTCAGGCAACTGTCTGATCTCATCGGTAAGGCTGTGGAAGTGGCTGTGGATAGTAAGTTCGCAGAGTTCTCGACGTCCCCGTCCAAAAAGCCCCCGTCCCAGACAGTCCTGCCGCCGGAGATGGAACCACTGCGCGCCCAGCGCACGGTTCGGACTCCTCTCCAGGACAAGGAAGAGAATTCTTCCGCTTCTGAAAGTGAAACTTCGAGCCAAACCAACCTGGACCTCACTGAACAAATGCAAAATCTGCAGAAATAGGTCAGGGAGTTCAAAAGGAAGATAGCGAGCACAGGTGCGGTGCCGACGCGGAGGGGTACGCCGTTTACGGATGCCGGTTATGCGCGACGATGTGCTGACCTCTTACAGATCCATGGGCTTCGAATACAACGGGACAACAGACCCATGGGATCACCTGAGCCGATTTGAGATCGCGACGACTTTGCACAAATTCTCAGACGCAGTCATGTGCCGAGTCTTCCCAACGACCTTTACAAAATCTACCCAGCTCTGGTTCAGCCAGTTGCCGCCACGCTCTATCAGCAATTTTGATGAATTTAGCTCGGCATTCTTGCACCAATTTACTAGCTGCAGGAAGTACCAGAAGATGTCGCTGGATTTGTTCAGCCTGAAACAAAAGGACAATGAAAATATGCGTGCATACATCAAGCGATTCACAGATGCGAAACTGGAGGTACCATCAGCATCTGAGGAGCTCTTGTTTATCGCTTTAGCACAGGGGCTCAGGAGAGGAGAATTTTTTCAGTCGCTGGTTGTGAAACCAGCGCTGAAATTCGGAGAGCTGCTGGAGCGAGCAGAAAAATACATTCACCTAGAGGAAGCCTTGAAAATCAAGGAAGAAGGAGAGAGGAAAAGGGACCGACCTGATAGGGAAGAGAGGACGCCAATAAAAAAGTCTAGGCCAGACCTGGTGGGGGACGACCTCATTTTGATAGATACACACCCCTGGCAACACCTCTGGGAGAGATTTTGCAAGAAATAGAGCTGCACCCTGATCTCAGATGGCCTAAAACTTAATCTCAAAAATCGCGGAAAGAGAGATCGGACCGATACGGCCGATTCCATAATGAATACGGTCATGACACAGACAAGTGCACCCATTTGAAGGATGAACTAGAGAGAATGGTGCAGGCCGGACACCTCAAAGAGTATGTGCTGATGAGAAGAGAGGAGCCCAGGTCTGACTTACGCAGGCACGATCGGCCTCAAGGGAACAGACATGAACAAGATAATGAACCAAATAATAGGAGGCGAAGTGACCAAGACCAGGTCATACGAGGGGAAATCCTAATGATCACAGGAGGTGAGTGGGATGAACACTCTACACAAACTCAAAATAGCTATGTCCGAGCTGCAAAGGACCTGGTTAGGAAATCGCGAGAGGTGGGATAGATAGTCCCGAGTCAAAGCATATGTTTCAGATCAGAGGATGAGAGTGACATCTTGGCTCCTCACATGGACGCCCTGGTCATAACAGCCACTATTGCAAATTATAATGTGAGACGGGTATTCGTGGACACAGGGAGCTCGGCTGATATCTTGTTCTATGATTGCTATAGAAAATTAAAATCGGATGTGGAAATGGAAGAGGTGACAATGTCATTAGTAGGATTTGCAGGGGGGGCTTTGAATCCTTTAGGGGAGTAAGACTTTTGGTAACCTTAGGAGAAGAGCCATATAGGTTAACTAAGACAGTGCGATTCATGGTTTGCACCATGCCCTCCCACGTTGCCAAGTCCATTATACATCATCCCATTCCCGACATGGTTTTCACCATGCCCTCCCATACCGGGAATGTACCCTCCATTGTAATAGGGACCTTGCATACTCAAAGAAATTGTTATATAAAAAGGAAAGCTAAAAACACAACGAAACGACAATTAAATTGAAGGTCTTAACCAAGCCGTGTTGCAACGGCGCCATTTGTTAGAAGAGTTTTAGTGGTGATGAATAAATCACCGGATTCATGGCTTGGTATTATCGGATTTCGACTCAATTGAAGGATTCAATGTGTTTCAAGTTTGAAAAATAAAAGGAAAATGAAAATAAAGCAATTAAACTATATAAACTAAACTAGGAATTGAAAT
>BMAC01000154.1:377901-382748 GCA_014905375.1 Phtheirospermum japonicum
GACGGTGGTGGGTCTTTCAACGGCGACCGATTGCAGCAAACCTAGATTTGGATCTTGGACAAGATCCATTTTGGTAAGGTCTTTGATTCTGCAAATCATTCCCTTTGTTACTTGATATTGTTATTGTGTGTGATAGATTGGTGTTCCGGGGTCGACTCGATGTTGAACTATTGCATTCCGTGGTTTGGGACTGTTGGAGTTGGCTGTTGTCAAGCGTCGAAGCTGCTATCGGGATGTTTACGGGCTAAATTCGGGCCGTAAGGGTTGATCTCAAGCATCAGGGCTGCTGTCAAGGATTCAGGCCAGGCTTGGGTCACTACACTCGAAGGATTAGGCTAATTACGGACAGTGCTATCTGGGCCGTTAACGCAGGTTCGAAAAACTCATAACGCTTCCCTTTCGTGCTAAAAATATCTGGATGTTAATTATATAAGTTTGATATACTAATTAGATTGGACTGTATTGATGCTAGCTATAATATTCCTGTTAATTGATGTTAGCTAATTGGACAATGAATGCTAATCTGGATGCTAAAATCTATTTGATAGAATGCTAATTACAGGTTGAATGTTTGTAACTTGACTTTTTTTAACATCACACGTTGATAATTTTATCCTAATAGTTTTGGGTATGCCTGCGTTTAGATATAATTTTTTTAAAAAGTTTGGGAAAATTATTGAATTTCAGCTATATTTTTTCGTATCAATGTGTGTGCAATTCTTAATTTATAGTTTGCTAATTTTCTCTTTATGTGTTGCTTATTCAAGTTTCATGTGATGCTTTCTTTCATGTATACTCGATGCTAGTTTATCATTTTGGACATTATAATGCTATTTATATAATATTTTACTGTTGATATGTGTGTTTGACCGTGCCTATATTTGCATATCTTATATTCAAAATACCTGGGATTATATAACATTGTGTTGCTATTTATACAATATTATATTGCTAATATATGTGCTTATAACATTGTAGTGCTATTTATATAATATTTTACTGCTGATATGTGTGTTTGACAATGCTTATATTTCCATATCTTATATTCTGAATGTTTGGGAATATTATAACATTGTATTGCTATTTATACAATATTATATTGCTAAAATGTGTGTTTATAGTGCCAATATTTGAATATAATATATTTGAAGTGCCGCGTAATAATTAAAATTCCTTTGCTATTTATGATATATTATATTGTTAATATGTATGTTTGACCATACTAATTGCACGTTTTACACTCAGTGAACAATAAGAGAAGTACAAAGCTCCAAGCTAGCATTGGGCACGTCGATGGGCAAACAAGTAAATTCAGTCGATGGGTAAATAAGTAAGCGCAGATCAGAATGTGCCCAGTACCAACAACACTGATATATGATCAAGGGAGATAAGATATTATGTGGTCTGAATAATCGAAGAATCTCATTGATGCTAAATATACGAGTAAAAGATATTATTTGCTAGACTGCACACATTGTGTGAAGTATTTTTTGCTAGTTTCATAGGATAGTTATGTTAATATATGATTTACATGGTGCTAAGATACTATGTGGTTTGAATAATCAAAGAATATGATTTGTGCTAAATATATTATATGGTTTGGTTGTTCTTTTCGGACTTTTGGTCACGAGGCTCTTTGGTTAAATGTATGAAAATATTGAAAAAAACTCTATTTTTATTTTTAAATTATGGGTATTATTGATTCTAGTCACGAGGTTCTTTGGTTAAATTTATATATTGATACTAGTATATGATTCCTACGGTGATAAGATATTGTTGTGTGATGCTAATTGCATAAATTTTTGCTGCTAAGAATATAATCTCATGATTCTTATAGTGGTGGCTCGGCTTGTAATAACTGCGTTGTGATGATAACTTTGATCGTCTGTGTTCCTAAGATATATAACTTTTTATAAGAAAAAATACGATCATTGATATAACTTCTCAGTTTTCTTAAAAAAACACATTCATTGATATTGTGTACTTCTAATTTAAGACAACAACTTGATAAGTTCAAAAAGTTGGACCACCAAATAAAGGGGGTACTGATCTCAAAAGAGATCAGCGACCTGATAAGCCTTCCACGAATCTTCTAGCGACCTAGTTGGTCCTGCAAAACAGTGCCTCGAACGGGTCGGAGTCCCAACCCGTTAAGACCCTCCGACGCTCAAGTCAATAAACGCAATAATTCTCTTTCAAGCGTGGAGTAATGTGATAAAACAATATTAGCATAGAAAATAATGAGAGGCACTCGCCCCTTTATATAAAGATATGGGAGATCTTCCTCCATCTAGGGTTACCTTCTATAACCATAATTCTATTCATAATAAAATTCCATAACCGATTTTCAATTAGGACTCCTCATACACGGTAAGTTCCCATAAACAATCAAACCTCTCAATAAATTACCAAAATAAGCCTGGGCATACAGCCCACTGGGCCCATAAAAACCCGTCCGTACTAGGCCCTCAAACGGGAAACAAGAGATCACGATCCTATATGAGAATTCATCCTCATAATACAGGTCGCTACTCTATTACATCAGCCCGCTCACTTCAAAAGAACAACATCCAGCTCGCTCACCTCCTAGAGGCACACCCTCTTCAGGAAATGAGGTCGCTTTCCACAAATACCCCTACACATCTCATAATATTACGTACGGACATTTTCGTCCGTATCAGCTAGTCCCCCATGTTTGAGGTATGAAATCAGGTAGGACATGTAAAATAGAATCAAAAAAACATAAATAACAACAATAAAACACAAGTACATAAACAACTTACCAATACCGTTTTTCAGAATCACCCAACTCGATAAATCGAACTATAATATTTAACATCCCACTGTAAATTACCAAGTATACCTGCGACCTGCAGAAGCACATTTCCACGAGCTCGCTTTATTAATAATAGAATGACCACCTCGTGGGAGACAATCCACGAGTCCCCAATTTAAGTACCCTAATTATAACGACCTGAACCACACAACCTTTACTCACTACCCGAACTCGTGCATACAAGTCCTCAGGTTAAATCCCCAAATTCCTCACCTGGTGACCTAAAACACCATAATACCCCTTTGACGATCTGCAGCTATATCCAATCTCAATAATTCAAAATTTCACAATCATAGATAAGCCATAAAGTCAAAACACGCCTTTTCCCTCACATCCTATCCAATTTAAGTTTCATTAAATGCAATCTACCCCCTTGTCGGACACACGTCATATTACCCTTTTCTCGTATTATAATAAACATAGTGGGCCCAAAAATAAAAGGCCCAAAACATTCCCTAAGCAAACCCTACCAACTCCCGCTCAGAACCGTCTCACCGGTTTTCCGCCGCCCAACACATAAGAATCATTCCACCTCTCCCACTTATCACTTTACACTATTATAATCAAAGAATCACCATTTTCACTCTGCACAAAAAGCTTACCCGGCAGCAACCATCCAGGAATCCATCAGCAATACATCACTCATCAGCGATCTACAGCTCGTCGAAAATGAGTAAGTCCCCAGATCTCTTCTATAATATTTTAATTCCATTACTGAAGTTATAATTGCGCATGCTGAGATGTGTTTGTTCTGTGTTATCACCTTCCGTGAACTTGTTCACTTTATGATGAAATTAGCATCTTCAAATACTGATTCACCCAACTCAGCCCTCTCCCCTGATTCCAACCCTACCGAAAACCCTTTTATAATCGAAAAAAGACAAAAGCAACTTGTATTGGCCTCCTCCGACCTACGCGAAGAGCCAGAGGGCGATGTCAATTACACTGAAACTAGAACTTACACTGAAGCCCAAGCCCTAGTAGATAACATCCCCGAAGATCCTCCTACTATTCCTCTATCCCTTTCACACGTCCCAAAGGGTATCCCTCTCCATAAACAAAGTAACCCAACCCCCTGCGAACACTTTAGGGAAAATCCAGTGACTATAGCCCACTCCCTTTCCATAGCCGACCTACCTTCCTCATCCCATGTAACTACAGAGATTATACACAATTACTGGCTACTACCTGACCCACATAATTTAGAGAAATTTAGACGCATAATTAACATTCCAAAAACTGCTAGAATGGTCTTGCCTGACAGCCCGCACGTAGATCCTCTACGACCTCCCCCTAACCACATTACCCTTTTTGACACATTATTAGTGGCAGGATTTAGGTTTCCCGCTCATCCCTTCTACACCGAGATCTCCAATCAATACAAAATCTCTCCTTTACAACTAACCCCCAACTCCATGAAGTTCCTAGCAGGATACCTCATACTATGTAAATACTACAACGTCCGACCTGATCCAGGCTTTTTCCATTTTTGTTTCCAAATAAAATACCAACAGAATTCCATTTATCTTTCTTCTCGCACGGGTCTAGCTTGCTTCTTAATAAATCCTTCCAAGTTGGTCCCCTCGTCCTTGCCCTGGCTAAGGTCTATCCACGGTCGAACCGTTAATCGGCTCCCTACTAGACCCAATCGTCTACAACTCTCTTTAACAAACAAAATCTAAAAAGAAGGAGAAAGAGAAAATGTGCAAGAGTTGCACGTTTTATTACTTAATAACTACAAGGATTTATAACTTATCCTTGTTTATTCATCATCATTTTTTTTCTTTTTCTTCTTTGTTTTGTTTTTTTTTCTTCTCTTTTTTTTTTTTGGTACCCAAGGAAATAAGGTACTTAAATACAAGATATATACAAAGAGAAATCAACGGCTCCGACCACTCGTTGCTACTAGCATCTTACAATGTTTTCGATCGAGCACATGGAGCAATTGACGACTCCAAAATGCAAAACAAAAATCCTATAGAGAGTGTTCGACGACGAGGCTAGTTGAGGC